>OX333077.1:36766958-37366958 GCA_946863875.1 Alloplasta piceator | reverse complement strand
TTGAATAAAAGAGACAGTCAAATGATTCTTATTCAACCCTCATTCTTATTTACCTTGACTCGACGTACAAAAGAGTTTTTCTCGAAATTGTAATTTTTTTCAAATTTTCTTTCACGCATTTTTCTTCAAAAAAAATCTTCAGGACATTCCTCTCTGATTCGATAAAGAATTAGGCCCTCGATCGATTTTAAGATCAAACTTGCCATCGAACCCAATTTAATATGAATCGTAAGTTTGAACTTAAGTGCCATTATAAGTTTACACTTAGGTTATAAGTTTACACTTAAGATCGATCTAAAGTTCAAACTGGAACTTAAGTTCAAACTTAATCTAAAGTTCAAAATTGGAACTTAAGTTCGATATTAAGTTCCAACTTGAGTTCAATGAAAGGTTTGATCTTAAGTTTGATCTTACGATTGATCTTAAGATCAAATTTAAGATCAAACCTTTCATTGAACTCAAGTTGGAAGTTCAGATCGAATTTAAGCTCCAACTTAAGATCAATCTTAAGTTTGAACTTAAGTGCCATTATAAGTTACACTTAGGTTCAAACTTTAGTGCGAACTTCAGATCGATCTTAAGTTCAAAGTTAAATTTGGTTCGAAGTTCGATCTTAAGATCAATCTTGAGCTTGAACTTAAGTTTGATCAAACTTCTTTCATCGTCTCCCTCGACCGTGTTTTTTGACATTAGTTGTCGAAATAATTGAGTTCAATCGAACTTAAGTTCAAGCTCAAGATAGATTTAAGATCAAACTTCAAACCAAATTTAAGTTTGAACTCACGATCAAACTTCAAACCAAATTTAAGTTTGAACTTAAGATCGATCTAAAGTTCAAACTTAAGATTCATCCTAAATTGGAACTTGAGTTCGATCTTAAGTTCCAACTTGAGTTCAATGAATGGTTTGATCTTAAGTTTGATCTTACGATTGATCTCAAGATAGATCTTAAGATCAAACTTAAGATCAAACTTTCCATTGAACTCAAGTTGGAACTTAAGATCGAACTTGAGCTCCAATTTAAGATCAATCTTAAGTTTGAACTTAAGTGCCATTATAAGTTACACTTAGGTTCAAACTTTGGTGCAAATTTCAGATCGATCTTAAGTTTAAACTTAAATTTGATTTGAAGTTTGATCTTAAGATCCATCTTGAGCTTGAACTTAAGTTCGATCAAACTTCTTTCATCGCCTCTCGGCCGTGTTTTTTGACATTAGTCGTCAAAATAATTGATTTTTATCGAACTTAAGTTCAAGCTCAAGATAGATCTCACGATCAAACTTCAAACCAAATTTAAGTTTGAACTCAAGATCGATCTAAAGTTCTAACTCAAGATTCAGCTTAAATTGAAACTTAAGTTCGATCTCAAGTTCCAACTTGAGTTCAATGAAAGGTTTGATCTTAAGTTTGATCTTACGAGTGATCTCAAGATAGATCTTAAGATCGAACTTAAGATCAAACTTTCCATTGAACTCAAGTTGGAACTTAAGATCGAACTTAAGCTCCAATTTAAGATGAATCTTAAGTTCGTACGTTAAGTTAAATCACGTTAAGTACAATTAGGTTCAAACTTTCGTGCGAACTTCAGATCCATCTTAAGTTCAAACTTAAATTTTGTTTGAAGTTTGATCTTTTAAAATCCATCTTGAGCTTGAACTTGAGTTCGCTCAAACTTTTTTCATCGCTTCCCTCGACCGTTTTTTTTTTTTTTACATTAGTTGTCAAAATAATTAAGTTCGATCGAACTTAAGGTTAAGCTCAAGATGGATCTTAAGTTTAAACTTCAAACCAAGTTTAAGTTCGAACTTAAGATCGATATAAAGTTCGCACTAAAGTTTGAACTTGAGTATGAACTTATAATGGCACTTAAGTTCAAACTTGAGATTCATCTTAAGTTCCGACTTGAGTTCAATGAAAACTTGGATCTTACTTTTGATCTCAAGATTGATCTTAAAATAGATCTTAAGATCTTAAAATTCGGGCCTTAGATCGTTTCTCCGGGTGTATTTGCATGACACTTGTCGAAAAAAAAAAAATATTTACCCACTTAATGCGCAGTTATAAGTTCCTCGGTCATTCACTCAAAAAAAAAAAAACACTGAGAATATATTATCATTGTCACGAGAAAAGTGCGTCAACGTTAGGAAAGACGTTTTTAAAAGGCCTTTTTCATTCTCGCGGTTGAATGACCGAGGAAATTTTTCAAAAATATCTAAAAGTGAAGTACACGATTGAGGGGTGAAGGTTATCGGACCCAGATAATGTCCGACTTAAAGCGGGCAAAATTGTCATTTTATCGGAAGATTACATTTTCCATTAATCATTCGCTCATAAGAGGCATATTCTCAACGCAATTTTTCTTATCTTCGTCATTTGCCTTCCATTATTTTTAAACAAGATATATTTTGTAAACAGGAATAATTAAAAAGTTCGAGAAATGATGCACATTTTTTGCAGATATTTTTATATCAGCTGAGTCAAAAATAAAGTTATCAAAATAAACGAAGGGGAAAAATGAGGAGTTATATTTAGTCAGTCGGACAAAAAAAACGCATCTTTTTTCGACGTTTTTGTGGAAAACCGTAATTTGATATTAAAAAAAAAAATTAAATTGGTATTTTGCAAAGTAAAGTCTGAAGAATACCCAATAATTTTTTTGAACAAAAATTAAAAATATTTATTTTTGATGGAGCGTTTACATTGTAAACTGTAAATTATGAACAGCGTAAACATTGTAAACAATACAATTTTCCTTATTTTTTTCATTTGCTCTCCAATATTTTTAAACGAAAGATTTTGTAAACAGGAATAATTTAAATGTGCGAGAATTATGCAGATTTTTTGTAGATGATTTAAGTAAGTGTAAATAATAAAGTGATCGAAATGAATGATGAGGAAAATTGGGGATCTACATTTAGTCAGGTGTACAAAAAAAACATATTTTTTTTAAATTTTTTGAGGAAAGTCATGATTTGACATTTAAAAATAAATTTGGTATTTTACTAAGCAGAGTCTGAAAAATATCCAATAATTTTGTGGGTATTAATTTATTTTTGAAGTAGCGTTTACATTGCAAACTGTGATTTTTTGAATTTTCATTCGATATGATCTTACAAATTTTGTTTAAAAATGTTATGCTACCGAATTTGTTATTTTTCAAATTTGATATACTTTTTTATTTATATTTTATTTCACAATATTTATTTGATTTATACTTTTTAGTAATTAATCGAAGGTTTTTTTTACCGATAAATATTTTCCATTTTATAAACAATTCAAGGCAAAAATTTTCATCAAAAATAATTTTTTTTTCCGAGAAGCCGCCATTTTGTTAAGAATTAATATTTTGCTTATTCCTTCGATCAAAAAGTAGATTATGAATGATTAGAATTGACGAAATCTTTTTTATTGTTTGATTTTGCATGATCCAATCAGTATGAAATCAGAATTGAAATCGCATGAATTCGTAAGAAATCAACGTTACGAAAATGTCGTTGAAATCATTTGAAATCAGAATGAAATCACTCTAAGATTATTGAAATCAATATGAAATCACTTGAATTCATACGAAATCAATGTGAAGTAAATGTGAACTTACTTGAAATCACTTGAAATCATTGAAATCACGCGAAATCGATTGAAATCACTCGAAATCACGTGGAAGCGCACGACTTTTTAAATCACACAAAGATATCATGAAATCAGTGGAATCGTGTGAAAAATGTGAAATCACTTGAAATCACTTGAAATCACTTGAAATCACTTGAAATCACTTGAAATCAATTGAAATCACTTGAAATCACTCGAAATCACTTGAAATCGTTTGAAATCGTTTGAAATCACTTGAAATCGCTTGAAATCGCTTGAAATCACTTGAAATCAATTGAAATCACTTAAATCACTTGACATCACTTGAAATCACTTGAAATCACTTGAAATCACTTGAAATCACTTGAAATCACTTGAAATCACTTGAAATCACTTGAAATCACTTGAAATCGCTTGAAATCATTTGAAATCATTTGAAATCGCTTGAAATCGATAGAAATCACTTGAAATCACGTGAAATCACACAAAGACTTCATGGAATAAGTGAAATCATGTAAAATCGACTTCGTGAAATTAGTGAAATCTTATGAAATCGACTTCATTCTGAAATTACTTGTACACCGCATACGATAGTGAATAACTCCGCGGAGCCCGCAGAGATCAGCTACAGTGACTTCAAAAATCATTATTTTTTAAAAAGGAAAATTTCAAAATAAAGTTTAAAGTAACGAAAATTTGTAAAACAAGTTTTAACATTTCCAAATTAAAATGTATTTTCAGAAAAAATTCTTGAAAAATCGCTTTTTTCGAACTCCTTAGTACGTATAACCCCTTAAGAAAGAATTTATTGTCCGGACAAACATGTGTTCGCGAGTTGAAACGAGTTCAAGACTCGAGCGTGGCGTGCAATAAACGTCGGGTACGTTGAAAGAAAAAAAAATAATTTAAGAAAAAAATGGAGTCTAGTGAAAGTCAAAGAATTCTAATGAGAACAACTTGTGACGTTTGTGAGACGATTCTCGCGTTCGAATGCATCGAGGTGAGATGTTTTAAGGTCCAACATCCCATAAATAACCTTCGGACTTTTACGAATTATTCGAATTATTTGAATTATATTGAATTATTCGAATTATTGAAAGGTTTTTTTTTCTTTTTTTTCGGCAGATGGAATCATTATCATTTTACGAAAACAATAATTAAGGATCTTGTTTCTGTAGATAGAATAATTTATCACGAGATCTTCCAAGGATATTCCCTTTTTTCCTGACGTCTCGAAAAATCTGTTTCTATTTCTACCATCGATAATAAATAAACATTTATCCTCGTTGTTTTTTTGCTGATTTTTTTTTTTCAATTCATTTTTTTTCTCAACTCCACGAAAGGTCAGTTTTTATTCCTACGATTGGTAATAAATACAAATTTTTCCTCCTCGTTTTCTTGCTTATTTTTTTTCATTCATTTTTTTTGTCTTGACTTCTCGAAAGGTCTATTTCCATTTCTACGATTGATAGTAGTACAAATTTTTCCTCATTTTTTTTTTGCTTTTTTTTTTTTAATAATTAATCACTCGATCGTACGGAAAGGCGGATTTTTATTTGTGACAGTTCAGAATGTTTTTTTCCTCTCGCGTGAAGCAAAATCATTTTATTTTCTTTATGTCAAAGATGTTTATTAACGATTCCTCAGCGCTTGTTCTTAATAATTTGCACGTCTTTTTATTCAACAGGTTCAAAAGTTTTTATACATTCTCTTCGATAATCGCAAACAGGTTGACCGATTTTTTTCCATTCGCCTTGTGACGTTCGAAGATACGTTTTTTGTCACCTAACGTGATTGCACATTGGATGAGAAGATGAAAAAATAATCATTTCCACGTGCGTTATATATGAGACATTCTACAGGGTATCCCAGGGGTGAAAATCAATACTGTGAGGGTAGATTCCTGACCTAATATCGATTAGAAAAGTCCTTTGCCACTTTTTCGTATTTTAAATCCTTGAATTGTTATTTATTTTTTAAATTAGCCAATGAGATGCGCCCGTTGAGATCAGCCGGGATCCCACCATGCCTACCCTCGCGCGATATGCGCATCTCATTGGCTGATTAAAAAAATCAATAACAATTCAGGGGTTCAAAATATCAAAAAATGGCAAAGGACTTTTCTACTCGGTATTACATCACGAATCTATTATCATGGGGCAAAAAGTCCCTCATGAATTTTTAGAAAAAATTAATTGAGAAAGAAATTTATCGTCTCTATTAATAATCGTTAACTTGTTGATCATAGTCGAAATTAAAAAATATTATTCGTGCGAAAAATGTAACAGAAAATGACAAAAGTATTAAAAACAAAATAGAGAAGGAATAATGAAATAGAGAGCTTTAGAAGCTTTTTAATGTTTAATGTCGACCCTGAAAAATGCAGAGAATGTTCTCAGACTTATAAAATGTTTAAAAATTATTTTTTTCTTTACATTTCAAAATTCTACCAAATATTGGTGTTACTTTTATGTTTATTTTTTCATGTTCAGAGTTACATCGACTTATACCAAGCTTCATGAAAGTGAGCTTGTAATTTTTTTATTTTTATTTTTACCAAATTTCTGACGGAAATGTCGACAGCGATGTGCAACTACAAACAAACGTGAGAGTCTAACGATTGAGATTTCCCCTTTTTTGTGTCGTCGTGCCTCACTTCCTTAATCGAGATGTAACGAACGCGTATCCAATATCAAGTATATATCAAATCGTTTCGTTATGTACACACAGAAGCTTGGATAATTCGTTACGTAAATTAGTACAATCCCGATGTGAACTTTCGAGAGAGAAAATTGCGCCTAGAGATTTCTGTTATGCGTCTTGTAAAATGAAAAAAAAAATTCAAAAAAAAAAAGAAAGGAAAAAAAAACAAAATCTCGTCAAGATCGATTTTGCGAGCTACTAAATTGCGTTATATCTGCAGATACATTTGCTTCGCATCCAGGAAGAGGTTAATCACTTGCCTCTTCGATCTGAATGAAAAAAAAACATTTTGCACAGTCCTGATTATCACAGCAAAAAGATTCAAAACGAAAAAAAAAAGATTTTTCGAAAAAAAATTTCTAACAGGATCAATTATTACAAAAAACGAAAGATTCTAACAAGAATCGACTGAATAAATAAAAAAATTAATTTTGAATGAGACTTTTTTTTCGATATATTAGAAAAAAAACGCTTTGGTGCACCTTTATAAAATTCCCTGAATTAAATAGCTGAATAGCTGAATAGTTAAAAAAAAATGATTATTCAACATTACAAATAATAGAAAATTTTAAGAAGAAGCCACTGAATGAAATCAGAATTTAACTTCGAATGATACTTTTTTTCCGATAGATAAGAAACATAAAAAAAATCCTTTTGTGCACCTCCGTTAAATCCCCTAAATCGAATAGGCAAATAGATAAAAAAAATTAATTATTTCACATTAGAAACGATAGAAAATTCTAATGAGAAGGGACTGAATGAATTCAAAATGTTATTTTGAATAAAACTTTTTTCGACGAATTAGAAAAAAAAAACATTTTTATCCACCTCTCGTAAAATTCCCTAAATTCGATTAACGAATAGAGAAACAAAAGTTGATTATTCCACATACAAATAATGAAAAATTCTAACGAAAATCGACTGGATGGAATCTAAATTTAATTTCAAATGAGACTTTTTTCGATACATTAGAAAAAAATAAAAATAAACACTTCAGTGCACCTCCATAAAATTCCCTAAAGTAAATTGACAAAGAGTTGAAATTTTTTAAATTACTTCGTATTACAAATAATAAAAAGTTCTAACGAAGATCAACCGAATCAATCCAAAATTTAATTTCGAATAACTCTTTTTTTCAATAGATTAAAAAAAAATTAAAAATCACTTTTGTAAAGCTTCATAAAATTCCCTAAACTAAATTAACGAATAGAAGAAAAAAATAGACTGTTTTACATGCAAATAATGTAAAATTCTAGGGAAAATCGACTGAATGAATTCAAAATTCAACGTTGAATGACACTTTATTTCCGATTAGAAAAAGATAAAAAAACAATTTTGTGCACCGCCGTAGAATTCCCTAAACTAAATAGCCGAGTAGATTAAATTGTTTTTGTTTATTTCACAAACAGCTAGAAAAAAGTGTGATATTTCGTGCTAAAATAAACAAAAATAAATTCTGCGATTTTTTCTCGCCACGTCAATCAAAATCCTCCGATGTGCCCATTTAAATTTCCATCTTCAGACGACTCAAGCGATGTGTAAAAAATTCGATTACTTCACGGCTTACCGGAAAGAAAAAAGATGTTTCTGTGGCTTGAAGTACCTAATAGTTATTTTTTCAAATCGCCACGTCAATCAAAATCCTCCGATGTGCCCATTTAAATTCCCATCGTAAAATGACTTAATCAATCCGTAAAAATTCGATTATTTCACGGTTTAGCGGTCGGAAAAAAAAATTTATGTGCCTTGAAATATCTAAAAATGATTTCTTCAAATAGGCACGTCAATCAAAATCCTCCGATGTGCCCATTTAAATTCCCATCGTAAGATGACTCAATCGATGTGTAAAAAGTGCGATGTTTTCACGGTTTAACGGACAGAAAAAAAATATTTTTGCAATGCCTGCCCCGAAAGTGCGATTTTCGATGGGTGTTTGACGTGCGGAAAGTGGCTAATTTCTCAACGATGCTTAACATTCCCGCACTTGTGCGGGAATGTCACAGATTCCCAAACTTGGGCGGGAATAACTCTATTTATAGCTCACTTTACCCCATTGATTTACGAAAAATCGGATTTTTTGACAGTTGATCGTTTTCTGTCCTACGATTTTAAACCGATTAAACAAACTTGAATGTAGAGGAATTCATGTGACACGTAACGTCAACTTATGACAGTCGCATTTTCTGAGGGAATACGGAATACAGAATGGATGAAGAAAACGAGCGCCCAAGAGTATCTACACCCGTGGAACTGATTGAAGCCGCTATATCGGCCGAAGAGAAATTATTACCGAAGAAATCAAAGGACAAATATTTGAACATCTATGCAAAATTCATGGAATGGAGAGTGTCTAAAAAAAAAAAACTTACTGCTGGTTATATATATACGAGTTGTTATTTGAATATGTCATTGGTTTTATTGAATCTCAAATCCCACTTTCGGGGCAGTCATTGCAAAAAATAATGTATGCTACATGTGCAAAAAAAAACGAATTCCATCGCGCGTAAGTTGCCGCATGAGCCGAAGGAATTCGTTGTTTTCTACACTTGTAGCAAAAATTACTATTCTGTGGCTCAAAGTACCTAAAAATGATTTTTTCAAATCGCCACGTCAATCAAAATCCTCCAATGTGCCCATTTTAACTCCCATCGTAAGACAACTCAATCGATGTGTAAAAAATTCGATTATTTCACGGCTTAGCGGACAGACAAAAAAAATTCTGTGTCTTGGAGTACCTAAAATGAGTTTTTTAAATCACCACGCCAATCAAAATCCTCCGATAAGCCCATTTAAATTCCCATCGTAAGACGACTCAATCGATGTGTCAAAAATTCGATTATTTCACGGTTTAGCGGGCAGAAAAAAAATATTTCTGTACCTCTGAGTACCTAAAAATGAGTTTTTCGAATCACCACGTCAATCAAAATCCTTCGATGCGCCCATTTAAATTCCTATCGTAAGACGACTCAATCGATGTGTAAAAAATTCGATTATTTCACGGTTAAGTGCACAGAAAACAAATACTTTTGTGCCTTAAAGTACCCAAAAATGTTTTTTTTCAAATCGCCACGTCAATTAAAATGCTCCGATGTGCCCATTTAAATTCCCATCGTAAGACGACTCAATCGTTGTGTACAAAATTCAATTATTTCACGGTTTAGCGGACAGATAAAAAATATTTCTGTACCTTGAAGTACCCAAAAATTATTTTTTCAAATCGCTATGTCAATGAAAATCTTCCGATGTGCCTATTTAAATTCCCATCGTGAGAAGACTCAATCAATGTGTAAAAAAATTCGATTATTTCACGGTTTAGTGGACAGAAAAAAATATATTTCTGTACCTTGAAGTACCTAAAAATGATTTTTTCTAATTGCCACGTCGATCAAAATCCTCCAATGTGCCCATTTTAATTCCCATCGTATGACGACTCATTCGATGTGTAAAAAATTCGATTATTTCACGGTCTAGCGGACAGGAAAAAAATATTTCTGTGCCTTTGAGTACCTACAAATGAGTTTTTCAAATCGCCATGTCAATCAAGATACTCCATTGTGCCCATTTAATATCCCATCGTAAGACGACTCAATCGATGTGTAAAAAATTCGATTATTTCACGGTTTAGTGGACAGAAAAAAAATATTTCTGTGCATTGAAGTACCTAAAAATGATTTTGTCAAATTGCCACGTCAATCAAAATCCTCCGATGTGCTCATTTAAATTCCCATCGTAAGACGACTCAATCGATGTGTAAAAAATACGATTATTTCACGGTTTGGCGGACATAAAAAAAAATACTTCTGTGGCTTGAAGTACCTAAAAATGATTTTTTAAAATCGTTCTCGAGACACGACAGCGTGTATGAGCGCGAACGAGGCGACCGGATCGTTCTGCACACTTGTACTGGCGAACTCGGCTGTCCCATCGCCGATTTCTGTTGTCCCCCGGATGGTGTGCTCGTTGTGCACACATTCACGTTGAGGCACGTACATTTATTATCCTTCCACGAGGTGAAGAAAGAGAAAGACAGATCAGGAGAGCTAAAGGAAGAAGAAGAAGAAGAGAGTGGCCGGCGAAGAGGGAGAGGAGAGAGAGAGGGAGAGAGAGGGAGAGAGGATAATAAAACCTCGACGGTCAGAGTGAATGAGTGAATGTAACCACACCATGGCAGGCATATAATAGATATAGTAGACGCCATATGCAGCTAAAAATCCCCAGAGAAGAAACGTCTTGTAGGCGCAAGAGAGAACCCAAACCGCGGTGGCGGAGAACGCGTTCACCTCGCCAGAAATCCGGCCACTGGAACTCGATTTCCAGTCTATGTGTGTGCATGTATATGTCTCTTTGTGTGTGTTTCTCTTCGAGATTCGATAATCAAAAAATAGGAAGAAAAAAACCTCATCGGTATCGGTAAACCGATATTTATAGAAGCTTTGCAATGATTGGCACATAATGGCACATTTTCATCTCTACCAGATATTGCTCTACTGGAATTTTTTTTTTCATAGCTTAGTACTACTCTGATAAATCATTCTTACCGCATACCAATAAAATATTCTTACCGGGTTGCTGAGATATCAGTGGTTAAGGACAAAAAGATCCTTTTTCATTCGAAGTCGGATATCTCCGCGACAAATCGACGTAGAGAAAAAATCAAAAGTAAGAAATTGAAGCTGGATAAACATGCTACCTGGTCCATGTATTTGTTCAACTGGAAACATTTTTTCCGAGTCCGTGGACAAACAATAAAAAGGTTAAAAATTTGCAAAAAATTTCTTTCGCGCTATTCCTTAAAATTGCGAAAGAACCGTAGCTCCTAAAAATTTTTAGTGTAAAGATCTGAAAACTAGAATCTCGGAGCTTCAAAATCCTTTTTTTATGGCCTTGATACAACTATTTTTCACTGAAATACAGCCTGTCAAAAAACACCGAAAAATTTGAAAATTTTTTTGCTCCCTTAATTCTTGCGAGTAATGTACATAAATGATAATAATAATAAATATTGCGATTTTAAGTAGATTCGGAGCCTGGCGAAATTTTACATACGAAATGTTCCAAACGTGTCGAGGTCAAAGCACTAAATCTATATATTCTATATATATATGCCTCTCGCTTTAACGGACAAACCGTCGTTTTGTCCGTTATAGCGAGAGTCGAGTGTAATTTGAGCTTGATATAGCTGCGATATCAGGAAGATTGGAGCACTTGGAAGTATTTTGAGTAAATTTGAAAATGTCTTGCTGGAGGAAATTCTAAAATCAGGACGAAAAAAATCAGGTTTACCCAGACTGACAATGACTGTTGAGGTGGCCAATAAACTACATTGGATTTTGCGATCGTTCACGAGACTGCATTCTAAAGCGGCGGGGAGGGGAGAATAAAAAGTGAAGGGAGGGGGGAGGGGGTATCCATTTCGCGAATAGCGAAGGAGGGGGGGCAGGTACCGGTATAATTCTCACTCCACTTACAAGCTTCCCCCTCCTCCCGGTGAGTGGTTTATCGCGGTTAATATTGCGAATTTAATGGCATTTATTTTTTACCTCCACCCTTTTCTCGCCCTCTCTATCTCTCTCTTTCTAGTTTTGTTCGATCGACGATGGATGGGAGAGAGAGAGAGAGGGAGAGAGAGGGAAAGGGAGAAGGAGGCAATTGGATTCCTCACAGGCAACGTATGTCATCGGGAAAATCTTAAGGTGGGAGAAATTGATGAGAAAAATAATGAAAACATGAAATCGTTTAGAGAAAACGAGAACGTCAAGAATTGTGAAAATTTCAACCTTAAGCGTAATTTTCATGTCAATTTTAGATAAATTTTCCTCCTTCAAGGAATTTAATTGAATTTAAAAAACATTAATTTGAAATTAAGTTACCGTTTTGATTGATTTTTATAAACAATTTTTTGCAAATCAAGAGAAAATAAATGGGAGGAAGAATTATCAAATAAAATATCAAGTAAAATATCTAGAATTATATTTTTCAATTTAGACTTTTTGAGCGTATAAATTACCCTCAATCAAATTCAATTACTTTTGAAAAACATTAATTTGCTATTAAATTAACATTTAATTGCATTAAAAAAATTGAAGGGATTAAAAAATCAAAAAGATCTACAATAAATTTTGAATTTATAATATTATAAAATAAATTTTGAAAAATAATAAATTAATTAAATTATATTATAATAAATTTTGAATTTATTATAGCTTAGGACTAAATAATAGAGAGGAAGAAAAAAATATCTAAGAAATTGAGAGTGATGAAAGCAAGTCAAAGGAGTAGTAAAATGACGATCTCCTTGACATGTTACAAGCCCCACCAAGTTTCCCACGAGGTATTTGAATGATACTGCGGACAAGAATATATATGGGGCATTTCATCCCAAATCGAAGTCTGAATTTTTTTTTTCCTCAAATTTTTCATATTTTTAGTACCCATCGAAAGACCCTGCCTGGTAAGATTTGAGATTTTTTCGATTACTCGTTCACGAGATATCAAATTTAAAAAAAAAACCGCTCTTTTCGGTTTTTGGTCATAACTTCTTTAATAATGCGCCAAATTAAGAGTTTTTTTCAAAATTTTCGTTATTTATGGCTTTTTCAGAAAAAAATACCAAAAAATATTCGACATGTTTTTGAATAAGTTTTTTGAGTTTTAAACTTTGAATCGTGTTTTTAAAAGTGAGTGCATATTTCGATTTTTTGAAATTTTTTTATTTCCAACTTCTATTTATTCAACAATAACTTTTAAGACCAGTCCGGTCGTGGGCCCTTCATAATTACTATTATTGTTCGGTTTTTGAAAATTTGATGTTTTTTTCTACCAACCATTATTTATAAATAATGAAAAAAAGACTGTACAGTAACAAAAATTTATATTCATAATGGTTGATAGAAAAAAACATCAAATTTTCAAAAATCGAACAATAATAGTAGAATTTATTTTGGCACTTTTTTATTGTTAACAGGTTTTTAAAATTAATAATTAATCGCTAAGTCTGTTTATGAAAAAAATAACAACAGTTTTTATTTACTCACGTATTCTTTTAATAATCTTATATATACGATTATTTTCTGAATTAGAATATTCGTTTGCCAATACTATTCCGTTGCTCATTGGAATAGTTGAATGAAACTTTTGTGTCCCTGTGATTGACTGAGCAGTATTGTATCGCAAATATAATTTTTTCTTTTGCATCTCAATAGTATTTCTCAGGTGAAAATTTGACAGCAATATTCGGTAGAATATTGTGGTTCAATGCCCAGTCATACAATAATTCAGCTGTTGTTATTATTGTTCATAAAAAGACTCAACGATTAATTATTAACTTTGAAAACCTATTCACAATAAAATAGTGTCAAAATTAATTCAAAATTATTAAAAAAAATATTTTACAGTGACAAAAATTGGTATTCATAGTAATTTATAGAAAAAAAAGAAAATTTTAATCTTTAAAAATCGAAAAAAAATAGTTATTATGGAGGGCCCACGACCGGACTGGTCTTTAAAGTTTAGATAGAATTTAAAAATAAAATTTTTTCAAAAAATCAAGATACCCAGCAAACACAGTTCCGAAATAGTTACGAAAATGTTACGTAACGTGTGTTACATTGGACATAACATTTATGTCACAAACTCCGTGAATGAAGCAGAGTTTAATCTCAAATATGTCATCCTATAAACAAGTTACAGATACGAAACATCTACGAGGAATGATAATTAAATATAGTCATACCCAAGATGTAACATATTCAGCTCATAGATGTAACAAACTCATCACATAGCCATAACAAACTCAGATCATAGATGTAACAAACTCAGATCATAGTTGTAACAAACTCAGCTCATTGATGTTACTCCTACAAAACGAAACGTAAACTTTGTGCATAATCCCACACGGAACATTAGGGCCACGGGACGTCCAATATCCATACACGGTGGATGAATGCTCCATCCCAGGGACGTCTATGAGTATCCCTATCACTGCTAAAAGAAGTGCGAAACGGCACCTGTTCTATGTACTGGGAACATCCCTTATACGTACGTTGAGACGGTTTTTAGACGGACTAGACCCCAAAAGATGACGTCTGATTTACGTATTTAAGACGAATAAACCAGTGATCCGAAAGATGTCCAATGATCATCCATTATACGTCCCTTTATTTAAATAATTTAATCGTTATTAACTACACATTATTAATTAATTATAAACTTTGTTACTGATTATATAATATTCGGGGCCTACGAGATATCCATATTTTACAGAAAAAGAGAAAAAAAAATAGTTTTCGATTTTTCACACTGCGGTCACCCATCCAAGTATTGGATTCAAGGGGTGCTGCTTAACTTTTCTAATCTCCTACCTACCTACCTACCTACCTACACTAACTTGACTTATGAGAAACTTATGCATGTAAAAACCTTATACGATGTAGTTTGCTGATATACTTATATATCTTTGTTTCACAGGCCTTGAATAATGTATAATCGTAATGAAATTTATAATTAATGGATAATGTATAATCAATAGCGTTTAAATTAAGGGACGTATAATAGATGATCATTAGATATCTTTTGCAATATTGGCATTCGTCTTAAATACGTACATTAAATGTCACTTTATGTGGTCTATAGGCACCTCTAAAAAATATCTAAGGGTACGTATACGAAACGTTTTCAGCACATAGAATCGCTGTCGTTTCGCATCTCCGATAGTGGTTTAAAGAATGTCCCATGGACTTCCCCGGAATGAAATTTTCATCCAACTTAAATGATTATTGGACGTCCCCTGGCTGTTAAGTTACGCGCGGAATATATTTATGGCTCCAAAAATATGTGTCGTGGACGTCGAATAAACTTCCGCGTTATCCTTCGATAGACGTAATTTGTACGTACATACGACGGTCAATCGGCGTACCCATATCAAAGCTGCCCGAAATACTTAAATGTACATCTAAAGGACGAATGCTTTTGATTGGACAACACGCGATGGATCACACAGGACGTATATTGTATGTTCACACACGTACTATTTCTTAAGCTACAAATATACACAACACGGCCATCTATGGTATGCCCATAGGTAGACATTCAATAGCTCTCAATTCAGTATAGTAATTGGACATCTATTGGACGTTCCAGGTTCACGTCTATATGAAATCCTACATGGAACATCCGATAGACGTTCAATTGACGTCCTCCGAATGTGATTTTCGTTTACGAACCTGGAACGTCCAATGGATGTTCAATTACTATCCTGAATTAAAAGCTATTTAATGTCTACCTATGGACATACCATGGATGGCCGTGTTGTGTATATTTGTAGCTCAAGAAATAGTACGTGTCGTGGACATACAATATACGTCCTGTGTGATCCATTGCGTTTTGTCCAATCAAAAGTATACCATGGATGTTCAATGGATGTCCGCATTACGTCCATCGTGGATGTAGACGTGTTAAGGATCTATGGATAATAGATGGACGTCCAATGGACACTCGGTTCCGTGTGGGATACTCGTAACAATTTAATTATGTCAATGTGATTTCGTGGTTACAGGTAATTTACGTATATACATATTTTATGAACAAATTACAAGAAATTTATTTATTTTCAACCTACATATTAGGTTGGAATTTTATTTTGATTTTAACATTTGAAAAGTACATTTTTGTCTTCATTTTATTACATTTTTATAAGATTTGACTAAGGTGGTCGAGTCAGCGTCAAAACGGCGATTTTCAATTATAATTTATAATTTTTGTAGAATACCTACAAATATGATGTATCGTTCACCATTTGAGGTACCAAATGAACAATTTTTTGGAACTAGTTAGAACCCTCAAGGTGCACCGGTTTCCTGAAAAGCCTAATTTTGAGTTTGTGCACCTACGCTAATAAACCGCTGGCGACGTCTCATTTCCTTTGCAAACTTTTTCCCACGGGATGAGCATGGCACATTTTGATTAACGTCAAAATTGTGACCAGGACAATGCCTGGAAAGTTCAAAATAGGCTAACAACTTCAAAACAGGCCTGCCACTCTGAAATAACGGGCAAAAAAAAATGTGCCGTGCTCATCCGACGGGAAAATGAGTTCCGAAGGAAATGAGACGTCGTAGAACAAAATCTGTCCAGTGGTTTATTCTGAATCATGCGCAGAGTGTAAAAACTCAAAACTAGGCTTTTCAGGACAATTTTTTGGGACTAGCCCCAAAAATTGTTTATTTGGTACCTCAAATGGACGATACATCAGATTTGTAGGCATTCTACAAAAATTAGGAATTATAATTAACAAGTACGCTTCGCGTACTCGTTGGGGGGCTCCGCCCCTCACCCCCCCCCCCCGCGCTTCGCGCGACAATGTTGCGTCGCGCGGATCGCTCACGTTTTGTTGGGGGGCTCCGCCTCCCAACCCCCCCTTAACGTTTTGTTGGGGGGCTTTGCGCTCCGTATTCTTGACCATTATCTTAATTTATTCGGTATGTAAATACTATATTGTTTTTATGTTATTGAACATTGTTTTTGATAATATTGAGTCATATTTTTCAGTCTCAATGGGGGCAATGATTCATAAAGTTAATGACCGAATTTTAAGAATTATATTAGTAGGCACTCACAATTTCATAATATAATGATCATATATTTTGATTTTGTGATATATTTTGAATGTTGGTTAACATGTCCCTTAGGGACGTTTCAATAGGCACTCACACCGTTATTCAAACTCTTTGATTCATTGTGAACATTGAGTAGTCGTATAAATTCTATTAATCATAATTAAAAAGACAGATTTGAATATAATCAATATGATATAAAAGTATCTAAACAATCATATCATTTAAATGTTTTGATAGATTATATTCACAGAATTGTTACAATATTAGGCAGTAATGAAGCATATTAGTGAAATTTGAGATGGGCATATTTATCATAACACTTTAATCATTCAATGATTGTTAGTCCATTCATAATAAGTAAAAAAAAGCTTCCGGTTATAAATCAATGCTCAGATTCTGTTTTTTCACGTTGGAAATGCGTGGGTGATCGCCATATTGCCAATGGAGCGCAAGCACACAAAAGAACCATGTACTTTTTATAAGAGCGAAATGTAGGTTTTGAATTTGGCGCGCTCAGGTCGTGCTTAGTTCCTCTTTTACTCTGTACGTGGCGTAGCGGCGTCGTGACGTACGTGGCGACGTCGCGTGCGCAGGTCTATGCTTTACGTGAAAGCGGTGAGAGTGATATGTGCTTGTTTACAGTCATATAGAAATTCTGTCAGTGAGAAAAATAGTCTTTTTTTGTTAAAAATATTGTTTTTGTGCAAAAGTCATTCACTCAGCAGTGTCTAATTGGATTGAAACTTCATGGGACATTTGTTCATAATCATATACAGAAATCCTGTAAGTTAGAAAAAAAATCGTCCGTGAACTTCGGAGATCCAAGTGCATATGGACAGATATTGCTTTTTTTCGTTAAAAATTGTGTTTTCTTTGCAAAAATTGTAAGCTTAATGGTCTCTGATCGGATTAATATTTCGTGGGACATTTGTTTACAATCATATACAGATATCGTGTGAGTTAGAGAAAAATTCGTCCGTGAACTTCGGAGATCCATGTGCATATGGACAGAAATAGTTGTTTTTTCGTTACAAATTGTGTTTTTTTGCAAAAATCGTAAGCTTAATGGTGTCTGATTGGGTTCATACTTCGTGGTACATTTGTTTATAATTATATACAGACATTGTGTGAGTTAGAGAAAAATTTGTCCGTGAACTTCGGAGATCCAAGTGCATATGGATAGAAATAGCATTTTTTGGTTAAAATGGTGTTTTTCGCAAAAACTGCAACCTTAATGGTGTCTGATTGGATTCATACTTCGTCAGACATTTGTTTATAATCATATACACACATTCTATGAGTTAGAGAAAAATTCGTTAGAGAAATTCCAAGTTTCAACTACATATGGTCATAAAATGTCTTTTTTTGCTCAAAAATGGCTATTTTTTTCAAAAATCTTCGTTTTACAATATCCGTTTGGATTTAAACTCCTTGGGCATAGAGATTACAACCATACACAACTACCCTCCAAAGGAAATTGAATTCCGTACACTGGTTTCTCAGATCTGGGTCTGGACGGACAACCGACACAGATTTCGGGGTGATTGCAATAGGCACTTTCTGTCATAAATGAGTGAGTGCCTAAAAATCGCTGTTTCGACGCTGACTCGAACCCCTTGAGACGTAGTTTTCCTGAAGCATAATTGTTCCGAGGGACTAAGATTTTACAGATTAATTACTTGTATCGGAATAGTATATTACGATACTAGTGCGATGAAACTTTTTCTGACGAGTGTTAGTTTGCAGCATGAGCCGAAGGCGAATGTTGCAATCACACGAGTTGAGAACAAGTTTCTCGCACTAGTATCGTACGGAATTTTATTGTACGAGTGTGCAAAGTGCCAGTTTGAGCACGCGCAGCGTGCTCAAACTGGCACTTTGCGCACGGAGTGCAATAAAAGAAATTAAGCGAACGTGCAACGCGAATAAGGTTATAAACCGAGTAAGGGAAATTCCTGGGTGTTTTTCCATCACGGCAAATACCTATATAACTTTTTTTTTCTTTTAAATAAAGGGATCACATTAAACTTACCTCTGGCAATGTACGCTGTATTATTCTGGTTTATTCTATATTACGCTGGATTATTCGAAATCACCTCCTTGTCCTTTACACTCACATATTGTTTAAGTTCCGTAATCGACATAACCTTAAAATGATTGAAGAAATTTCTCGTAATATATGATACGTATATGTTGCGGATTTGTTACAAGAAATGACTTGTAACATTTACGTCACCTTACACATTTGCAGCGTAGCCTATACTACGAGATTATAATGTCACCAATGTTCTATAATTTTTACAGCATTGACTCGTCACAATTTGACAGGTTTACAGTACTTGTAAATTTCTCGTATAAGAGTGACGAGATCTTGACGTATCAATGTTACGTATTTGTAATGTCTATGGTTTTTCGTAATTCCTACATCTTTCATTGATATCCTTACTACATATTGTCAGGACGTATTACATACATCTCGTTTACGTGCGTTATGAAAAAGTTACGAATTCGTGATGAACATTATATGACGTAGTTATTACATTTCAATTATACGTAAGTATTTCGTAAATCATCCAAGTGTGTTTGCTGGGTATGCACTCACTTTGAAAAACACGATTGAAAGTTGAAGACCCAAAAAACTTATTCAAGAACACGCCGAATATTTTTTTGTATTTTTTTCTAAAAAGGCCATAAAAAAACAAAAATTTTGGAAAAAAACTTAATTAAGTGATTCCACGTCAAACCTGTGTTCTCTATCATGAGAAGACATTGCTGTTAAATCGCTAGCCCAAAATAAAATTACTCGTACGAGTTATGATTTTTTGAAAATTCCGTACTTTTAACGGCTCGAAAAACTTTTTGCTTTTGTGTATTACTCCGTCGGATTTTGAAATTCGAGAATTTCACTTCGAGAAATCGAAACTCCATTCAAAACCTTTCAAAATGAGCACAACCTAACCTCATTTGGTGCATTTATGACGCCACAATCGTAAAACTATGTTTTTCGAAAATCAAGAATAACTGAAAAACCTCATTTTTTTAATCTGAAAAAATAATATTAAATTTTTACGACAAAAAATCTATATTTCTGTGGAGTTTGAACTAGTTTTGTTTTGACCAATAGATTTTGAATTATTGATCAATTTCATCTTTTTAGAAATTTCAGTTTCAGCTGTTTTGGGACATTCAGGTTTTGACCTTGGGTTTTCTGAGAATTTCGTCAATAAAATCGATAGTCATTGTTTCAAAAAATTATTCGTAATTATTATCATCATTTGATGGAGATGGTTCTCAAAAAATTGTAAAAAAATTGTTTTATAATTTTTTGAAACAATGACTATCGATTTTATTGACGACATTCTCAAAAAACCCAAAATCAAACGCTGAAACTGATTTCTGGAAAGATGAAATTGATCAATAATTCAAAGTCTATGGGTCAAAACTAGTTTAAACTCCACAGAAATATAGATTTGTTGTGGTAAAAATTTAATATGATTTTTTCAGATTTTTAAAAAATGAAGTCTTTCAGTTATTCTTGATTTTCAAAAGAACCTATTTTTACGATTGTGGTGTCATAAACACACCAAATGAGGTTAATTTTTGACCTGCTGGTCTGACGTGGAATCATTCATTTCGGACCATTGTTAAAGAAGTTATGACCAAAAAAGCGACAAAAGAGCGGTTTTTTTTTAAATTTAATATCTTGTAAACGGGTAATCAAAAAAATCTCAAAATTTACCAGGAAGGGCACTGTAAACATTTTTGGTTTCAAATTTAATATACCGGTATAGGAAGTTTATCTGCATAAGCTGTCTATTGAAAATTAGGCACAGGTAACTTTAAAATTTAAATACACTATATATGGGGCATTCCATCCCAAATCGGACAGTTTGAAAAACTTTTTTTTTATTTCCTCAAATTTTTTTATATTTTTGAGTACCCATCAAAAGACCCTTCCTGTTAAAGTTTAAGATTTTTTTGATTACCCATTCAAAAGATATAGAATTAACAAAAAAACCGCTCTTTTTTTGGTATTTTGGTCATAACTTCTTTAATAATGGTCCAAATTGAACGTTTTTTTTCTTCAAAATTTTTGTTTCTTCATGGCCTTTTCAGAAAAAAATACAACAAAAATATTCGACTTGTTTTTGAATGAGTTTTTTGAGTTTTGAACGTTAAATCGCGTTTTTTAAAGTGAATGTCATTTTTGATTTTTTTTCTTTAATTTTTTGTTTCAAACATCTATTTATTCAACAATTTTGAAGACTAGTCCAATCGTGGGATCTCAATAACCACTATTTTTCCTCGATTTTTGAAAATTACATTTTTTTTAAATTATAAATTATTATGAATACCAATTTTTGTTACTGTATAGTATTTTTTTCAATATTTAAAATTTATTTTGACCCCATTTTTGTTACTGTATAGAATTTTTTTCAATATTTAGAATTTATTTTGATACTTTTTTATTGTTAACAGAGGTTCTTAACATTAATAATTAATCATTAGGTCTGTTTATGAACATTAATAACAACAGTTTTTATTTATTCACGTATTTTTTTGAAAACCTTACATATACGATTATTTCCTGAATTAGAATATTCCTTTGTCAATACGTTTCCGTTGCTCATTGGAATAATTGAATGAAATTTTTATGTCCCCCTGTGATTGACTTCGCAGTTTTTATCGCATATAAAATCTTTCTTTTGCATCTGAATGTTTTTCATGTGAAAATTTGACAGCAATATTCGGTAGAATATTTAGGTTCAATGCCCACTCATACAATTTTTGAACTGTTGTTATTTGCTCATCGATTAATTATTAATTTAAAAAATCTAACAATGAAAAAGTGTCCAAATTTATTTAGAACGATTAAAAAAATACTATACAGTAACAAAAATTGGTATTCATAATAATTTATAAATTTTTTTTTTTTTTATTTTCAAAAATCGAAAAAAAATAGTAGTTATTGAGATCCCTCGATCGGACTAGTCTTAAAAATTGTTGAATATATAGATGTTCAAAACAAAAAATTTAAAAAAAAATCAAAAATGACATTCACTTTTAAAAACACGATTTAACGTTCAAAACTCAAAAAACTCATTCAGAAACGCGTCGAATATTTTTGTTGTATTTTTTTCTGAAAAGGCCATAAAAAAACGAAAATTTTGAAAAGAAAACTTTTAATTTGGACCATCATTAAAGAAGTTATGACCAAAATACAAAAAAAAAGAGCGGTTTTTTTGTTAATTTAATATCTTTTGAACGGGTAATCTAAAAAATCTCAAAATTTAACAGGAAGGGTCTTTTGATGGATACTCAAAAATATAACAAAATTAAGGAAATAAAAAAAAAAGGTTTTCAAACTGTCCGATTTGGGATGGAATCCCCCATATATATTTAAAAAATGGAATATTCATGCAGAGTCTTTTGAAAATACTACAAGAGTATTAGATTTAATATACTTTGTTGTACGAGTCACAGAACAGCAGTGTATCCAAATGAAGAGACGCGGGAGCGTCCTGACGCCAAGTATTAAAAAAACTGAGAGAATCTCAGTCAAGATCGCTGCGCACTCTTATATTCGCGAATATGCCTCCCGCCGGACCCGATTTGAATTTCAATCCGATATTACTAAAAAACACGACCATCTTTTTAAGATCTACGAGCTCTAATGATCTAGAAATAATTTTATCTTTTATTTGATACCATTGTTATTTTTTCCCGCCCACGCGATACTGAGATATCATCGTATTGGGCGAATCAATCCGAATATTTAACATCGCGAAAATTCTCCAAAAGTTTGCCTGTCGCGCTTCGATGTACATAATATGACTTTTATACAGAAAGGCTTGTGTATTAGTGGGCTTGTGTATGAGTGTGTGCGAAAACTCGGCGCTCCCCCACCTCACCAACCGTAGTCTCGAGCTTATACACAGGCTTGCATATGTATGTTCTATCTCTATATATAAAAGAATGCAAGTGTGTGCGAGTGTGTGCAAGTGTGGCGAGTGTGTGTGAGAGTGTGCGAGTATTTATAGGTTGTATATGAGAGTGGTCGTTATTTCTCTCTATATAAAAGAGTGTATGTGTGTGTGTGCACGAGTGTGTGCGAGTGTGTGCGAGTGTGTGCGAGAGTGTGCGAGTATTTATACGATGTATATAAAGGTGGTCGTTAATTCAGGTATCAACTTACATTTGGATGGTCATTCGAAATTCGATGCTTTAAATATTTATATATTAAATATTTATTAAGATATACGTTAGAGTGGTCGTTATTTCGGGTCTGAATTTACAGTAGGGTGGTCATTCGAATTTTCTTTATTATTTATATATATGTATTTATAAGATGTATATTAGAGTGGTCGTTATTTCAGGTCTCAATTAATATTAGGGTGGTCCTTCGACATTCGATTTCTTTAAATATAGCATTTTTAGCATATCTATGTGCATATATATAGCATTATCTATATATATAGCACATCTATGAATATACAGCATTATATATAGATAATAAGTCAAAATCTAACTTAAATTTTAGGCCAAACCAAAATCGAACTTACATTTCATGCTATATATTCATAGATGTGCTATATATATATATAGATAATGCTATATATATATCTATATATATCTCGGTATATACATATATACAGCATTAAAAAAGTTCCAAAAAGGAGCGAAATCAACCACAAAATACTTCTAAAAAGTAAAAAAAGGACTTCAAGTATTAAAATCTTTAAAATCAAAATTCAAAAAATCTCAAAAGTTTTTAATTCCAGAATTCGAAAATCCGAAAAATTAAAAATTTCAAATTGCAAAACAATTGAACAATTGCACTAGCAAGCAACCATGAGAATAAACAAAAGAGGCGACAGCCGAGTAAACTAACGAGTAACTATGAGAAGAGTTCACTGAGAAAAATCTTGTACAATGTTTATATTTAAATGAAGGGAAAGTAATATCATTATTTTCGAAATAGTTGAGAATCTTTTACAGACCTTCGTTCATGTCCGAACTTTATAAATAATAGTAGCATCATTGATGGACTCGAAGTTCCAAACGTTCAGATGAACGAAAAGTTGACGAATTTATTCTTTTGAAGAACACTTTTTGGACTTTCTTAATAATTTTGAAATCATTCTTAAAATAGCTTTGAATTTCTTCAATTATTATTTAGCAATTATTCGTAAGCTCTTCGAAATTTTTGTTAAATAGTTACTTTTCGGATTTTTTATTCAACCGCACGTTCGGAACTTCAAGTACATCATCACTGCACATAATTGTCGCAACAAACATAAATATCGTTGCGACTCCTTTTATCATAAATTTTTATCGGTGTCATATATGTAACGATATTTTATTTTTACAACGAATTTTCTTTTATTTTCCTTTCTTCAGGGGGCATCCATTAATTACGTGATGCATTTCTAATAAATTTTAGACCCCCTTCTCTTTCATGATCATCCATGAGGTTTTGGTGAACCCCTTCCTTCCCTTGCCGTCATCACGTAATTTTCCCCCACGGCAATTTATATATTTTTAATATACGCAAAATAGATGTGGATATATTTCGAATATATGTACATATATTTTTAATCCACACATATATGCAACATATATGGTAGCATAACTAACTAACCAACTAACATAATATTTATTTAATTATTTAAGTTTATTGTAATCACACTTTTCATTATTACTTAAATTATAATGTTTATCCCGTGAGAACAAGCGATCGGGTGCCTGCCACATGTTCGTAACGTATAGGCAGCGTCACGATAGTTTCCAGACTCGCCGCGAGATGTCGCAGAGCGGCAACCGCTGAACCCCCATACGGAGGATGCGACGAGTATGCTTATAAAGGCGGGCGTAAGAACGGAATATTAACAGAAGTCCGGCGTAAATGAAGCCATATAAGGAGTTCTTGCCAGCTTCTCATGAACTCGTACTTTTGTATTTGATTCTCCTAGAGAATTTCCGATTTTTCGGACATTTCTAACACTGGTATCGCATATTCTACCCATATTCGGAATGTATCCCTGGTGGAACTTTATTTTAAAAATTGATAAAAAATGGCAGAATATATCGAATATGATAAATTCGTACAGATTATTGCACCTTTTGATAAAAAATATTGACAATTTTTTACAAAAATTATTACTATAGATCAAGAAATAAATGATATAAATGAACAGATACTGTATTATTTTATCAGAATTAGTATGAAAAGTGTCAATAATTCTCAAAAAATGTTAAACATTTTTATGAGAAATTTTCATATTTGGATCAATTCTGTGCTGAACAAAATTACATAATATAATATAATCTCGCAGACAACGGCAAAAAATGCAATATAATCTCAAATATAATCGAACATATTATGACATTTTACTATATATTTTGGGAATAGCTATCTTTCATAAAACGTCTTGTTATTGATATAACCAAATAAATAGTATAAGAATATGTCATAATTTGAGAAATATATTTCTAATTTTTTATGATACTTACTGACATTCATTGTAATGATCAGTAATCATATCAAATGACAATTAATATGATATTCTGATAAGTAATTTTAAATTATGCATTATCACATATATAGTTGCAAAGTGATCATGCATTTTGTGTTCTAATGCCAGTATATCACTGTTATTTTATTGTTATTAAGTAATTTTACTTTTTATAGGAATGTTTGAATATTCAGTAGGTGCTTGCAGAATTACAAATAAAAAACATTTTATTTGTAGTATTTTTTTCATATTTATTATGAATCAATTGAAACTTTTTTTAAAAATTGATAAAAAATGGCAGAATATATCGAATATGATAAATTCGTACAAATTATTGCACCTTCAACATTTGAACATAATCTTCAGTATTTGATATAAAATTATATAAAATGATTATTTATTTGACATTTCCCTGGTGGAACTGTCTGGTCACATTTTGTGAGATTTGAACATATTTGTTCAGATTTTTTCCAAGATTTGAACAGAAATGGATGAATTTTGTAAAAAATGTGTAAGAAATCAACAAAAATTGCCCAGTTATGGAGTTAGATGGGCAGGAATTGGAACTAATTTTTTAGAATTTTATGTCAAATACTGAAGATTATGTTTGTCAGTTTTTGATATACTATTATAAAATTTTTTGTTAGCGGAACCTTCTGGTCACATTTTGTGAGAATTGAACATATTTGTTCAGATTTTTTTTCAAGATTTGAACGGAAATCGATCAATTTTTTCGAAACCTGACGAAAAACTAAAAACTGAACAATTCGAGTCAATTTTCGAAAAAGAAGAAATGTGAAAAAATCGAAAAACTTTATTTAGGAAAAAGATTGCAAATCAAAAATAAAGATGACCATCATGGCCAAATTCCGTTTTAGCACGGCGTTAAATCTTGGAAAGATCCCATTTTGTGAGATTTGAACATATTTGTTCAGATTTTTTTCAAGATTTGAACAGGAATTGATAAATTTTGAAAAAAATGTGTAAAAAATTAACAAAAATTGCCCAGTTATGTAGCTAGACGACCAGAAATTGGAACTAAAAGCCCATATTTGACATTTACTAAGAAAATATGGGCTTTTGGTTCCAATTGCTGGTCATCTAGCTACATAACTGGGCATTTCTTGTTAATTTCTTACCAATTTTTTACAAAATTGATCAATTTCCGTTAAAATATTTGAAAAAATCTCAACAAATATGTTCAATTCTCACAAAATGTGACCAGAAGGTTCCACCAGGGTCACAACAAAAAATTTCCTAATATATCAAAAACTGACGAACATAATCTTCAGTATTTGACATAAAATTATAAAAAATGATTATTTATTGTTTGACATTTACTGACAAAATATTGCTTTCGGTCCTAATTCCTGGTCAAATAGTTACATAACTGGGCAGTTTTTGTTAATTTCTTACACATTTTTTACAAAATTTATCAGAATTTCTGTCAGAATCTTGGAAAAAAACTGAGAAAATATGTCCAATTCTCACAAAATGTGAGCAGACAGTTCCACCAGGGATGCAGCCCACTTTTCAACTATATTTGGAATACATGCAACATATATTTAATCTATATTTCAGATGTATGCACCATATATATAAAATATATATATTGTATGTATGTGTCATACATTTTACATATATCTGAAATATATTTTATATATATCTAAAATATATTTTAAATACATTTAAGATATACGTACATATGCGAAAAGCGGCAAAATCTATCCAAATAAATATATTACACATCTATAAAAAAATATATTTTAATTACATTCATTTATATACGGTAATTATATTTTGAATATATTTCGTACGCAGTTTTGTATATATTTTAAATATATAAATTTCCGTGTGGGTTTTCACTAATGGCGATGGTGATACATATACCCAGCAAACACACTTGGACAATTTACGAAACATTTACGTATAATTGAAATGTAATAAATACGTCATATAGTGTTCATCACAAATTCGAAACTTTTTCATAATGCACGTAAACGAGATGTATATAATACGTCTTGGCGATATGTAGTAAGAATGTCAATGAATGATGAAGGAATTACGAAAAACTATAGACATCACAAATATGTAACATTGATCCGTCAAGATCTCGTCATTCTTAAACGAGATATTTACATATACCATGAACCTGTAAAATTGTTACGAGTCGATGCTGTAACAATTATAGAACATTGGTGATATTATAATCTCGTAGTACAGGCTACGTAGCAAATACGTGTAATGCGTTACATGAATGTTACAAGACATTTCTTGTAACAAATCCGTAACAATTATAAAACATTGCTGTAACAATTATAGAAGATTGGTGATGTTACAATCTCGTAGTATAGGCTACGTAGCAAATACGTATAACGTGTTACATAAATGTTACGAGACATTTCTTGTAACAAATCCGTAATAATTACAGAACATTGCTGTAACAATTATAAAAGATTGGTGATATTATAATCTCGTAGTATAGGCTACGTAACAAATACGTATAATGTGTTACATAAATTGGACGCGACATTTCTTGTAACATATCCGTAATGTATACATATAAATCTACATAACCCCAAAATGTCTTGAATCATTTTGAGGTTATGTAGATTAAGGAACGCAAACAATATGTGAGTGTAATTAACGATATGTGAGTGTAATATGTCAGTGTAGTTCGACTCTAAACCTGCTGGAATAAATTTTTACTATGATTTTCGATGCTATTTTGGCATAACACCCCTCTCCAAGACCCCATAAGGGTTTAAAAAAAATTTTCTGTGAACGAGATTTCGACCTGGTTGAAATTTTGATGAACGAATTCATAAGATAATTTCACGTTATAATTTTTGGCACCCCTATCACCTTTTCGCCGCCGGCGTGAACCGACCCCTTAATATTTATCATTTGTCAATGATTTATCAACTTTAAATCTCCTATAAAGAATTCGTTCAATACGTAAAAATAAATTTCAGTGACTTATGTACCCCAAATGTAATATAAACATCACGGGTTAATAAGTAGATGATAGCGTAGTGGTAGCGTGTAAGTGTTAGATCGTTAGAATGGTTCAGTATTCAGGCAGGTCCCAGTCCCCCACAATCGGCAAATTAACTTTCTCGGATCCGCGCAAAGTTGAGGAGCATATGTCAATATATAGCTAATAAATTGAATTTGAAAAAATATAATTTTTTTGATTTTTTTTCCTTCTATTTTTGGATATAACCATGAAACTGGTTGTCGCGAGTTCAAACCCCGATGGCGACGTCTTTTTTTTTCATAAACCCTAATATTATATAATCAGGGTTGCATAATTTTTAATGAAAAAGTAATGCATTAACCATTACTTTTTTAATGGCTAATGAAAATAATTTCCATTAACCATTAAATTTGAATGGTTAATGATTAAAGGAAAATATTTCCATTAACCATTAAATTTTTATTCGTTTATTTGTTTTCTTTTATTCTTCAAAGTGCCAAAAAAATAAATAAATGAATAAATAAATGAGCAAAGAAATAAAGAAATAAATAAAAACTTACTTTAAAAAAAAAAAAAATTTTATAATTTTTTTTGTTTTTATTTAAAATTTTTTTTTTTTCAAGTGAGTTTTCATTTATTTATTTACTTATTTATTTATTTATTTATTTGTTTATTTTTTTGGCACTTTAAAGAATAAAAGAAAATAAATAAATAAATGAATAAAAATTTAATGGTTAATGAAAATTGTTTCCATTAATCATTAAATTTTAATGGTTATAATGGAAATAATTTCCATTAACCATTAAATATTAATGGTTAATGAAAATGCAAATGCATTACAAAAAGTAATGCATTACTTGCAACCCTGTATATAATGTTTAAAAAGAATAAAATATTAATAAAAAAACCTTTATTTTATCGTAATTATAAAGAAATATAATATTACGAATAAAATAAAAGTGGCATGTTTTGTTCCGTAGCAGTTACATCAATGTGCTAAGTGTGTTATGGCCAGGCTAAATCGCCTCTTCCCGCGCGCGCGTTCTCGCTCTCGTGCGTGCGAGAGAGATATAATTAAAACTTTTAACACATATTTCTGGAAAACGACTGAATGTTATGAACAAAAAATGGTGAGACCACCTGTACAAATTAATTACGCATGTAGCCCTACTGTTCTTTTCTTATTCCATCAAGCCATCTTCGAGAGAAATGTGTTGAAAAACTTTTGAGGTTATGTTGACCCTTAGACTCCCTTTATGGCTATGAGACGAGTTTGTTACATCTATGAGCTGAGTGTGTTACATCTATGAGCTGAGTGTGTTACATCTATGAGCTGAGTGTGTTACATCTATGAGTTGAGTTCGTTACATCTATATGAGTTGAATATTTTACATCTCGGGTATGAGCATGTTTCATTATTATTCTTCGTAGATTTTTCATATCTGTGACTTCTTTAGAGGATGACATATTTGAGAACAAACTCTGCTTCATTCAAGGAGTTTGTGACGGAAATGTTATATCCAATGTATCACGCGTTACATAACATTTTCGTAACTATTTCGGGATTGTTTTTGCTGGGTATATTCGAAAAATGAAAATTGGATGGTTATGGATATTGCCTTTAGTATCGTGATCTGGATGATAAGAAATTCTATTTCAAGAACGAAATAACTTTCCATATAATCTACAGGGTGTCAAGAATGAAGGGTAATACCGTGAGGGTAGATTTGTGATGTAATATCGAGTAGAAAAGGACTTTGCCATTTTTTTTATATTTTCAACCCCTAACTTATTATTAATTTAATTAATTATTAACGTAATATTGAGTAGAAAAGTGCTTTGCCTTTTTTGATATTTTTAACCCCTGAAATTTTTTTTTTAATTTGAAAAAAAAAATTAATGGCATTTTTTTTCTTCAAATAAACAAAGAAAAATTCAAAATTTTAAAAACAATTTTTTTTTTCGAAATTTGAATTTCTTTTAGCTTTTACGCTCATTAAATGCATATTTGAGAAAAGAAATTTTTTTTTTTAATTTTTCTTTAAATTGGTCTTTAAAGATCAATCAACGTGTTCCTTCAATGTTTCTAAAAGTTTGATGGCTCGGTCACAAAAAACGGCTCAACCGATTGTTTTGAAAATTGGCATGATTTTTAGGTATGTATTGAGCTAAAAAAGAACCTTAAAACATTGGTATCTTTCGCAATATCTGCAAAGATGTGATAGATTTTCTAAAACAAGAAAAAAAAAGCTATTTTTTGGACTTTTTCAAGTCAAAATTAAGCATGGAAACAAATTTTTTCGTTTATGACATTAACAGGCACTTAGAGAGGATAGATTTAAGTTTCCCAAATCCACCGTTTACTCGCTGTACGATCATTAGTTCCAGAGATATCGAAGATTTGAAAAAAAAGACGAATTTTTGTTCAATCGCCGATATCTCAGCGAAAAATGGTCGTAGAACAAAAACAAAAAAAGCAAATTAAAGCCAAAGAATCCATCCAAACGATCCATAAATTGGTCAAGTTCGAACAAAACTTTGGATCCCATCGACTGTTTTGAAAAAAGCAAAAATTTCGAGAAAATTTTTACCGTGATATTTCTATCGACTGCGTCGAGGGTGATGCCCACAAAATTTTTTTGACTCAATATTCCGAAACTAGAAGATTCAAGCTTCAAAATACTTTTTTTAAAAAAATGTTACGACCAAAATTAACAAAGTTACAGCCTTTGGAAAATCGCTGAAAAATCTGGAAAATTTTGCAGTTCCCTTATTTTTTTTGACTGAGTGAATTATTGATAATTACGAAGTTGCTCATCTCATGATTGTATGTGTGATATTTACATTGTATTATTTGGGCCCGGTACAATTTTGCATACGGCTCTGTTCGAAGCACGGTCGTAAATACAGGTAGTGGGGGTAGGGCACCCTTCTATGTCACGTTTTTCATTCCGATTTACGCCGCAAGGTGCGCCTTCGTAGAGAAGTGCGGTGTGCGACGAAGAGAGGAATAGCCTCCTGTCGCTCTTGCTCTCTTGAACGTGCGCATGCGCTCAATGCGCCGTCTCACGCACGCCGCACACTCGCGCATAGAACGCAGGAGTGGGAGCACACTTCTCAGCGACGGCGACGCCTAGTGGCGACACGAGGATCGAAAAACGTGACATACAAGGGTGCCTACCCCCACCATTGAAATTCCGCTTCGTTGCAAGACCTGTATGTACGACCGTGGTTCCAAGTAAGTGTGTCTAGTTCAAAGCGCTATATCTATACATGAGGCAATCCATGTCACTTCAGCCAGTAAAAAAAAAAAAATCCACAAATAATTTTGAAAAATCGAGTTACTTTATTGAAAAATATTTACCGAGTGTCGAAATTAATAAAAAAAAAAAATCTAACGTTTTTTCTCGTTGATTACCATTTTTTAACATTATTCTATTCAAATGGCTGTATCTTTGGCAGGATTTGACGTATTTACATTTGTGAAAAAACCAAAATCTGCGTCTTTTTATGGCCTTCCAGAAAAAAATTGATTTATATTTTATTGAGTAAGTCTAACGTCCGTTTCAGGGCAAAATATGCAATAAAATTTTTTTTCACAAGGAAAGACACTCGTTATTTATTTATTTTTTTTAATTTCCCCGAATTGTGAATAAAAAAACGAAATTTTGGTAATGGCATTCATTTTTTTATTTTTTATTAATACATTTGTTTTAATTTTTATTTAATTAATTTTATTAATATAAATTAATTTCTAGAAGGCCATAAAAAGACGCAGATTTTCGTTTTTACAAATGTAAATACGTCAAATCCTGCCAAAGATACAGCCATTTGAATGGAAAAATGTTAAAAAATGGTATCAACGAGAAAAACGTCAGAATTTTTTTTAAAACTTTCGACACTCTGTGAATATTTTTCAATAAAGTAACTCGATTTTTCGAAATTATTTTTGGAATTTTCTTTTTTTTTTTTACTGGCGGAAGTGACATGGGTCGCCTCATACATATATAGGGCATTCCACACCAAGTCGACCTGAGTGTGACCCTCGACCTCGCTGATTTCGTTTACGATTTTTTACGTGATTTTTCCAACTCAACATAGCATTCGGAATTTTGTTCAGATTTTTTGAACCAAATTTGAGTACGTTATGAGCATTTTTTGTCGAAAACCTCGAGGGCCGTAATTTCAAAATCTGAAATAATTCTCAAAAATCCGGTGTCAAAAATGAAAATTTCTTACTCAAAATTCATTATTTCCAGGCTTTCGCTTCCACCTCGATTATCGTGTCTTTATGTTGATATTCCAGAATAAAAAATAAAAAAAGGTTTTGAAAAGAGTGAAAAAATTTCCAAAAATAGGTGGTTAACTATAAAAATATTCAAACCACTTTTCACGTTAGATCAATTTCTGCATCTATTTTTTTTTTTTTACGTTTTCTTCATAAAAACCTAAAATCGAGGTGGAAGGTAAATCCTGGACATAATGAATTTTGGGTGTAAAAAATGTTCATTTTTTTATTTTTGAGAATTTTTTCAGATTTTTAAATTACGGCCCGTGAGGTTTTCGAAAAAAATGTTCAAAAAATCATAAATGATTTGACAAATTGATAAATGATTGACGGGCGTAAATGATTGGAATTTAAAAATGTTCTTTCGAGGATATATTATTCTTAAGGGTCTAAACTTTGAGAATATGCAAAAAAAAATGGATTTGTTCGTAATTCTAGAAAATATCCTCTTAATTTCAAACATTTTGAGGTGAACGTTTGAAAACATTATTTACGTACTTACATAAAAAATGCACGGTTATTCAATTTTTTTCAGCCTTCCCTAAATTATTCCAGCTCAAGTGTTTTTGTTTTCTTTTGGCCACTCTCTAATTACATTAATTATGACGTTTCATGTCGTAATCCGAGCAAATTTCTGTCCGTTTTTTTTTTCAAAAACATCTTCATTCGACTCGCTTATATGTTATTTACTTTCAACAAGCAGTCGAAGTAGACGGGAAAAAAACACAACTGAACTTAATAAAATATTCGTGAAAATACGTATTAATATTATCGCAAACGATATCGGGTATAAAATAAATCCGATATAAATCACTTATTTCAATGCAATGTCGTGATGAACAACTGTCACAACAAATGGATTACTTGAGACAGTTGGAAGGTCCTTTCATATAAGGAACCCAATCATTCGTAAAATTGTCATTTCGTCGTACGACAGTTGCGACCTGTTTTCAGTGGAAAGAAAAAAAAAAGGAGACGAAGAAAAATCCTCGCACCATGGATTCTGTGTTTTTTATTAGGAATTTAATAATCATCGTAGTCTTCGCTAATTTCGCGAGTTCGTACGTCTTTGATCAGAAAGATATTTTCGAAAACTGTGAGTTACAAATTCATGCAAATTTCTACATTTTCTTCAATTATTCCCAATCAAGTAATCATATTTTCATTCGATTCAATTGATCATCCAATCGAGTCATCATCCAAAAGCGATAATTTTTTAAATTAAAGTGCTATTACCAAAAGTAACGGGTGGGGGTCGAAGAGTCGACTAACCAATATTTCGAACGGCCGAAATCCCAAATTTTACGATTACAAGCGTTAGAATAACGAAGCGCCGAAATCCCGATCGCCAGAAAAGAGAAAGTCGAGAGAACCGTCCCATGCGTAAGAGAGAGAGGAGGCGCATCTCTCTCTCTCTTACGCATGGGGCGGCTCTCTCCGCTTTCGCTTTTCTGGCGTTCGGGATTTCGGCGCTTCGTTATTCGAAAGCTCGTAATCGTGAAATTCGGGATTTCGGCCGTTCGAAATATTGGTTGGTCGACTCTTCGACCCCCACCCAAAGTAACTTTATAATGAAAAAACAAAATGATAAAAATAGTTGACAAGTTTATTTAGAAGTGGAACGAATGTAATTGGGATTAAGCGAGAGCACATCATATATTTTTAATGATTTTTTTTTTAAAACAACAATTATTTTTAATTGAAAGTAATTTGAAGTCAGCAAATTCATTCTTTTAATTTACCATCGTTGGGCGAATTAATTATTAGAGGGAAAAAAAAATCGATGTATAAAAAAAAAAGATAAAATTAATTGACAAGTTTGTTCTGAAGTGGAATAAATTTAATTGGATTTAAACGAAAGCTTATTTTATATTTTTAATTATTTTTTTAATTATTCAAACGAGAACTGATTTTATATTGTTAATGATTTTTTCAAAAAATAACAATTATTTTGTAATTGAAAGTAATTTGAAGTCAGCAAATTCATTCTTTTTATTTACCATCGTTAGGCGAATTAATTATTAGAGGAAGAAAAAAATCGATGGACAAATCAATCATTCATTGAATTTCAAGGATTGACGTAATTTCTTATGCAAATAATTACTACTAGATTGACCTTGGGGATCAAATTCTGCCATACTTTCATAAAATCATGGAATGTCGCTCGTTCCGAGAACGATGGACCGAGCAATATAGTAAATTCAATGTTCGATTCGAAGCGATATAAGGCGTGATAAAATGTTCCTTCATTTTAAATCGCACTGTTGCAAAAAAAATTCAAAATAATCGTGACGAGATTCAATTTAGTTTTTTAGTCAATTCTAAATAAAAAATAATCATTTTGCAATGAATAACTTAAAACCAATAGTTAATAAAAATATAACAATATCAAAAATATAAATAACATATGGGGCGTTCCACGCCAAATCGGACACCATTTAGCTTTTGTTTATATTTAAAACTGGAAAATCTTATGAAAATACGATTTAAAAGTTTCTTAAAATATTGTTTATTAAAAGTACGTTTAAAGACAAAAATTTTGGAAAAAAAACGTTCCATTTAGCCCATATTTTGCAAAGTTATGGACGTTCAAAAAAAATTAACGTAATTTTTGAACAATCGATATCTTGAAAACGGTTCGATAAATAAAATTGAAAAAAATCATGTAGGCCTCTTTCAATCAATATTAAAAAGGTAAAAATTTTCAAAAAAATCGGAGATGCAAAAGCTAAATGGTGTCCGATTTGCCGTGGAACGCCCCATATACCCTCAAAAAACAATTATTGCAAGCGATTATTACTGTAGAAAAAAAAATTTCTACCATTATGTAGAATAAAAAACATTTTGTAAAGAATTTCTTACAATTTTTGACATTTAGAATTTTTGACATTTCTAAGAATTTTTTGCATTTAAAAAAATTGAGGAAAATTTTGTATACGCTGCTACGAGAAGAACAAAAAACGGAGTGAAATCAAGGCATAGGCAATTTTTTCTAAAGCAATCATCTGCCAATTAAATGCAATTATAAATACTCGGAATAATTGAATATAATTGAGATTCACTTTATGATAATGAGATGATTGTTTTTTCACGTTTATTTGAACACGTGTGTTTTCAATGTTAAAAAAAAAATGCTTGACGCGCATCTTATCAGTATCGTTAAATCGTTTTAAAGTGACTGAATCGAGTGAGAATATACATAAATAGTTACGAGCACTTTCAAATAATCGCTGGGAGGAAAATAGTAATGAGTGACCTGCGAGAAAATCCGTAGAAATGAGGTTAATTCGATTACTCATTCCAGCCACATTTTGCGTCACAACTGCTCGCAAAAAAAATATTTTTCTTTGCGACAATTTTCCACTATCATATCGTAAAATCAATTTTTTTATCAACGAAGAATTTTATTAAAAAATTAGCAGTTTTGAATGTGGGTAACAATGGAGAAGCTTCTAAATAATTATTTCTTTATGACAGGTTTCGAATGGCAAAAAATTATGAGAAATCAATGTGCACATTTTCATTCAGACGACATTTTCTTTTTTTTATTACTAATTAATTCCGAGCTTACTTCATTAAAAGTTTGAGATAACGACACTGAGAAAAGTGAATGGTCAAATCAAATAAATAAATTTAGTTGACTTCGAATTGGTTGACTTAAACCTGGAATAGTCTGAGTAACGGAATATTTATTAGAGTTGACAAAATAAATGATTCGGTATACTAATATAAACAGTTGACTTCATATAGTTGATTCAAGTTTTCATCCAGTTCCGACAATGCATGACGCATTGTCGGAACTGGATGGGAATGGTGACCTGACTGATTTATTGTTGAAACAACTAAAGTTGATAGGTTGTGATAACTTAATGACATTTTTTGTTACAATCCAATTCTGCATCGCTTCAATCCACGTAAATAGTTCAGAAAACTGAATAATCTATTGGATAGCCTAGACAATGGGTTCGTTTTTATAAAGTTGATTCAACTGAACCATTGTTAGATGAACGATGAATGCGCATCAACCTAACGTTCATATTTAGTTCATCTAATCATTGGTTACATTCAAGTTTCTCAAGTTGTCGTGCATTGTCGGAACTGGATGGAAATGGTGACCTGACTGATTTATTGTTGAAACAACTAAAGTTGATAGGTTGTGATAACTGAATGACATTTTTTGTTACAATCCAATTCTGCATCGCTTCAATCCACGTAAATAGTTCAGAAAACTGAATAATCTATTGGATAGCCTAGACAATGGGTTCGTTTTTCTAAAGTTGATTCAACTGAACCATTGTTAGATGAACGATGAATGCGCATCAACCTAACGCTCATATTTAGTTCATCTAATCATTGGTTACATTCAAGATTCTCAAGTTGTGCATTGTCGGAACTGGATGGAAATGGTGACCTGACTGATTTATTGTTGAAACAACTAAAGTTGATAGGTTGTGATAACTGAATGACATTTTTTGTTACAATCCAATTCTGCATCGCTTCAGTCCATGTAAATAGTTCAGAAAACTGAATAATCTATTGGATAGCCTAGACAATTAGTTCGTTTTTCTAAAGTTGATTCAACTGAACCATTGTTAGATGAACGATGAATGCGCATCAACCTAACGCTCATATTTAGTTCATCTAATCATCGGTTACATTCAAGTTTCTCAAGTTGTCGTGCATTGTCGGAACTGGATGGAAATGGTGACCTGACTGATTTATTGTTGAAACAACTAAAGTTGATAGGTTGTGATAACTGAATGACATTTTTTGTTACAATCCAATTCTGCATCGCTTCAATCCACGTAAATAGTTCAGAAAACTGAATAATCTATTGGATAGCCTAGACAATGGGTTCGTTTTTCTAAAGTCGATTCAACTAAACCATCGTTCCCACGCGGATAAAAGTATTTTTGTCATATATCCCAGATATATAATTAATATATGTCATATAAAATGGCAAAATTTGTATATTCGTCATACATGAGTCAAGTATGATATAATATATTTTTCATGTATATGTAATGCATGTATTTCTCATATATTTGCGATACATGATTCATACTTGGCATTCATGAATTATATATTTCTCACACATATTTGAAAGTGTTTGTGAAAAAAAGGTATTCATAAACAAAATAGATTTTCCCTTGCCGGAAGAAATTCGAATCCTCATAACCCCTAACTTTTTTCAAGTGCATAGTAGTAGGCCATAGCGTAATAGGTATCGTGTTAGGTAGTTAGGTACGATAGATATGATGGTAGGCAGGGTCGAGGGTTCGATTCCCAGTCAGGCAGAGAAATTAGATCACAGATTTTTTTTTTTTTCGATTTATCTCTTTTTAGGGCCGCTAAACTGTGCATATAAAATTATTTTGCAAGGGTTTCATATTTTTTATAACATGTTTAGCAACAATTAATTAACACGCATTTTATCGAATCGATCATTCTTCCTGTTGATTGGACTAATTACCGGTTAGATAGAACTCTTTCAGTTAATGCAAAATAACATTCTATTGAACCAACAATTTTATGTATTGGTTGGACTAATTGCTCGTTAGATGCGACTCGACTCCGACAACTCAAAATAGCTTTTCATTGAATCAACAATTTCATTCATTGGTTGGACTAATTGCCGGTTAGGTGCAACTCTACTTCAGTTGGTTCAAAATAGCTTTTATTGCACTCCGTGCATAAAGTGCCCGTTTTACGTACACTTCGTGTGCGTAAAATGGCACTCTCCGCACTCGTGCAATAAAATTTTGTACGAAACTCGTCAGAAAAAGTTTCAACGCACTCGTATCGTAATGTACTATTTTATTACTCATGCGGGAAAAGCGGTATCTTTACGCCCGCTGTTGCGGTTGCAAAGTAGCTTTTTGCACATTTTATAATTTGAGTGCGCAAAGTTTACTTTGCGCACGCAGTGCATTTCAATTTGCATTCTATATCAATATTTGAAACTTTTAACAACGCTTATATTTAATATAAACATTTTCAATTTTTCGTCACTACATGTTTGAATTAATCAAATATTTGGTCTACGTGTAACAGTAACGAAAAAAAAAAAATCATGTATTTATTATAAAGGATGTCCGGAAATAAAACAAATAATTCACTTGAAGAAATAATTATTCATTGAAACAGTTTTGCATTACATATTTACAATTCATTTTCATTCTATTTTTGTTTATATACAAATTTAAAGGCAGGGAATTTTTAAAGAATTTAAAAAAGGGGAAAAAAAATTTTTCGCCCAAATTGCTGTATATAATTAAAAATAACACTAATACAATTACTGTTCGATGCTTTCTGCATTCTCAACAGTAAGCTGCCGTCCAAAATCCGCTGCGTACAAGCGACTCTCCTTCGCAATACTTTCTGTCGCTTGACCAATTTCTTGCTCATATCTCTTGAATGTTTTGTAGTCGATTGTTGGAATATTGAGGCAGCTTAGCAGTTTATTGAGGTGTGTAGGACCCAATCCACCATGCAGAACACTTTCAAGCACGATAAAAGAATCGAATATTAGTTATGTTTCAATCGAAAATAATCCAACGGGTGTTATAAATTATTAGCAAGTGCATAGAGTTAGTTACGCACCTCCGTTACATGAAATGTACACTGAGTCAAAGAATTAAAGGAACAGCAAAATTTTCGAGATTTTTCAGCGATTTTCCAAACGCTGTAACTTTGTTAATTTTTGTCGTATAAAATTTTTTAAAGAAGCATTTTGAAGCCTGAATCTTCTAGTTTTGGAATCTTGAGTCAAACAAATTTTGTGAGCATCACCCTCGACGCAGTCGAAAGACATATCACGGTAAAAATTTTCTCAAAATGTTTGCTTTTTTGAAAACAATCGATGGGCTCCAAAAATTTTTTTTCGAGCTTAACCAATCTATGGATCGTTTAGCTGGATTCTTTGGCTTCGATTTCCTTTTTTTTATTTTTGTTCTACGACCATTTTTCGCTGAGATATCGTCGTTTGAACAAAAATTCATATTTTTTTTTCAATCTTCGATATCTTCGGAACTAATGAACGTACAGCGAGTAAACAGTAGGTTTCGGAAACTTAAATCTACCCTCTATAAGTGCCTATTACTGCCATAAGCGACAAAAATTTGTTTCCATGCTTAATTTTCACTTGAAAAAGTCCAAAAAATAGTTTTTTTCTTGTTTTAGAAAATCTACCACAACTTTGCAGATATTGCGAAAAATAACAATGTTTTAAGGTTCTTTTTTAGCTCAATACATACCTAAAAACCATGCCAATTTTCCGAGCCGTTTTTTGTAACCGAGTCATCAAACTCTTAGAAAAATTGAAGGAACACGTCTATTGATCCTTGAGGACCAATTAATTAATGGTGTTTAAAATGAAAAAAAAAGTTTTTCTTTTTTCTCTCAAATTTGCATTTAAAGAGCGTGAAAACTAAAAAAAAAACCACATTTCGAAAAAAAGAAATTTCTTTTTACAAAATTTTATAATTTTTTTCTTTTTTAATTTGAAAAAAAAATTATTAGCATTTTATTCAAAATTTTACTTTGATATTTATTAAATATTGAATGCAAAATTGTGAAAAAAATGCCAATATAATTTTTTTTTTCGAAATTTAGATTTTTTTTAGCTTTCACGCCCATTAAACGCAATTTTAAGAGGAAAAAAAGAAAAAAAATTCAAAATTTTTAACATCATTAATTGGTCTTTAAGGATCAATCAACGTGTTCCTTCAATTTTTCTAAAAGTTTGATGACGTTTAAAAGTTTATTATGAAAATTGGCATGGTTTTTGGCCAAACAATTTTGCAAAATGCCAATACAATTTTGTCTAGCTTTCACGCTCGTTAAATGCAAATTTGAGGGAAAAAAAGAAAACTTTTTTCGAAAAATTTTAACAACATTAATTGGTCATTAAGGATCAATAAACGTGTTCCTTCAATTTTTCTAAAAGTTTGATGACTCGGTGACAAAAAACGGTTCGACCGATTGTTTTGAAAATTGGCATAGTTTTTAGGTATGTATTGAGCTAAAGAAGGACCTTAAAACATTGGTATTTTTCGCAATATCTGCAAAGTTGTGGTAGATTTTTTAAAACAAGAAAAAAGCTAATTTTTTGGACTTTTTCAAGTCAAAATTAAGTATGGAAACAAATTTTTTTCGTTTATGACAGTAATAGGCACTTATAATACGTAGATTTAGGTTTCCAAAACCTACCGTTTACTCGCTGTACGATTATTAGTCCCAGAGATATCGAAGATTAAAAAAAAAAGACGAATTTTTGTTCAATGGCCGATATCTCAGCAAAAAATAGTCGTAGAACAAAAATAAAGAAAAGAAAATTGCAGCCAAAGAATCCAGCTAAACGATCCATAGATTGGTTAAGTTCGAAAAAAAATTTTGGAGCCCATCGATTGTTTTCAAAAAAGCAAAAATTTCGAGAATATTTTTACCGTGATATTTCTTCCGACTGCGTCGAGGGTGATGCCCCCAAAAATTGTTTGACTCAAGATTCCAAAACGAGAAGATTCAAGCTTCAAAATTCTTTTTTTTTAATTTTTTACGACCAAAATTAACAAAGTGACAGCGTTTGGAAAATCGCTGAAAAATCTCGAAAATTTTTGTGTTCCTTTAATTTTTTGACTGGCATGAGTGTATATTGGAAACAATATTTTTACAAAAATATGACAAAATGAAAAATTTCTCTTTCGCGCACACATATTTTACTTATACATCGAAAATATAGGAAAATATGTATGTGAGGCGTAGAATTTTTTTCAGGAATTTAAACATATAAATAATAAAAGAATGAATAACTCACTGATTGCCGCTTTAGGATTGGCGTTAAAGCGAGATAAGCTTCGTTCTCCCCAGCCCTAGCGGGATTTACAACGCTCAGGGCAACTCGGTTTGCAACGCGTTGCTTTGTATCAAAAGGCAACTCGTATTGGAACGCTGTCGCAACACATCACCGCTGGTAACCTTGGAAATTGCTGATTCCTCAGTCGGTAACATTTGGAAAGAGCGTTGCTCTGGCGTTTCTCCACGAGTTGCTTGCACCGTTGCCTTCTGGCATAACCTCAAAAATGGCTGATACCTCAGTCGGTAACATTTGGAAAGAGCGTTGCTCCACGAGTTGCTCGCACCGTTGCCTTTTGATACAAAGCCACTCGTCGTCTTTCCGTTGTCCGCTGAATTGTTTTCACTGAAACAACGCGTTGTATATCCCGTTAGAGAGCTGTCCCTCTGCGTGTTTCTTTTTCTATATATTGTAAAGAAAGTACTTCATTACATGACACATACCACAATTCTTCAGTAACAACCGATAATTCGACAATTCGACGTCCCTCCACTCGAATACTGTCATTCGAATGTTCTTGTGACTCGGATGTCGATGTTTCACTGATTTCACTTTTGGCTTTTTTCATTTTGTTTTCATTTTTGCAATTTTCGCTCTGAGCTGCTGAGCGCTTTTTATAAACCTCCTCCGATAATAATCGGCCTCTCCAGCTCTTTGCGTTTGCTTTTGGCATTCTTTCGATGGTAGCGTCTTTTCACTCTTCACTAACCTCTAAATATATACTTTCGTGAACGTGACATTCTAGCGTCTTACTGTTCACCTACGGATACTAAATCGCTTGGGCCCCGTTCAGAACGTGTCCTTTAATTGGACAGAGTATGGCTTCGGATAGAGTGAGGGAGAGAGTGCGATGCGAAGGAGAATGTGCGCGAAAGAAGCACGAACACGGTCTCTCACCGCGTCGCAGTAGGAGAAAGAAAAAGAGAGACAGAGGGCTTAAACGGAGTCATACTGCGCACGCGCGACCCACTGCGTAGGCATAATATATAGTTGTTACTGGCTGGCCCACTCCCGCTTTCATTCGCGCTTGCGCACTGCAAGAGCCAGAGAGAGAGAGAGAGAGAGAGAGAGAGAGAGAGAGAGAGAGAGAGAGAGAGAGAACGATATTGTCTACAACGTAATTCTTGACGGGGGTTTCGGCCAGCGCTAGCAATATAAAAGTATTACATATATGCATGGGACGTCCAATATCCATACATGGTGGATGAATGCTCCATCCCAGGGACGTCTATGAGTATCCCCATCACTGCTGAAAGAAGTGCGAAACGGCACCTGTTCTATGTACTGGGAACATCCCTTATACGTACCTTGAGACGGTTTTTAGACGGACTAGACCCCAAAAAATGACGTCTGACTTACGTATTTAAGACGAATAAACCAGTGATCCGAAGGATCTTCAATGATCATCTATTATATGTCCCTTTATTTAAACAATTTAATCGTTATTAATTACAGATTATTAATTAATTATAAACTTTGTTACTGATTATATAATATTCGGGGCCTATGAGATATCCATATTTTACAGAAAAAAAGGAAGAAAAATATCTTTCGATTTTTCACACTGCGGTCACCCATCCAAGTATTGGATTCAAGGGGCGCTGCTTAACTTTTCTAATCTTCTACCTACCTACCTACTTACACTAACGTGACTTATGAGAAATTTATGCATGTAAAAACCTTATACGATGTAATTTGCTGTATCATTGTCTCACAGGCCTTGAATAATGTATAATCGTAATGAAATTTATAATTAATGAATAATGTGTAATCAATAGCGTTTAAATTAAGGGACGTATAATAGATGATCATTAGACATCTTTTGCAATATAGGCATTCGTCTTAAATACGTACATTAAATGTCACTTTATGTGGTCTATAGGTACGTCTAAAAAATATCTAAGGGTACGTATACGAAACGTTTTCAGCACATAGAATCGCTGCCGTTTTGCATCTGTGTTAGTGGTTTAAGGAATGTCCCATGGACTTCCCCGGAATGAAATTTTCATCCAACTTACATGATTATTGGACGTCCCCTGGCTGTTAAGTTACGCGTGGAATATATTTATAGCTCCAAAAATATGTGTCGTGGACGTCGAATAAACTTCCGCGTTATCCTTCGATAGACGTAATTTGTACGTACATAAGACGGTCAATCGGCGTACCCATATCACAGCTGCCCGAAATACTTAAATATACATATAAAGGACGAATGCTTTTGATTGGACAAAACGCGATGGATCACACAGGACGTATATTGTATGTCCACAACACGTACTATTTCTTAAGCTACAAATATACACAACACGGTGATCCATGGTATGTCCGTAGGTAGACATTCAATAGCTTTTTAATTCAGGATAGTGATTGGACATCTATTGGACGTTCCAGGTTCACGTCTATATGAAATTCCGCATGGAACATCCGATGGACGTTCAATTGACGTCCTCCGAATGTGATTTTCGTTTACGAACCTGGAACGTCCAATGGATGTTCAATTAAAATCCTGTATTAAAAGCTATTTAATGTCTACCTAGGGACATACCATGGATGGCCGTGTTGTGTATATTTGTAGCTCAAGAAATAGTACGTGCCGTGGACATACAATATACGTCCTGTGTGATCCATTGCGTTCTGTCCAATCAAAAGTATACCATGGATGTTCAATGGATGTCCGCATTACGTCCATCGTGGATGTAGACGTGTTAAGGATCTATGGATGATGGCAACCGGTACTCTGGTGTAGTGGCTAGCGTGCTCGCCTCTAAACCAGAGCATCGGGAGGTCCTGGGTTCGATTCCCTGTGCCGTAGTTTCGTCGAGAAATAAAAATATGGGCGTGACAAGCTCCAGATATATATATATATATATATGGCATACACAAGTACTCGTACAGGTGTGAGTCACATGTATATAGCTGTAGTCCATGTTTACAGGTTCCTGACAAAACGTGACGTAGCTCCGGCATCGGAAAGCGAACTCAGGACCGGCTATAGTGACACAGGTTTTCCGCAGTTTCCCTGTGTCTATGGAAATTAATTTCCACAGCAAATGCGCTATAGAGGGGGAAGTCGGATGCGGCCGCATGGGAATCTGGTTACTGATCCGGACCAGATCCTCAGGGGGGACTGGCTACTGACCCGGGCCGACCCTGTAATAGGCGAAAGCCTCGAGACGGGGGGAAATGCACAATAAAAAAAAAAGGATCTATGGATGATAGATGGACGTCCAATGGACACTCGGTTCCGTGTAGGCAGTTGCCGCGATTTATACATGACATATGACATATTTTGATATATTATTTTGACTTGTGAAAAGTGCTACAAGACAAACTATGACATCAATGATGATTTATTATGATGTTTTATGCATTTTTAATTATCATTTGATGTCTGATATACATAAAATATGTGTTATGTGAACGACGATTTTTTTTTTACGTTTTGCTTCAAGTCGAATTCATGTCCAAAATTTTTCTGTCGACCATCACCAAATGAGCCACATTAACTAATATATCAATTTATAGAGTCAAAAAAACAGATTTATTGGCATTATTGGAGCCCGTCACATCATGCTAAAAAAAATTATTAAAAAATTGAAAATAATTATTGCCATTGTCTTTGTTGCAATGGACTATACTCGGAATGTAAGGAATCATGGATTCAGTGTAAAAATTGTAAGGACTGGTCTCATGATTCCTGTGCAAGTATATAGACAAAGATTATTTTGTCGAATATATTAGTGATTATTGTGAAAAGTAATTTACTACATTCTTCACGTAAATAATGTTTCAATTAGAAATTTTATTTTTGTTACGTTTTCAAACAATTATTATAAATCATAATTAATGTTATTGTTTATTTGTTTAACATAGAAAAATATATAGATTAATTAAAAATTCGTTAAATAATAAATAACTCCCATATTTTTCAACTATTATTTTTTTTTATAAAAAAACAAGTTTTTCAATTTTTTAGATAATAGATGATTTTTTTTTCGTTTGAAATTTTTTCAATTTTGTTAAATATAATTTTTTTTTTTAAATTTTTTATTAAGGGTTTATTTTACCCTTGATGTAGCGCATTAGCCTAAAAATGGATGAAGGTACTAGTCACTACTTTAGAAGGTCAAAAAAAGAAGGCCAAATCTCAGGATTGGCAAGTCTGAAACAAAAAAAAAAGTAATGGTACATTACGATACGAGTGCGATGAAACTTTTTCTGACGAGTGCGAGTTTGCAGCATGAGCCGAAGGCGAATAAGCAACATAAACAATAATAGTATATTACGATACTAGTGCGATGAAACTTTTTCTGACGAGTGTGAGTTTGCAGCATGAGCTGAAGACGAATGTTGCAATCACACGAGTTGAGAAAAAGTTTCTCGCACTAGTATCGTACGAAATTTTATTATGCGAGTGCGCAAAGTGGCACTTTGCGCACGGAGTGCAATAAACAATATTTTCGGTATTGCTAAAAGAATTTCAAAAAATGCGGATATTTGAGCCACCCTAATGGACATTACGAAAATGAAATAAGAAAATCGATTTTTTGAAAATCCTGACTGCGTATAACCCGCCTTTAAAATGTTTGCCAAATTTCTGAAACAGATTTTTTTTGAATTTCAGCTGTCACAAATGTTAAGGACTTGTATTCTTCACCGGAGGAATGTGCGCGTGAGTGTATCGCGGGTGCACCGCCGAAAACATGTTACTATCATTTCACGGTTGAGTATTACTCGACGTTATCGGGTGCTTGTGATTTGTGCGAGCCAAACTCGACGATACGTTTAAGGGACGATTGTCAGTGCATAAAAGCCGATGGTTACGAAATGTCGGGTATAATAACGGCGAACCGAATGTCACCGGGACCCGCCATATTGCTATGTCTGGGCGATTATGCGGTCATCGACCTCGCGAATGCGGTCCCGGGTAACGGACTGACGATACATTGGCACGGAGTGTTGCAAAATGATTATCAGTATTACGACGGTGTGCCGTTTGTGACCCAATGCCCGATACCGGTAGATACGACCTTCCGTTATCAGTGGAAGGCGAAAAACCCTGGTAGCCACTTTTGGCACGCTCACTCGGGTCTGCATGCGGTCGATGGTCTTCATGGTCCATTGATCGTGCGTGAACCAAAGTCAACCGAGCCAAACAGCAAACTCTGGGACATCGATGACCACAGGAATATTATATTCGTCGGCGACTTTGTTCACAATGTCGCGGCGGCGGCTTTTCCGGGTACCCTCGTTCGGAACCCAGGCATTGAGCCCGACAGCATTCTCATCAATGGAATGGGCCAATGGACGGTCAGTTGAACGACACAACTTTTGGTATCGCTTAGTGTACTTGAGTTAAGAACATGAGTTCAAAGTTTCGGGTCATTTGTAGGATCCTGAGAGCGGTAACACTACGACGAGTCCTCTTGCTGTGTACACGGTGAATAAAGGTGTTCGTTATCGATTCAGACTGATCAATAGTTGCACCCTAACGTGCCCTGTTCAATTGAGCATCGAGGGACATCGGCTAACTGTCATTTCCACCGATGGAGAAAACTGCAAACCCGTCGTTGTCGACAGTATCACCTCGTCATCCGGTAATATATATATATATTTTCAATGTCTTTTCTTATACTTTTTCTTCTTCTTCTTCTTCTTCTTCTTCATCTCCATCTTAATCGTCTTCTTCTTTCGATTCTTCTTCGCCATCGTCTTCATCTTTTTCTTTTGCTTCTTCTCTTTCTTTTCTTCGTCTTCTTCTTCCTCTTCTTCGTCTTCTTCATCTTTTTCTATTACTCCCTCACCTTCTTCTTCTTCGTCTTCATTTTCATCTTGATCGTCTTTCGCTCCTTCTTCCGTTTATCTTCAGCTTCTTCTTCTTCTTCGTCTTCTTCTTTCGCTTCTTCTTCGCCATCGTCTTCTTCTTTTTCTCTTCTTTGTCCTCTCCTTTCTCTTCTTCATCTTTTTCTTTTGCTTCCTCACCTACTTCTTCGTCTTCGTCTTTGTCTAATCTTCATCTTCATCTTCATCTTTATTTCTTATTCGTCTTCAGCTTCTTCTTCTGTCCCTTCTTCTTCTTCTTCTTCTTCGTCTTCATTTTCATCTTGATCGTCTTTCGCTCCTTCTTCTGTTTATCTTCAGCTTCTCCTTCCTTTCTTCTACCTCTTCTTCTTCCTCATCTTAATGGTCTTCCACTTCGTATTTTGCTTTATCTTCAGCTTCTTCCTCCTTTCTTCTTCCGCGTCATCTTCACCTTCATCTTACTCTTCTTCTTCTTCCGCTTTATCTTCAGCTTCTTCTTCCTTTCTTCTTCCTCTTCTTCATCTTTAACTTCATCTTAATCTTTTTCTTCTTCAGCTTCTTCTTCTTCTTCTTTAGCTTCTTCTCCGCCCGCTTCTTCTTCTTCTTCTCCTTCTTCTTCTTGTCAGAGCACATTACATATGAGGTATTCCATACCAAACCGACCAATCTGTGGACCCGACCATTTATGGTTTTGTTAAAAATTTTCTATTTTTTTGTACGTTCTAAAAGCAGTCTCTCAGAATTTTTTTAGATTTTTGTCTTAACCCAACTAACCACAATAAATTGTCCGAAATTTGACACATTTCTTTTTCAAATGCTCATAACTTTTTAAAAACCGGAGATGTCTAATTAAAACAGAAGATCATTTTTTCCGTCTTGAGTTGCAGTTTAAAAAAAAAATACAAAAAAAATATCGATATTTATTTTCATACGTTTTTTGAAGTTTTAAACACAACATTTTTTTTTTCAACTTGGACCCTTTTTATTTTTTTGACAAAATTCACCACTTCTTAAAAAACATTTTTACAGATACTAAAAAATTGGCTGTTTGTGATATTCATAACTTGTATGTCAAAAATAGAAAAAAATACAAGTTATGAATATCACAAACTGCCAATTTTTTAAAAATAAAAAAAAATACAAGTTATGAACATCACAAACTGTCAATTTTTTAGTATCTGTAAAAATATCTTTTAAAAAGTGGTGAATTTTTTCAAACAAATAAAAAGGGTCCAAGTTGAAAAAAAACAATATTTTGTATTTATAACTTCACAAAATATTTTTTTTTTCAACTTAGACCCTTTTTATTTTTTCAAAAAAATTCACCACTTTTTAAAAAACATTTTCACAGATACTAAAAAATTGGCAGCATGTGATATTCATAACTTGTATTTTTTTTTTCTATTTTTTAATTCAAGGAGGAAACACGATTTCTTAGTTCACACGCGATGAATAATAGAAAAAAAAATACAAGTTACGAGAAGCACAAACTGCCAATTTTTTAGTATCTGTAAAAATGTCTTTTAAAAAGTGGTGAATTTTTTCAAAAAAATAAAAAGGGTCAAAGTTGAAAAAAAAAATATTTTGTGTTTAAAACTTCAAAAAACATATGAAAATAAATATCGATATTTTTTTTTGTATTTTTTTTATAAAACCGCAGCTCAAGAAGGAAAAAAATGATTTTCTGTATTATTTCGATATCTCCGGTTTTAAGAAAGTTATGAGCATTTGAAAAAAAATTGTGTCAAATTTTGAACAATTTATTGTGGTTAATTGGGTTGAGACAAAAATCTAAAAAAATTCCGAGAGACTGCTTTTAGTACGTAGAAGAAAATAGAAAATTTTCAACAAAATCAAAAATAGTCGGGTCCACGGATTGGTCGGCTTGATATGGAATACCTCACTCATATATGTTTCATCTTCTTTTCCAAGCAAATAATGTTTCTTCTACTTCTTCTTTTACTTTTTCCACATTTTTCTAAATTCGACAAGCTTCCACGTTTCTTCTGAATGAAAGTCTCTCGGGCTGATGAAAATTTGTATCAACAAAGGCAGCGTCGATTATCACGAGTTACTTATCTTTATAGCTGAGCGTTATGATTTTGTCATCAACGCTAACGGCACAGCCGCCGAATACTGGATTCAACTTCGCGCTCTGGGTGCCTGCGAGATCAAACGTTTGCAACAATTGGCAATTCTTCGTTATAAATCAGCTGCGACTGGGGTCACGACCCGCAGCAAACCGACCTACCTCGAAGGTGTTAGACCCGGTGTTGTAAGTGAAGAAATTAGAATTAAAAAAAAAAAATCATCTTCCGATGTGTCGATTGATTCGCGTGTGATGATTTTCTTCCTTCTTTCTCAAGGTTCTGAATCAATTGAACGTACGTTGCGCAGGCCCGACGAATCCACCCGGTGTTGTGTGCATCAGTAATCTTGAGAATACCGATCGAATTGATCCTAAGTTATTGAAGAAAAAACCTGACATTAAACTCTATCTGCCAATCAATTTTTACTTTTTTACGCAATCTGAACTCTTCCAACCCGGCACATACCAGAGATTCGAAGGTACGTTTTCTTCTGGAAAGGGTTTTTCAAAAAGGCCACTGATCCGAGCCAAAAAAAAACTCGTGTGACTTCATCGATGATGAAATTTATATTTTGTTGAATTTAAATTAAGCTAGGAGACGTGCCGGAGTGGCAGCTATGGTGGCGAATATTTCAAGTCGTTTGCCGCCGTCGCCATTGATCACGAGTCGCAAGTTTCTTCCCCCGGACGAAGTATGCTCGCAGAGTAAACTTCCAGCAAGGTGCAAAAATTCGACGATGTGCTCGTGCATTCACATCGAGAAAGTTCCTCTTGATGCGACCGTCGAACTCATTCTAGTCGATGAAGGTAAGGTCTTTGAAGTGAAACTCCCAAAGTCCGCGATTTTGACTCTGGACTTGAAAATATTACTCTGATCTGTCTCAGATTTATTGGACAGAAGATAAAAATTGACGGGAGGGAGAATTGTATTTTTTGAAATTCGCAGCTCAAGTTCCGAACCTGTCGCATCCGTTCCATATGCACGGTCACTCATTCATCATTCTCGGCGAGGGTTGCGCCAGTGATTACAATATCACCAGTGTCAGCCTAAATTGGGCCAAAAATCTCGATAAACGTGGTCGAATGAAAAGACGCCTGAAGTCACCACCGGCCAAGGACTCTTATGCCGTGCCCAACAATGGATACACAATAATTCGTTTCTTGGCCAATAACCCCGGTAAGAATTGATTTGTATCATCTTTTGAGGCAGTATCGTGAGAAGAAATTTAATTTCGGCTGGGATCAGAATCATATCAGGCTAGCCTTGAAATGACATCCAGCCCGGTTCAGGCTAGGGATTAGGACTATTTCAGGATCATCACGGCATTACCTTTCCGGGCATGATCACGATCCTGATCATGTCAATTTTATCTAGAATAATGATAATATGAATACATCGAATTTAGATTTCGGTTTGAGTACTGGACCGACGGATATTGCAATAAACCGCTATTTATCTTCGCCGAGGCTCATAGCTACGAGGGCTTTCACTTAACTAATTAATCGTGAGATTTATAAGTTAAGCGAAAGCTTAAGGGTGGGGTAAAGTTAATTCGGCGAAAAAAAGCCATGTTTTTAAGATTTTTTTTTGTCGTAACGGATAGTGTTCGCTTAATGAAAAATTTACATATAATGAAGTAACATTTGAACAATATTCTCCTAAATTTGCGTTGCAAAATATTCAAAATTGAGCGAGTGAAAATTAAACCCCGGAGGCGCCTCGAAAAAAAGTTGGTTTGCGGTGTGCACCATAACTCGCAACAGAATCATCTGAAACAAAAAAATCAAAATGCATTTGTTAAAGGAGATGTTTCTCGAGGTAATGACGGGAGGATTTTTTTTTTCGATTTTTCGATATTTCGTAGCACTTGGGAGACAAAAACCCGATTTTCGCTAAAAAAATCAGCTAATTTGTTGTTGAAAAATTAGTAATTATTAAAAAAAAAAAGCTCTCGACAATACCTGGTGAATTATGTGAAGTACTGTGCAAAATTTCAAATCGATTAGTCCAGTAGATTTTGAGTTATCGTGCACACGGACTTCAAATATGACAAGTCTCAGAAAAACGGTTTGAAAAACGCAAAAGAGTTTGGTCGCTTAGCGCTCATTGCACATAAGTTTGAGAACACTTCTCGATTGCATAAAAATCTGAGAAAATTCATGCATATTAAAGGTACTCAAAAGATTAATTTTGCATAATAATAATTCCAAAATGTTATTAACAAAATGATGAAAAAAAAAATTAATCAACAAATTTCCCCGCAACCTAATTTTTTTTTTTCGTGATTCGTTCATTTATCTGAATACGTATGAATTTTTTCAGATTTTTCAATTATTTTTGAGTTTTTAGAAATTCAAAATAAAACTCGGTAATTTTCTTATACTTACTCAAAGTCGTCGATGCCAGGTCCGTAGAGCAAAAGGCTTTCAAGATAGCGCGCCGCGCAGCTGCCGCCTAGTTATAAAACCCGGCATGGAGCAATAGACGCTCAAATACTCATAACTTCGTCAATTTTACTCCGATCGACTTGAAATTTTAACACAATATTCTTGAGATATTATGCATTCATTAAAAAAATGAAAAAAAAATTTAAATACTTTACCCCGCCCTTAACTTATTGATCCTCGCTTCCATAAAGAGCACGAGCGCCACTAGAGTTCAATGGCGATCTGATTAAAATATGTGGTCTTTAGTCCATAGGACTGCGTGACTACGAAACACGGGTAATATCCCAACAATTTAATGTTAATTGAGGATTCCGATGCTGGTAATCCACCGGAGCTTATAGGTACTCGGTGGCTCTCTCGCTGGCGCGAGAGCGCGCGCCGACCGACGCCACCTAACGGATCTCGAGCGAAGTTCTGAGATTGTGGCAGGTCCCAAGTTGTCCCGTTACAATATATATGCTGGGGCAATTTTTTTCCACTTATTTTTCGTTCTCACTCCCCACCTGAAATTTTGTTGGGTATGTCTGTAAAGAAATTCCCTGAAAATTAAAGCGTTTAATATTAATATTAAGTACTTTCCCTTCGCGTAAAAAGATTTTCCATCTAAAATACCCGTAAATCAAAAATTTTTTAATTCAAAATTCTATAACTCAGCGCCATTTTATGCTATCACAGTATTTTTCATCGCGATGTACGCAGAATTTAACGATCGTCAAAGATGTCCTCAACACCGTAATTGTAACATAAACTGGTGAGATGGTACGGAACACTACAGTTAATTTTTACCCGAAATTCTCGTTTTTTTGCTGTTATCTTCGAAATGATTAACTTTACCGAAAAAATGTTAACGACAATTTTGCTGGAAATTTAATATGCTACAAAAAAGGTCCTTTAGACCTAATTGCGAAAATTAATATTTCTTTAGATATTGAGATACGATAGAGATATCAACAATTTAAAACGTTTGGTTCGATAAACCATAAAAATTTTATACTACAAATAAGTTGGTTCAATATCTCAAGAAATATTGACTTCAGCAATTAGGTCCGGAGAACCCTTTTGTAGGAAATTAAATTGAATAAATTTTTTTTTCCACATTTTATCGGTAAAGTTAATCATTTCGCAGATAACAGCAAAAAACGAGAATTTTGGGTAGAAAACAACTTTAGTGACCCGTACCATCTCACTCGTGTAAGTTACACTTACGCTGTTGAAGATCGTTTAATTTTGTGTAAATTGTGACCAAGAACAACGTGATAGCATAAAATGCCGCTGAGTTCGAGAATTTCGAAAACAAAATTTCGATTTACGTGTATTTTAGATGGAAAATCTTTTTACCCTATGTGAAAATACAGTTTTGAATCCGACATGACGGGCGTAGTTGCTGCGTCACTAGTAAAATAACTATAACCCCGCAAATTATTAGAATTAAAAAATTTCCTTCCGAGGATATATTCTTAAAAAAGTCCAAGCTTTAAGAATATGCAAAAAAAATTGATTTTCCCCAAATTCTAGACCAGAATACCCCCTTAAAGTTATGCTCCGACATAACGGGCGTAGTTGATGCGACACTAAAATAAATATGACTCCGTAAATGTTTCGAATTAAAAAATTTCTTTTCGAGGCTATATTCTTAAAGGTCTAAACCTTAAGAATATTAAAAAAAATATTTTTTTCAAAATTCTAGACCAGAATCTCCTATAAGAAGAAAAAACATCAATTTCAATTTATTCGTTTGATTTTCAGTATTTACCTAATTCGTCTCAAGGAAACATTTCAATTTAGATTCAATCAAATTCTCACTAATTTCTCTTTTCAAGAGTCGCGGTAGTGACTCGAGACAAGTACATTTCCTCCCTAACCCCGACATGTCGAGAGGAGCTCCAAGACTCTTATACGCCTGCCAACTCGCTTATACACAGAAGTATATCTATACTAGCTTTTCCCCACGACTTCGTCCGCGTGAACTAGGGGTTCGGATTTTAGTTTTTAGGATTTCACATACACTGGGCTCACGATAGAAATTGAGTGTAGTGATCGTATGTAATATAACACCCAGACCCACTTATGTAACTCACAGCTGCCCCCACGCCCGCAACCACCCACACCTTCCCAAGCTAAGCAACACACCTATGTAACAACTCCCACCCATCCTCACCCCCACAACCACGGGCACTCACGGTGTCCAAACCGTCATCCACACCTACCCATGTAACAACTTACACTCATCCCCGTCCCCACAATTACCCACAGTACCTAAACCATCATCCGACCCCACCCCCACAATAATTTGCACTCACCACCACCCACACCTACCCACCCTAAGCAATAGTTGTAATGATAACCGTTGCCATAATATCCGTTGCCATAGTATCCGTTGCCGTGGTAACTGTTGTCGCGGTAACAGTCGCTACAGTAACCGTTGTCATGGGAACCGGTGCTATCGTAACCGTTGCTATGGTAACCGTTGCTATGGTAAACGTTGCTATGGTAACCGTTGCTATGGTAACCGTTGCTATGGTAACTGTTGCTGTAGCAACTATTGCTATGGTAACCGTTGCTATGGTAACAGTTGCTGTATATATATATAGATAGGTAAAACCATTTTCTTCATAATTACCAAATTATGAGGCTTTGGAGAATTTCGGGGAATACGTTGTATCGGGATTTTATTTCTCTTTCGAATGCCACCGAAATGAATCCTCTAGCTATCCAAATACGGAAGATATCGCGGTTTTTCTATTATGGTCGAGCTGTTTATGATATCGCTGAGATGACAGTTTTTTTCCTTCCCCTTTGCCGAATTTTTCGCACCTTTCGACAAACTTCAGGTTAAACAAAAAAATGATTATAAAAGTTTTGGTGTTCATGAAGGGATAAAATATTCACTGTAATAAAGGGTGGCGCGATGATTATGGAAAATCGATCGCAATTAATATAATCACATTTTTTACACTTAATTAAAATTCGTCTTGAACCTCGTGCCTTTAAATTCAAATCAGGCCCAAATAGCCCCGATTTTATTTGAATTTGGCTCCTATGTAGGCATTTCGGACACCGAATGTGGCGTAATACTTCTTCGGGATCTGTATCCTTCGTGATTTTTACCTTTGGAGAATTACCCCTTTTGAAACTTTTAGCCAGGGATCGGCAAAAAAAATTACGATTGTCCATTTTTCAATTGATGGAAAATCGATAATTTTGAAAGATGGAATACTAATTGATGGAAAAATTGAAATTATCCGAAATTGTATTTTCAATTATCCAAAAAATCAGTAATTGGCCGAAAAGTAATACCAATTACTCAGAAAATGGGTAATTGGTTTAAAAATATTTCCAATTATCCGAAGAATCGGTAATTGGTAAAAAAATAATGTCAATTAATCATACAATGGGTAATCAGTCTGAAAATATTTTCAATGAAGCAATTCATCGGTAATTGGTCTAAAAATAATATCAATTTGTCAGAAAAATGGGTAATTGGTCGGTAAACAATATCAATTTTTCAGAATGATGGGTAATTTATTGAAAAATAATATCAATTACCCAGAAATACAGGTACTCCCAAAAATAGGAGTGATTAGAGATCAATAGATCTATATCTCTGTATATATCTATATACCGTCATATGCCGGTATATACCTGCAAATACCTTGATATGCCGATATATGACTGTATATGCCTGGATATGCCTCTATGTATCTCTACATATCTCTTATCACTCCGATTTTCAATAAATTATTAAGTTTTTTCTAAAAAATTGAAAATATTTTTAAACCGATTACCTATTTTTCTGAAAAATTGATATTATTTTTCTACCGATGACCGATTATTCGGATAATTGAGGATACTTTCGGACTAATTACCCATTTTTCTAATTAATTGATATTACTTTTTTTAACTCATTACCGATTATTCGGGTAATTGAAAATTTAGATTTCAAAATTACTAATTTTGAAAAAATTGATAATATTTTCCGAAAATGCGCCTGAAAATATCATTAGTGCCGATCTCTGCTTTTAGCCTATCCCAGAAAATAAACACAAGGAGTTTTGAAAAATTGTATAAAAATTATATATTTGCATGGATTTATAAATAATATTAAATTATATAATTAAATGGAATGATAAATTATGTGAAATTAAAAAACCGAATGGAAACCCTTCGCAAAAAGTGAACAAAACCCACCCAAAAACACCAAAAATGGTGTACAAAACTTGGAGACAATACATTTCAAAAAGTATCTATGGTTTTACAAAAAGTTGGGAAATAAATAGATGATACTTGGAACACATATCGCCAAGAACAAGTAGGATAACACATATTTAAAAAATATATATAATCCCTCGTATCATAGATTTAAATAAAATTCAAAATATATATGAAAAAAATATGTTTTTAAAAATATAAAGAAATAATAATAAGTACTTGACGAGATTATCTCCAACTTGGCGAGTTTATCTATAGCTCAGGGCTCACACAGAATTTCATAACGTGTAAAATAGATGAAAACTCGCCAATGACTTATTATTTTTTTATATTTTTAAATGCATATTTTTTTTCATATATATTTTGAATTTTATTTAAATCTATGACACGAGAGATTATATATATTTTTTAAATATGTGTTATCCTATACTTGTTCTTGGCAATATGTGTTCCAAGTATCATCTGTTTATTTCCCAACTTATTGTAAAACCATAGATACTTTTTGAAATGTACTTGTCTCCAAGTTTTGTACACCATTTTTGGTGTATTTGGGGGTTATGATACCTACAGAGCATTTTTTAATTTTTTGCTTTTTAACTACAATCATCGATTGACCCGAGTGTACAAAAAATTCGATTTTCGCTAATTTTTTCTTCCTCATTTTTAACAATTTTTGGCAATATCTGATTACAGGTTACTGGCTCTTCCACTGTCACTTTTTGCTCCATCTGATAAACGGCATGTTCCTTGTTTTTCACGTCGGTGACGACAAAGATTTACCGCCCGCACCACCAGGTTTTCCGACATGCGGAAATTTCCTTCCGCCGGTCGTCGACGATCGTTGGAATCGAACCTGCGAGAATCAAGGATTCTACACCGCTGACAGTGGAAACATTTCATGCTGAGTATGAAATCTCACGTAAAATATAGCTAAAATCATCGTCATAATGTTATTTCACTGAAAAACCAAGTGCGCTCGTGATAAAGAAAATGTATTCGCTTTAATTTATGTTTCATGGATTGTGACATTTTTAACACGACGTATTCACCAAACTCTTTACATTTTGCCCCCTCTTTTCATTCCATTTTTATGCATAATTTACTTCGTTTCACATGTTATGTCGTATCGTTTAGCACGTTTAATTTATGTATCTCTTGAGATAATAAAAAAATATTGACATTCGGCACGTGTAAGTCAAGCAGATAAGACGAGGAAAGTGAACGAAGGTCGAGAACGAAAGCCCGGAAAAGCTGTTTTTCTTTGTACATACAAAATGCCCGAATTATCACTCATTAGAAAAAACTTGTCAACAAGTGTGATTGACTTTTCACGCAAATCGAAACCAGCCTTGACACGAAAATATTCGAAGAAAAAAAACAAAAATGTTTTATCGGCGCCGGTTCAACAACAGGAATGTGCTATCATTAACTAAGTATCACAAGGTACTTGCAAATGCCGAATTATAGATTTTTCGATTTTTTTTTTAAAGCAAGTGGCAAGTATAAAGTGTTTCCGTTGAAGGAATCATGCGGTAAAAAGCGCTTCCGGCCATCGCGAAATGATGAAGCTCAGTATTATATTTTTCATGGTTGCGCTGAGTCTCGTGATTTGTCCAACAAAAGGTAAGTTCTGACTCAGAATGTTAGAATTTATTAAGAGAATTTTGTAAACTCATAAACGAAGGATGGTTTATTCCTGCCAGCGGATTATAGTATCAAAAGAGTTGCGGAAAATGAAATAAGTTCTTCGAACGCTGATGGTTCGACCAACGACGATGATGACTCCTCGAACGCTGATGATTCGTTGAACGACGACGACGACGCCTCAAACACTGATAGTTCGTCGTCGAACGCTGATAGTTCGTCGTCGAACGCTGATAATTCATCGTCGAACGCTGATAATTCGTCGAACGACGATGACGATTCCTCGAACGCCGATAGTTCGTCGGGAGACGATACTCCTGCAGGAAATACCGGATCATCAAACGGCGCAAATCCTCCCAGAAGTGAAGGTGTTCAATTATCGACACCCCAGGAATGCGCTCGTACATGTGTAAAGGGCGAGAAGCCCAAGACCTGTTACTACAAATTTGTGGCTGAAAATTATGCCACTCTGACAACGGCCTGTCAACTTTGCCGTAACAATTCAACCGTAAGATTGACCGACGATTGTCAGTGCATACAGGCGGATGGTTACGAAATGTCGGGCATCAAGGTCGTCAATCGAATGTTGCCGGGACCATCGATTCTTGTCTGTCTGAACGACTACGTCGTCATCGACGTGCAGAATAAAGTACTTGGCAATGGTCTGACGCTACATTGGCACGGAATATTCCAACAGGGTTATCAGTATTACGACGGTGTTCCCTATGTGACCCAGTGTCCTATTCAAGAAGGTACGAGCTTTCGTTATCAGTGGAGAGCCAAAAATTCGGGTACACACTTTTGGCACTCGCACAGCGGTTTGCAAAAGAGCGACGGCCTTCAGGGTGCCATTATCGTACGTGAACCAAAAGTCGACGAGCCGAACAACGAACTCTGGAACGAGGACACCATCGACAATGTCATATTCATCGCCGATTGGTTTCACGACCTTGCCAGCAATCACTTTCCCGGTACTCTCGTGAGAAACACCCACGCCTTGCCCGACAATTATCTCATCAATGGAATGGGTCAATGGACGGTAAGTGACGAGTCGAATTTTTTTACCGGCGATTCTCCAAAAAGTTTAAATAAAAAAATTCTTCATGGGTAATCACGATCACAAATTGCGGGTCCTTTTTAACGGGCTGTACGTAGTCAGGAGGCCAAAAAAGCGATATTTCAAGAATGTTTTTTGGAAAGATATTTCAATTAATTAATTATTTATTAATTGTCGTATTAACATGAAATTTTCTGGGTATATAATTAAATATGTATACACTACCGCTAAAAAATTTGGAAACACTCACCCCCATTCCGGACCGCACAAAAAGTTTCACTGCTTTTTTTAAAATGGAGATATTTCAATTCAACAAGCGGCGTTTCAAAGGAGACATATTTCAAACTTTTGAGTGGTAGTATAATGTACATGACGAAAATGGAATTAAAAAAATAGTACATTGTGTGACAAAGGTGGGGAAGTCGGACTTTTCACGCCGTGTGCGATGTTTTCACGCGCTCGTCTACGACTCGTACTGAAAACATCGCGCGAGGCGTGAACGTCCTCCCCACCATGTTGCACACGATACTTTATATAACAAAACCACGTTTCCGAGCTTCACAACAGCCGAATAATTATTACACGATATTTTATGAAAACCAAATTGTACGGACAAGCTGTGACACATGTTGGTGTGACGCACGCACCCGAGGGGGAATCTAGGGGGCGGAGCCCACCGTCAGGGCGAAGGAGCGGAGCCCCTTCTGAGGGTGGAGGGGGCGCACTGCGCTTAAGCGCTGCATAATCTGGCGTACCCATTGGTCAACATGAATTTCGGGCGTGGCATTGTGGCGCGCGAAATTCAATTTGACGAATAGGTATGCCAGATTATGCCGCGCTCAAGCGCAGTGCGCCCGTGTCAGAATTCACCCATACATCGGCATATAAAATGCTACTGGATAATGGATATGACGCACACTGCGCTCAAACATTCAAGACGAATGCAGCCTATGCTGCATTCGTCGATGATTTCAATGATGTTAAGATAAATAATTTAGCTTCTCTCATATATTTCCTTTGTAAATTATATTAACATTAAGAATTACAATTTTTATGTGAAGAAATTGAATAAAGTACAAAACGTACTTGAATTGTAATTCCAATTGTCAATTATTATAATTTACAAAGGAAATATGTGAGAGAAGTAAAATTGTTTATTTTAACATCAATAAAATCAACTATTTTAGTTATAGAAGGAAAAAAGATCAAAAATACGAGAGAAAAAAAGTCGAACAAAATTTTTTTTAATATGAGAAGTTATTTGAATCCCATCTTCGGTAAAATCTCAAAAATGTCCTTTTTTACATAGAATTTTATAATTTTTTTGAAAAAATTTGAAGGCGTCCCATTCAAAGAAAATCCAATTTTTTAGTTAAAAACAGCCATAAAGACAAAAAAAATTGTTTCTTAATTTTTGATATTTTTATCAAAGAGTACATTGAAAAACAAACAAAAATGACCTCCTAGCAAATTAGAATGTCGTGGTTATTGTGGAAGTTATCATTATTTTAAGAATATTTTTCCAAAAATCAATAACTTTGGTATGGTCTTAGATAGAGAGCTAAAAATGTACATGGATATTTATTTTTACATGTGTAATAACATATTAAACAATAATAAAAAATCAAAGGGGGTCACCGACAAAACTTCGTTGAATTGACATGGAATGACTCATATACATGAATAGTGTACACATACGAATATTCTACTAAAAATAGAAATTTTTTTTTTCTGGAAAATAAAAATTCCAGTTTTTTCAAGAAAACGACTAATAGTAACACTTAATTGTCGTACGTAATGGACAAACAAAATTTGACAGTTGAGGTTATGTTGCCCTGTGTAAGTTTTGAGTGGGGAGAAAGCGTGATCGGGGTCGTCAAGTTATGGAAGCGTGTTGCTAAGTTATGAGCGCGGTCAAGCCATGGGAGATTCAGTTGTGAGAGCGTACACTGTACTATTATATCGAATAATATTTTGATTATATTCAAATCTGTCATTAATAACGATTAATATAATTTATCAGAATAATTAATCGATGTTCACAATGAATCAAAGAGTTTGAATTACGGTGTGAGTGCCTATTAAAACGTCCCCAAGGGACCTGTTATAACCAACATTCAAAATATATTCGATAACAACGGAATAAATCAAGACAATGATCAAGAATACGGAGCGCGAAGTGCAGGGGGGGGGGGGGTTTGGGGGGGCAGAGCCCCCTAACGAGTACGCAAAGCGTACTTGTTCTATTTTATTATTCACTTCTGATTTATCACGACAGTACAAAACGTCGAAAAATTGCGACAGTTACATCAGAAGCAATACAATCAGATGCTCAATCGAAATTGGATATCGAACGAAAATTCTACTGTCCTAATAAATCGGAAGTGAATAATAAAATATAAAAACTTGCCATGTAAATATCTTGTCACTTTGTTCCTTTAATTACGTTTAAAACTTTCGCGCGCTTGGGTCTACGACTCGTACTGAAAACATCGTCCTCGGAATATATATCCTATACGTAAGTAATTCCTCGATCAAACGACTGATGGCAGCACCTCTGCTCCACAACAGGGTACGAAAATGAGGGAGAGCAGTAGCCGTGTGGGTCGAGCGCGGGTTCGCAAGTTGCGGACCCGGGTTCGATCCCGGCGACACCGCTGAAAAAATGTATCGGGTTTTTTCAAGTGTTTTCGGCTGTAATCCCCGGTGGTTTGGACACCACCTTAAATAAGTTTGTCCCAATACCTCATTGCGATGGGTGGGAGTCGTCACACGGTTTCGGGGGTGGCATTCGCGCGGTCCTTATCGCGCTAATGTGTATCTCTTAACCGGGTGAACGACTCACTGAATCGCAATGGAGGAGGTAACTGCCTAACCATCCGTTGATAGTCGTGCGAGAGTCCTCTCGCGCTACTATCGGGGGAATTAGGTAAGTTACCGGCTGTATCGGTGGAGGTCTTCTGCAGTTTCCCTCCACCCACGGCAAAATTGCGATACAGCTTTGAGTTTCGATTAAATCAAAAAGGTGCGGGACTGCAGACCAACCTTGAAGTGAGGAAAAAAGCGGCTACATGGGCTAGTACCCGGGGCCACCCAAAGGGGGATTTAAACTAAAAAAAAAAAAAGGGTACGAAAATGTCGAAAATCAGCCGGTCGCGTGAGAAATGCCTACGTGCCGCTGTACTAGAAAAAATGGACTCCACAACAGTGCGATAATCAGTTGAAATGTGCGTGCGTCGCTGTACTGGAAAGTAAAGAAAAACTACTAGGGATTAAAAGTGCTACTCAGTGCTGCTCAGCGTACGACCCGTCTCGACTGGCGCGAAAAACCCTAGCTTCAGTACAGTAAACAGTCGCCGAAAAGCGTGGAAAACGTGGTTGCGTTATATAAATAAATTTTTTGGAAAATCCTGACTGCGATGTAATCCTATAACCCGTTAAGACAATTTCCCAAGTGATGGGAAAAAAGGAAGTTATGTAAACAAATTCCTAATTTGTATACATAACAATACATAATACATTATTTTAGGAACTTCGGATTTCTATGAAATCGGAACCCCTTAAGCGAATCTTCAAAAATTCAATGACCACGTTCCTTGTTACTCATCTAATTTTTTTTTCAATTTATAGCTATGAAATTACGAATGTATCACCAATATTATCGGTATCAATAAAAATCATCATCACAGAATTCTAGCAGTGGACAGAGGACCAGCACTCCATTGGCTACTTTTACGGTGAAGACGGGACGTCGTCATCGATTCCGCCTGATCAATGGTTGCAGTTCAACTTGCCCCATAACAATGACCATTCAGGGCCACAAACTCACCATCATAGCTACCGATGGTGAACCGATTGTGCCCGTGACCGTCAACAGTATTACCTCGTTTTCCGGTAAACACTAAAAAGCAAAAGTCCCAAAAATCTCGTAGATTCGAAACCCGTACGATCGCTTCCTCGTGACGTTGATCGTGGACAGAGGGGTGACATCGCTATCTATCCCTGTACTTTAAAGTGCTACGCATTCTGTCCGCAATTTTTAGTTCCTCTTTTACTCTGTACGTGGCGCTAGTTGTTCTCTTATATATGCTTTACGGCGAGCAGAAGACTACTAGTGTCACAAGTGGCGAAATTTGGCGTCAAAAAAGGGGGACACTGCGTTTCGATTCTAGCGGTCAGTGCCATCCCTCTAATTGTGGACCAATTGCAAAAGTTGGGATTGAAACTCATGTTTGCCACTTTTTAATCATATTTTTGGCTTTCTCATGGTGTTCAAATGTCACGAGGAAACAATAGCGTCAAGGTCATCGCCGAGGCAGCAGATGACACGCATTGAAATTGAGTTTGTGACATTTTTTGTTCTCCCATTTCATTTTGAACAGCCGAACGCTATGATTTCGTTCTCAGCGCTACCGAAACTCCGGGCAATTATTGGATTCAGGTTCGCGGCTTGGCCGAGTGCGTTCCCCGAAAAAATGAACAAGTAGCCATTCTTCGGTACGATTCTGTGATGGTCGGTGAACCCAAACTCACAAGACCCACTTACGACTCGGCTCTTCAACAAGGAGTTGTAAGTATCGAGTACCGATTATCCAAAAGATGCGAGATTAACGATGAAATTCAATGGGGTCTTCTGTTTTCTTTTTTCCAATTTGAGGTCCTCAATCAATTGAACATAGTCTGCGATGGTACACCAGCTACGGCCAATTTCGTGTGTATCAATCAACTTCAAAGTGCCAAACCAGTGCCAGCGAAAATTCTTCAAAAACAGCCTGATATCCGTTATTACTTACCATTTAATTTTCATACTTACGACATCAACGATCTCTTCAAACCCAACACGTATCAAACATTTTTAGGTAATTCAACATCAGAGCTTTTTTTCATACTCGATTACACCGGACACGAAAAAAAGTGGTCTGTACATTTGACCACACCCATCTATCTATATGTATTTTGATGCGCTAAATCCGAATCTCAAGTCCGTTTGGCTCATACACCCTCAAAATTTTAAGTAAATTGCGGATTGCTATCTTGCTATTTTTGCTATTTTGTACTATTTTTTTGCTATCTTCTTACGGATTTTGTCAAATATATGCATGATCGAGATTAACAGACTCGGGAATTGGATCCAGCGTATCAAAATACATTTAAAAAAATTATGCTCATAACTGCGATTTTTCGGAATTTTTAACCATTTATAGTGGTTTTTCGCAATTTACTCAAAGTTTTAAAGGTGTACGAGCCAAACGGACTCTGGATTCGGATTCAGCGCATCAAAATACACAAGGAACATACTTCATCAAGTTCATTAAATTTTTGTCATACTCATAACTGCGATTTTTCGCAATTTTTAGCAATTTTGAGGGTGTATGAGCCAAGTGGACTTTGGATTCGGATTCAGCGCATCAAAAAACATAATATACATACTTGATTCTGTTGAATGTCATTTTTTTCATGCTCATAACCGCGATTTTTCGCATTTTTTAACCATTTTTGGCGGTTTTTTACAATTTGCTCAAAATTTTGAGGGTGTACGAGCCAAATAGACTTTGGATTCGGATTCAGCGCATCAAAATACATAAGAAACACATTTGATCAAGTTCAATACGAATTTTTCATACTCATAACTGCGATTTTTCGCAATTTTTACCAATTTTTAGCGGTTTTTCGCAATTTACTCAAAATTTTAAAGGTGTACAAGCCAAACGGACTCTGGATTCCGATTCAGCGCATCAAAATACATAAGAAACATACTTGATCAAGTTCAATACAAATTTTTTTATCCTCATAACTGCAATTTTTCGCAATTTTTAGCAATTTTTAACGCTTTTTCGCAATTTACTCTGAATTTTGAGGGTGTATGAGCCAAATGGACTCTGGATTCGGATTCAGCGCATCAAAATACTTAAGATACAGACTTGATCCTATTGGATGTCATTTTTTTCATGCTCATAACCGCGATTTTTCGCAATTTTTAGCTATTTTAGCGGTTTTTTGCAATTTGCTCAAAATGTTGAGGGTGTAGGCTAGAAAATAGACTTTGGATTCGGATTCAGCGCATCAAAATACTAAGAGACATACTTAATCAAGTTTAATACGAATTTTTCATACTCATAACTGCGATTTTTCGCAATTTTTACCAATTTTTAGCGGTTTTTCGCAATTTACTCAAAATTTTAAAGGTGTACAAGCCAAACGGACTCTGGATTCCGATTCAGCGCATCAAAATACATAAGAAACATACTTGATCAAGTTCAATACAAATTTTTTTATCCTCATAACTGCAATTTTTCGCAATTTTTAGCAATTTTTAACGCTTTTTCGCAATTTACTCTGAATTTTGAGGGTGTATGAGCCAAATGGACTCTGGATTCGGATTCAGCGCATCAAAATACTTAAGATACAGACTTGATCCTATTGGATGTCATTTTTTTCATGCTCATAACCGCGATTTTTCGCAATTTTTAGCTATTTTAGCGGTTTTTTGCAATTTGCTCAAAATGTTGAGGGTGTAGGCTAGAAAATAGACTTTGGATTCGGATTCAGCGCATCAAAATACTAAGAGACATACTTAATCAAGTTTAATACGAATTTTTCATACTCATAACTGCGATTTTTCGCCATTTTTAGCCATTTTTAGCGGTTTATCGCATTTTACTCAACATTTTGAGGGTGTCGAGCCAAACGGACTTTCGATTCAGATTGAGCGCATCAAAATACATAAGAGACATACTGATCCAGTTCAATAAAAAAAATGTCATGCTTATAACTGCGATTTTTCGCAATTTTTAGCGGTTTTTCGCCATTTACTCAAAATTTTGAGGGTTCAAGAGCAAAAAAGACTTCGGATCCGGATTCAGCCAATCAAAAAACATAAGAAACCTACTTGATCAAGTTCAATAAAAAAATTGTCATACTCATAACTGCGATTTTTCGCAATTTTTAGACATTTTTAGCGGTTTTTCGCAATTTACACAACATTTTGAGAGTTTAAGAGCCAAACGAACTTTGGATTCAGATTCAGCGCGTCAAAATACATAAGAAACATACTTGATCTATTTCACTAACATTTTTTTCATGCTCATAACTGCGATTTTTCGTAATTTTTAACGGTTTTTTGCAATTTACTCACAATTTTGAGGGTGTACGAGCCAAACGGACTTCGGATTCGGATTCAGCGCATCAAAATACATATAGATAGATGGGTCTGGTCAAATGTACAGACCATTTTTTTTGTGTGCTGATGTTATCAATGGGCCAGGAATTGATGGATATGTTTTTCAATTATTAATGAGCCAAGAACAATGAATATAAATTATTAGCATTCGAAATATTTGATATTATTTCGAAACACGCTATATTGTTTTTCCGCAAATTTATTGCCAAAAAATAAGCGAATTTTATACATATTTTTGGGGAAAACAATGCAAAGTTTCTTGGAAACGAGCCCATGTTTCTCGATTATCAATGAGCCATGGAAATAGATGTGAATGATTAACATAAAAAATATTTGCTCGCGACATTGTTTTTTTTTTCAATAATTTATTGCCAAAAATTTTATTTATATATATTTTTCAGGAAAATGATTACAAAGTGTTTTTTATTAACGAGCTTTTTTTTGTTACTTATTCCAGTTCCATTAGGAAAGGAAACCGCCGCAACGGGAAGTGGAAACGAAGTAATATCTCTCGTTGGAAAAAATGCCTCGTTTGTTTTTCCACCGTCGGCGCTAATTTCGCAAAGGAACGAAATTCCCGATGAGCAATTTTGCACACTCGATAAATTACCGGCGAGATGCAAAAACAAAGCTGTTTGCGAGTGTGTCGTCGTCGAAGATATTCCCCTCAATTCTGTGGTCGAAATAATTCTGGCTGACTTAGGTCAATTTTTTTCAGAAAAAATTGAAAAAAAAGCAAAAATCAATTTGGTCGATTATGGTGTCCATTATTTACCAAGTTGGTTTTATTTTTAGCAGTGCCCCTTAATTTTTTAGTTTATGATCTAAATTAACATGTCAGAACAAAAAAAGTCTTTAAGACGATAGGTTTCCCGTTTAAATAACTTGGGATTTTGACACTTTTTACTATTAATTTTTTTTCTCTCCAACTAGTAAATTGATAGCAATGAGAGATATATATTCTTGTTGGAATTCGAATACTCTACAAAAAAGGTCTCTTATAATTTTTCGACAAAATTTACTCCTTCAAAAGTTATTCAAGGTTAAAGTTGAACTTATGGTAAATTTTCAAGTTTTCTCACTTTGACGGCGAAATTATTATTATTTACATAAAAATTAGTTGTTTATATTAAAAAATATTTTATTCTGACTGTATTATAATGAAAAATTATTTGTTTTAAGAGCACGGTTTAATATCAATATTAAGGACTTTTATATCACTCAATTCAATAATGGACGCTCTTACGTCCGCAAGCGGATGTGAAAACGTCCATATTGCACCTCGTGATATAAAATATCGTACATCACTCGGCGTAAAAACATTTCGTTTTTACGTCCTCGTGATGTAATGTACTATTTTTGTTCTGACATGTTTCTTTAGATCGTAAAAGAAAAATTTAAGGGGCGCTGCTAAAAATAAAACCAACTTTATAAGTAAGGACCCTTAATTACCGTTGTTTCGTTATTTTTTATTGAAAATTAATAATTACAGGCAATACGACTGAGCTTAATCATCCGTTCCATTTGCACGGATATTCTTTCTACGTAGTCGGCGAAGGACAGGGTCCGGAATTCCCTTTATCGAACTTGAATCCTCAAAATATTGAAAAACTCGATATGGCTGGCAAGATTAAAAGGAATCTGAAAAATCCGCCGGCCAAGGATACGTATACCGTGCGGAATACTGGAGTCGCGGTTATTCGATTTCTTGCCAATAATCCTGGTAATTGAGAAAAAAATATTCAAAGCAGTTGGGAACGAAAAATTCAAAATTCAAATTATTTTTCGCATTTTGCCAAAAAGAATCCCATTAAAGAATATTTAAATCTGAAGATTGATATGAGAATGATTATAACACGAGTTTAATCAATTACTTCTGATGCATCATTTTTTTTAAATCAAACATTCAATAACTTATTTGAGAGAATTTTTTGTTTATGCAAGTTGAAACGGAGTTTTCGAATTATTCGATTATTTGCGAATTTAATTATTTATTTTTCAGGCTATTGGTTTTTCCACTGTCATTTCGAGTTTCATTTGGCAACTGGCATGGCCAACTTATTTCACGTCGGCAAGCAAAGTGATCTGCCACCGATTCCCAAAGATTTTCCGGTTTGTCGAAATTTCATAGCACCGATAAACAATAAAAAGTCTTAAGGATATTGATAAATTTTTTAGTGAATATGTCTAGTTATTGTTTTTACTGATGATAATAAAGTGCGTATTGAATAAACAATTTTTTGGACCCTTAACAAGAATGTCTCCTATACCCGTGCGTAAATTTGATTGAGGCCCCGTCTAGGCCCCGATCAGTTTTCCCTAACTTACTTCGGGCCCTTGACTGGAAGCCCAATAGGGCCCCTGAATGGACGGTCACGATTTTTCGACAAGGGCCTTAGAAGGTTGCCAAATGAGGGATTTTACAACCGCCTCACGTCTGCCATGTCGAATCCACGACAAACCCATGGTCAAGCCCTATCAGGGCCCTAGTACGTGCGTAGTATCGCTATGCCCTATGCGACAACTCATGTCGAGTCTCGGAACTAACTCCTCGTGAATCCCGTTTGGGCCCTCAAAGGGTTGCCTCGTTAGTGCCATGTTTGAAATAATTAGGGCTCCGATACTTTCGCCCTATTTGGGCCCGATTTGGTTCTGTTGTAATTATACCGACTTCTTTAAATATGGGTTGCTCGATCGAAGCCCGACAAGGTCCTCAACGGGTTGCCTTAAGTCAGTTATATTGTAAGTAAGCCTGGCAACCTTGGCATTGCCCTGTCCCGGCCCAACCTGGCTGTGTTATGGCAATTCATGACCGGGCATCCAGATTTAAGCCCGATAAGGTCCTCAACGGGTCGCCTTAAGTCAGCCATATTGTAAGTAAGCCTGGAAACCTTGGCACTGCCATGTCGGGGCCCAACCTGGCGTTGTTATGGCAATTCATGCCGGGGCATCCACGTTTAAGCCGGACAAGGTCCTCAACGGGTTGCCTTAGGTCAGCCATATTGTAAATAAGCCCGGCAACCTTGGCATTGCCCTGTCACGGCCCAACTTGGCGATGTTATGGCAATTCATGACAGGGCATCCACATTTAAGCCCGACAAGGTCCTCAACGGGTTGCCTTAAGTCAGTTATATTGTAAGTAAGCCTGGAAACCTTGCGACTGCCATGTTGGGGCCCAATCTGGCGGTGTTATGGCAATTTATGACAGGGCATCCACGCTTAAGCCCGACAAGGTCCTCAACGGGTTGCCTCAGATCAGCCATATTGTAAATAGGCCTGGCAACCTTGGCATTGCCTTGTCGGGGCCCAACCTGGCGGTGTAAGGGCGATTCCTGACAGGGCATCCACGTTCAAGCCCGACAAGGTCTTGACTTAAGTCACGGCTTCCCTAGAATTTTCACGCACGGGTATTTAATAATTTAGAAGATTATCGATTTATTTTTCTTGTTAAGGCGGTATTCTGGTCTAAAGTCAGACATTTAGAGCGTTTTGTCGATCTCTATATTTAGAAAAAAAAAACATATTTTTATCATTCTTTTTTTACAACATATTTATTAATATATATTTTGACAATAATAAAAAAAAATCGGAAAAATTCAAAAATTTTCGATACTAAAATTAAATAATTTATAAGCCGCTAAAGTTGGGATTAAAGAGTATAAAACATTGACAGTTTGTAACATACCTTCGGACGACCGTCTGACTAAAGTGGACTTTATCCACTGTCGCGAATGTCCCTTTCACATTCGACAGCTGGTAGCGCAGACATTCTTTTTTCAGTTTTCAGCCCGAGAAATTTTCGTTATCGACGGTGGATTGGCTTCCTTGATTCCAAATTTTCCCTTTAAAAAAACTTTCAAAAATTAAAAAACAAAAATTGAGAAAACTTGAAATTTCAGGTCTTTATTCGATTTTTTTCTTGACATCGATATTCAAAAATTAGGTGCTTTTTTTAACAATATTATTTTTTCAAATCTCAATAATAATTGCATGTACAATTCAATACGGATTGGCAGGATATAATCTTAGCTGAAAATTGATTCTAAATCATGATGAACTGCGGAATAACTTCTCCTATTCGATTGGATATCGAAAAGCTTGCCTCTCTTATTGGTAATATAATTTTTAATACAGTCGAACGTTGCTTACTCGAACCTTTCTAACTTGAAAACGTCCATATATCTGAAATTCAGTCTGTTTCCTTGCAAAAACCTCTGTAAATCGAAGAAAAAACAGAGAATAACTCGAAGTTTTCCGAACGTATCGAGGACCATTTTTTGCTTCTGTAACTCGAGTTTAAAGATACCCGAACTTTATAAGTTAAAGACTACCTTACCTTCATAACTCGCATTTCCAATACTCTGACCCGAGGGGTTATGCATTTGTGAAATCATTGAACCACCTCGGTATGAAATCAGAATTGAAATCGCATGAAATCACATGAATTCGTACGTAATTGAAGTGACAAAAATATCGTTGGAATCACTTGAAATCAGAATGAAATCGCTCCGAGGTAATTGGAATCAATGTGAAATCACTTGAAATAACTTGAAATCACTTAAAATTACTTGAAATTATTTGAAATCACTTGAAATCACTTGAAATTGCTTGAAATCGCTTGAAATCGCGTGAAATCACTTGAAATCACTTGAAATCACTTGAAATCACTTGAAATCCCATGAAATCACTTGAAATCACTTGAAATCACTTGAAATCACTTGAAATCGCTTGAAATCACTTGAAATCACTTGAAATCGCTTGAAATCACTTGAAATCACTTGGAAGCACTTGAAATCAACGTAAAGTCATTTCGAAATCCCTTGAAATCGATTGAAATCACTTGAAATCACTTGAGATCACTTGAAATCGCATGAAATCACATGAATTCGTACGTAATCGAAAGGACAAAAATGTCGTTGAAATCGCTTGAAATCAGAATGAAATCGCTCCGAGGTGATTGGAATCAATGTGAAATAACTTGAAATCACCTGAAATCGCTTGAAATCACTTGAAAAACCTTGAAACACTTGGAATCGTTTGAAATCACTTTAAATCGCTTTAAATCACTCGGAATCACTTGAAATCGCTTGAAATCGCTTGAAATAACTTGAAATTACTTAAAATCACTTGAAATCACTTGAAATCACTTGAAATAACTTGAAATCGCTTAAAATCACTTGAAATCAACATGAAGTCAATGTGAAATCACTTGAAATCGATTGAAATCACTTGAAATCGATTGAAATCACTTGAAATCACTTAAAATCACTTGAACTCAATGCGCAGTCAATGTGAAACCACTCAAAATCGATTGAAATCACTTCAAATCACTTCAAATCACTTGAAGTACCTTGAAATCACTTGATATCGCGTGAAATCACATGACTTTTGAAATCACACAGAGACTTCATGAAAGCAATGAAATCATGTGAAATCGATTTCATTCTAAAATCACTTGTACACCGCATATGGTAGTGAATAACCCCTCGCTCTGACCTCTACAACTCGAAGCCCTTTGTGCAATAGTCGCTTGTGTATGGAGAATTTTTACAAAAATACTTCACATTTTGTAGAACTATATAACTTCTATCGTCCTGACAAAAGGCCAGACTTTTAAAAAAAAGTCCGGATATTTTATTCAAGTCAAGAAGTTGATTGATTGATAATAAAATATTATCATTTTATGTTTGAACTCAACTCCAAAGTGGCAAACCGGTGCCACCAAACGTTCTCAGAAGACAGGTTGATATCCGCTTTTACATTCCCTTTGAAGCTCACACCTACGACATCAACGATATCTTCAAAACGGGCTTATCAACCATTTTTCCGTAATTAATCATCAAGTCTTCATTTCCGTCTATGCCTAACAAAAAATGCGATTTGGGTTTAGGTTAGAATTTTTTGGTAATCAATCATCGTGTTTTTGTCCAAGTATGCTTGAAAAAGTTTCCGGTTAGAGTTTGATTTTTTTGGTAATTAATAATCGTGTTTTTTGTGTAATTAATCATCGCTTTTTTTTTTTAGTAATTAATCATCGTGTCTTTTTCCGACTACGCTGAAAAAGGTTCCGGTTTGGGTTTGATTTTTTTAATAATTAATCATTATGTTTTTTTCCGACTATGCTGAAAAAAATTTCCCGTTTCTGTTCGATTTTTTTAGTAATTAATCATCGCGTTTTTTCCGACTATGCTTGAAAAAGTTTCCGCTTTGGGGTTTGTTTTTTTTGTAATTAATGATCGTATTTATTCCGATTATATTTCAAAAAGTTTCCGGCTTGGCTTTGATTGGTTTGGTGATTAATAATCGTGTTTTTTCCGATTATGCTTCAAAAAGTTTCCGGTTTGGGTTTAGGTTTGAATTTTTGTTTGTACTGAGTTATCTTTTTTACAAGCTTTTATTTAGTTTCACCTGTCCCAGTTTCAGTCTGCAATCAAATCTTGCAAGTCAAAACTTGACCAACTTTCCGGTTTCAGATTGAGTTAAAATTTTTCATGCATATGTAAATCGGATGACAATGCAATATTATCACAAAAAATTAGCAAATTTCTTGCAGAAAAGATGTTTCGCAAAATTTTTTCTACAAAATTTGCTTGAAAATGGTTTTGCAACAAAAAATGTTTAACATAATTTTTCGCGAGAGAAATGCTTCACAAAATTTTTTGCAAAAAAAATTGTTTCGCAAAGTTTTATTTACAAAATGGTTTCAAGCAATTGATTTGCAACATTTCTTTACAAAAATTTTGCGCAAAAGTTCTTCCAAAAAATTTGGCGAACAAATTTTTTTGTATAAATTTCGCAGGAAAATGTTACAAATTAATTGTGTGAAACAATTTTGTCTAACAAATTTTGAAAAATCATTTTTGTGCAAAAAATTTTGCGGAACATTTTTTTTGCAAAAAATTATACGAAACTACATATAAATTATTAAACTAGTTATTTAACATCGTAAATACTAAAAAGTAAAAAATAAATAAACGAAACCATTTTTTTTTAAAGAAGCTTTTATTAGTTGTTAATAAAAAATAACTAAAAAGTTAAAAATAATTTTATTCTGATTGCAAAGAAGTTTTCAAATAAAAACGTGTTACACCCTTCTTTTTTTCTCTAGCTGTTAAAATGTAACACGCTTTCATTTGAAAACTCATTTCCAATCAGAATAAAATTATTTTTAACTTTTTAGTTTTTTTTATTAACAACTAATAAAAGCTTGTTTTTAAAAAAAAATTAGTTTATTTTTTCCGACTATGCTTGAAAAAGTTTACAGTTTCGGTTTGGCAAACCATTACACACAAGTTACCGGTGAAAAAGTTATACTATAAGAAATAAAAATTCAACGTGTGATTCAAAATATTTAGCAACGAATATCGATAGTTTACGAAGAAAATTATCTGATAACTTCCGCGTTGAAATTTGTTAATTAACGAGCTATTTATTTAATTGTTTTGGGCAGTTCCAGGAGTAGCGAACGTCGAAACCTTATTAAATTTTAAATTAGTTTAAATTATTTTTTCATATTTATTATTATTATTATTATTGGAAAGCTTGATATAATTATTAATTTTGAATAATTTCTTATCACTTGCCGCAAAAAATGAGGGCGAAACTAAGGAATATTGTGGAACTAGCGCGATACAAGTTCATTCTGACGCGACTGTTGACGTCTTTGCAAAAAATTGACCCTACCAATTCGTTTTATATATTCGGACATAATAATTTTTCCGTCTGTCATCTTTTTATCTGGAGCAAAATCGATGCTTATCGATTTTCGATAACCCAAGAAATGTCGTTTATCTTACGGACGATGACACGAGAAATGAGGAAACGTCGAACACTGTTCGCAAGGAATTTTTACCAAGATTGCAAACTTCAACACACTTTAGATTCTTAGATGAATATTTTTGTATTTTTCACAATGAAAATTCCATAATTATGGATTTAGTTTGAGACAAAAGCTCAAGGATCGAGTTTTTCCGCATAATTTTTGTGCAAATCATTCGAGAGACCGTATTTAGCTTCAACTTAATTTCGACGGGCTATTCACTACTGTATGCAGTGTACGAATGATTTCAGAATGAAGTCGATTTCAAATTATTTCACTGACTTCATGAAGTCTTTTTGCGACTTCAAAAGCGATGTGATCTCATGCGATTACAAGTAATTTCAAGTGATTTCAAGTGATTTCAAGTGATTTCAAGTGATTTCAAGTGATTTCAAGTGATTTCAAGTGATTTCAAGTGATTTCAAGCGATTTCAAGTGATTTCAAGTGATTTCAAGTGATTTCAAGTGATTTCAAGTGATTTCAAGTGATTTCAAGTGATTTCAAGTGATTTCAAGCGATTTCAAGTGAGTTCAAGTGATTTCAATCGATTTCAAATCATTTCAAGTGATTTCAAATGATTTCACATTGATTTCAAGTGATTTCAATTGATTTCAAGTGATTTCACATTGATTTCAAGTGATTTCGAATTATTTCGAGTGATTTTTCACATTGATTTCAACTTGAAATCACATGAATTCGTAACGTCATCGCTTGAAATTCACAATCACTTGAAATTTTCGAGTGATTTCAACAATATTTTCGTAACGTCGATTTCCCGCGAATTGATTTCAATGATTACTCGTGATTTCACGAGATTTCAATTCTGATTTCATACCAAGGTCGTTTAATGATTTCACGAATGCATAGCATATCTCGCTTAAATTAAAATAAGAAAAATAAGTTGCCAATTCATTGTTCGAGATCCAAGAAAACAAACGTCAGTACGGATTTTTTATTGTTAGTCACGCTTGACATCACCGTCCATTCTATCATTTTCTCAATCAATATTTTTTTTCCGGGTGCAATGTATCCGTAAGTTCGATGCACCGTCGGAGAATCCAATGCATATTGTGACTTCAAGCGATGTTCCACGTCGATTCCCATCGATTTTTAGGCACTCACTTATATATGACAAGTGCCTATTAGTATTGCCTTCCAAAAAACTATTCCTTATGAAAACAACCATACAAACTTTTTACCAACATATGTTGGCATATTATACCAAAATAATTAAATTTTGGATTTTCCATCCCCTCGGCTGTCTGCATGCGCTCATAACTCAACAATCCATGAACGGATCCGGTTCAAATTCATAGCACAGTTTTGTTTTACTATAATCTTGAAACCTTTTTTGAATCAATCCATTCAGACGATGTTGAATATGAAATTTCCCAAAAAAACAGCCATTTTTGTGTCCATCCAGAGTCAGATCTCCGCAACCTGTAAATCAATGTTTTTGTAACTTATAGAATTTCTTTATAGGATTACAAAGAAGTGTCCTCCAGAATTTAAAGTCTTCACAATTTTTTAAACAATTTCTTTTTAGCAAAAATAACTTTTTTTCCATTTTTCACTCGTTGCACGGAAACGTATGAACGAATTTTTTTAATTTTCATCATTTACTTTCGTTCTAACACATTTAAGCTATTCTAAGAGTTTAAAGTCATTTAAACAATTCTAACATAGAATTTTTTATACTTTTAAGCAAAAAAAAGCTTTTTATGTCGATATGCAGTTGAAACTTAAAAGTGTACGAACGGATTTTTTTCTAACTCACAGAATTTCCGTATATGATTGTAAACAAATGTCCCACGAAGTTTTAATCCAATAAGACGCCGCTAAACAAATAATTTGTGCACAAAAGCATCATTATTAACCAAAAAAGAGTGTTTTCTCTGATAGAATTTCTTCATATGATATTGTAAACAAGCGTATATCACTTTCATGTAAAGCATAGAGACCATCTTGGCATAGACACACAAAATGCGTTCTTGTATGCACTTTCAATTTTTCAAAGTTACGTCACAGCCGCTGCATAAACAGGGCATGACTCTCGCCGTTAACGTGTAAATTTTTTAGTTAGCAATTATTTATTCGCTTTTTTGAAAAATCTCTAATTTTTTCTAAAATATTTGCTAGAAAATTGTTTTGCAATATAAAATGTTTAACATAATTTTCGCAAGAGGAATGTTTCATAAAGTTTTTTGCAAAAAAATTGTTTCGCAAAATTTTGTTCACAAAATGGTTTCAAGCAATTGATTTGCAACATTTCTCTAAAAAAATTTTGCGCAAGTCTTTTTCCAACAAATTTGGTGAACAAATTTTTTTGTATAAATTTTGCAGAAAAATGTTGCAAATTAATTGTGTGAAACAATTTTGTCTAACAAATTTTGAGAAATCATTTTTATGCAAAAAATTTTGCGAAACATTTTTTTTTGCAAAAAATTATACGAAACTACATATAAATTAGTAAACTAGTTATTTGACATCATAAATACTAAAAAGTAAAAAATAAACGAAAACAATTTTTTTTTTGTAAAAAAGCTTTTATTAGTTGTTAATAAAAAATAACTAAAAAGTTAAAAATAATTTTATTTCGATTGGAAATAAGTTTTCAAATAAAAGCGTGTTACACGCTTCTTTTTTTCTCGTGAATGAAGAAAGTGTCTCCATCTGTCGTGAACAGGGAAAGTTACTCTTGCCGAAGAGTTTAAATGGAACATCTGCATTACCAGCTCTCGAAGGAAAAAGAGACATTCTCATCGTTGGTAAAGTTTACTTAGCTCCGACACTTGTGTGATGCTTGATGAAAAAAAACAAAAATGATTTGCTGAATGATAAAATCAACGAAGCATGTTTTTTTTTTACAGATTTTCGCAATTATTCTGAATAATGAGCAATTTCGAGAATCTGTAAAAAAAAATGCTTCGTTGATTATAATAAATACATTATAATTTATATATATATATATTAGGGCGATTTTTTTTTCTTTTTTTCATTTTTTTCACTCCCCACCTAAAATATTATTGCATATGTCTGAAAGAAACTACCCTGAAAGTTACAGCCCTTAATATTAATATTAAGTACTCGCCCTTCGCGCGAAAAGATTTCCCATCTAAAATACACGTAATTAAAAAACTTTTTTCTTCAAATTGCTATAACTCCGCGGCATTTTATGCTATCATATTGTCCTTGGTCGCAATTTACGCAGAATTGAACGATCTTCAAAAGTGTCCTCAGCAGCGTAAGTGTAATTTACACTGGTGAGATGGTACGAGTCACTAAAGTTGATTTTGACCTGCACTTCTCGTTTTTTGCTGTTGTTTTCGAAATTATCAACGTTATCGAAAAATTGCAAAGGAAAGTTTTGTTGGAAATTTAATTTCCTACAGAAAAAGTCCTTTAGACCTACTTGCGAAAATTGATATTTCTTGAGATATTGGACCTTAACTTGGTTTTGGTATACAATTTTTATGGTTTATTGAACCAAAAGTTTCAATTTTTTGATATTCTATATCATATCACCATATCACATATCATATCACCAGTGGCGAAATGATATGGAATATCAACAATTAAGAACTTTTCGTTCGATAAACCGTAAAAATTTTATACCGCAAATAAATTAAGGTTCAATATCTCAAGGAATATCAATTTTCTCAAGTAGGTCTAAAGGACCTTTTTTGTAGGAAATTAAATTTCCAACAAAACTTTCCTTTGCAATTTTTCGATAACGCTGATCATTTCAAAAATAACAGCAAAAAAACGAGAAGTGTGGGTCAAAATCAACTTTAGTGACTCGTACCATCTCACCAGTGTAAATTACACTTATGCTGCTCAGGACACTTTTGAAGACCGTTCAATTCTGCGTAAATTGCGACCAAGGACAATATGATAGCATGAAATGCCGCGGAGTTATAGCAATTTGAAGAAAAAAGTTTTTTATTTACGTGTATTTTAGATGGGAAATCTTTTCACGCGAAGGGCGAGTACTTAACATTAATATTAAGGGCTGTAACTTTCAGGGTAGTTTCTTTTAGACATATGCAACAGCATTTTAGGTGGGGAGGGATGAAAATTAAAAAAAGTCGAAAAAAAATCGCCCTAATATATATATAGTAACGAAACAGTAACCCCCCCCCCCCCCCCTAGTAGTTTTTCTGTTAAATTCGTTAACAAAATTAAAATAATTCCAAACAAGAGTGTATTACAGCCGTATACGAAACTCGCACGCTCGCATACACTCTCGCAGCATATCCATGCGAGAACACACACAGCGAAACGAGTGAGTCTCACGAAGACAAGCTGACGTGACGTCACGAGAGAAAGACGGCCCGCCCCACCACGAACCGGACTTGTCGGGAGAGTATATAAGACCGGCTCGCCAAGCACAGGGACCTTACACTTTCCATCCACCGTTCCTATCGAAGACTCCTGTCAAGCGACAGAATCGCGCTGCCCCTTGCCCCCTCTGAAAACTGTAGCATTGCGCTATACTTTTCAGATATCCCTCGAGCTGGCGGTAACAGAACGCAGGGCTAGGAAACGTTCGTGTTAAAAATGTCAGCGTTAGTGGCGCCCCAAGAGACTCGCGGAGTTTTGGAGAACTAACTACACCGGGATATATATATATATACCCAGTGAACACGTTATGTTGCTGCAATGTAACATGGAAGTTACATGTAATGTTACAATGTTATCCCTATGTAACGTTGCTGCTATATAACGTGCAAGTAACAATGTTATGTAACATTTGTTACATGTAGGTTACATAACTGCAATATAACTTTGTTACATTACAGCAATATAACATGGAAGTTACATGTAATGTTACAATGTTATTCCTATGTAACGTTGCTGTTATATAACGTGCAAGTAACATGTTATGTATGTTACATGTAGGTTACATAACTGCTATATAACTTTGTCACATTACAGTAATGTAACATATGTTTTATTGCGTCAACATAACATGGAAGTTACATACTGTAAAAGAAGATATGAAATTTCAAACGTTTTTACTACGAAGGGTCAGGGGTCGCGAAATTAAGTTATGAGGGATAACTTGAGTTATGAGGGGTCAGGTATTCTGGAATACAGTTTTGAGAGTTCACATAACTTATGAGGGGTCAGGGGCTCTGAAATTAAGTTGTGAGGGGTAACGTAAGTTCTGGGGGGTCACTTGACCTATGAGGGTTCAGGTATTCTGGAATAAAGTTTGCATAACTTGTGAGGAGTCAGGGGATTCGAATTCGCAAATAAAAAAAACCGACGTTCATGGTTTATTGGTTATTCAAATGAATATACTATTTATTATTATTATTATTATTATTATTATTATTATTATTATTATTATTATTATTATTTTTTTTTATTATTATGATTATTATTATTATTATTATTATTATACTATTATTTTTTCGGCAATCCAGCATTCATATATTATACAAGTAGAGGGAATTTGTAAGTAGTCGATAGCGTAATAGGTAGCGTCTTAGGTAGATAGTAGGATGGTAGGTAGGGTCGAGGGTTTGATTCCCGGTCTCTGAGAATAATCACATCGGACAAAATTCATGCAGATTTTTTTTTCCTATGAATCTCTTTTTGGGGCCGATAAACTATGCATATTAAATTATTGTGCCAGAGCTATATATTTTTTATAACATGCTTAACAACAATTAATTCTAGTTACGGTAACATAATACAGTTACATAACTGTTACATAACTGTTACATAACTGTTACATAACTGTTACATAACTGTTACATAACTGTTACATAACTGTTACATAACTGTTACATAACTGTTACATAACTGTTACATAACTGTTACATAACTGTTACATAACAATGTTACATTGCTGAGTAGGAAATTGTAACTTACATCTAACTTACATGTAACTTACATGTAACGTCCATGTAATGTTACATGTTACAAACGGTAGCATTGCCGTTACATTACTGCAACATTACTGTGTTCACTGGGTATATATGCATAGCTATATGGCTGCATCCATGATTGCTCGAAGAGCATTTCGGGGTCAAAATTTTGATTCCTTCGCCATTCTCACATCTTATTATATGTTATGAGAAGTGAAGATTCACCAAATTACAGCCTCTTTACTCTAGAGGTTTTCGAGAAAAAAAAATATTGGGTATTTCCATGTTTAGGAAAGTTAACTTTGTTACTTCCATGCTCGCTCCTTACGGATAATTGAAAAAAATTATTAAAAAATATTATCCCACGTGAAAAAGTCCAAATTTTCCGAAAAAAATATCAGTTTCACCCTGAGGGTAGTAACTACCCCATAAAAACGTGTTTAAATTAAAAAATCTGTGTTTTGAAGGCGAGCACCGTAAACAAAAATCTTTTTTATTTTTTCTTCAGAAAGTTTATGCCATTTTCCACAAATGAAAAAATTAACAGAGTGGGATGAGCAGAGGATCATCGTCGAATAAATTATTTAATTTTTTTTTTCAATTTTTTTCCAAATGTATATTTTTTTCTAGAACTACATTCAATTCAACGTAAGAAAAGTTCTATAGCTATTTTTGCTACTACTAATATGTTCCGAAATATGATTTTTTTAATATTGGACATTTTATGCATGAATAAAATTCGTATCTCGGAAACCACCGATTGTAGCCAACATTATTATAGGACCTTTTCAATGTGAAATTGGCTCATATTTCCGAAAAAAAATACTACAATTGAAAAAACGATGATTCGCTCTTGTCATTGTCATCAGCAATTTATTTTTTTCAAGAATTATATTTTTTTCATATCTTAAGCTAATCAGACGTGAGAAAAATCTAAATGTAGTTTGAGTTACTACTCATACATTCTGAAATATGAATTTCTGAATGTTTTTCATTTTTATACAATTTTCACATTCACAAAATTCATATCTTGAAAATCGTCGATTATAGCTATTTTGATTATAGGACTTTTATTCTGGCAATTTGGTTGATTTTACCAAACAAAAACAACTCAAGTTAAAAAAAGAAATGCTACAAATTACTTTTTAAATTAATTCAATATAAAACAGAGGCTCTCAGTGGTAGCTATGATGCAGTAGCGTGGCTACTGCTTCATAGCTGAAAAAATGACGAATATTCAAAAAATCTAAATCTTGGAATCTATAGACAGTAGTTGAATTTAAATCGAAACTTTTCTTACGTCAGATTAGTTGAAGTTTTGAGAAAACTACAACAAATTTCATTTTTTTAATTTAATGACAAAAATTCATATTTCGGAATGTAGGAGTAATAACTCAAACTACATTTAGATTTTTCTCACGTCTGATTATCTTAAGATATGAAAAAAATATAATTCTTGAAAAAAATAAATTGTTGACGACAATGACAAGAGCGAATCATCGTTTTTTTCAATTGTAGCATTTTTTTCGGAAGTTTGAGCCAATTTCACATAGAAAAGGTCCTATAATAATGTTGGCTACAACTTGTAGTTTCCGAGATACGAATTTTATTCATGCATAAAATGTCCAATATTAAAAAATCATATCTCGGAACATATTAGTAGTAGCGAAAATAGCTATAGAACGTTTCTTACGTTGAATTGAATGTAGTTTTAGAAAAAAAATACAAGTTTGAAAAAAAAACGAAAAAAAAATCATAATTTATTCGACGATGATCCTCTGCTCATCCCACTCTGTTAATTTTTTCATTTGTGGAAAATGGCATAAACTTCCCGAAGCTTCCCGAAAAAATCCAGGCCATGCGGAGAATATCAGTAGACTTCAAGGCGCGATGACCTTGGAAGGCATTTGGAGACGTTTGGAGGCCACCAAAAATAATAATAATTGAAATAATAACAATTTAAAAGAATAACAATTCAAGAAATCACAACCCAAACAATTTTAACATTTTTTTGGGTTTTTTAGTTTTGGTGTTAGGCTTCTCTCTCCCTCTCTCTCTCTTAATTCATCGGCAGAAATAATTTGTCGCGTCAGCGAATTGCATACCAGTATTCACTTCCGCGGCGTGTGATTGCACACAGCCCGGTTTTTTATTTTCATGGCGATTGTTTTTTTTTTTTTTTAAGGAGTGCGTTGGGTACGGTTGTGACACAAGTATAATTTGCTTTTTTTGCTTTTGGATATCCAGAAAACGTTTGAAGAAGACGGAAAAAGGGCAGTGTGACGTAAAAAAAAATATAAAATCGCTTATGAAGAAGGAACGAAGTTTTGACTGATTATATGATATGATATATTATGTAGATATATGTTATATGGTGATGACATATGAATAGATAATATGAAGACTGGTATGATAACTTATTCGTACAGGACCTTAGTCATTATAAGGGATTAGATTTTAATATGAAGGGTGTTATATAATAAGTATTATAACGAAACGGCCTTTTCGGCCTCCCGTCACTAAATTCAATCATCACGAAAGAAGTGGGGCCACGACACCTAGGCCCTAGGTCATACCCCCAATTATAATCAGGCCTCTTATCACTGTCTACTTTTCCTCTCATTTCGCAAAATTGTCACCGGAAACACGCCACCTGGAAGAACGTTCTCGAAACATCGAGAACATTGCACCAAAATCTATGGAAGCTTGTAGAAGGGGAACTCCCACCATCATCGCTTGGGAAGCTATAAAAGCACCTCCCAAATCGTCCTCCGGCACTCTACTATGAAAACTGATCAAGTTTGAGTCACGCGTCGAGCTTCGCTCGATACTTAGTCTAATAAGGTCTTAAGTGCGATTTTGTGCGTTCAGGGACTTTTTTCCTTGTGAAGCCCCCACATTGCACTGATTTAAAATCCGTCACTGGTCCTTCCTAGGGCCCTCCTGCATCCAGTCAAGTCCTAGGAAATATTCATTTTGCATATCTGTCACGACATAGACCGAAACCTACTCAAAACCTATTTTGCTTTTCCAAACTCGCTTCACGAGTCCCATATTTCAATTCTCACCTCGCTTCTCGAGATTTGCCTCTTTGCAAATTTGCTTATTCAACGTCACGCTTCACGAACGTTGCTAGGGCAGACCCTAATTACTCTTCAAGTCCCGCGATGATGAAAGGTCTAACTTTCTAAGCGTGCCGTAACGCGCTGTATGAAAGATAACCCCAAATCTGAGGGATCTTAAAATAATAATTTAATTTTTATCAAGTTATCAAAATCCTCTCAGGCGTGGATATCTACAAGATATAATCTCGTACCATACCAACTCACACACACAAGCGTACACTCACGTATTCTCAGGGCGTCGAGGACCCAAACAAATATCTAACTCTCTCTCTCTCTCGCTCGACCAAGACCAAGCGAGAGAAATAAACACGCGAAATTCAAGCTGTTCGAAATAAAAGAAATTTATTTTGGAATATTTCCAACCGCTCAAATTCCCGAAACGTTTCAGTGTAGATTCTACAGTGACTTATTAGTTATAACCGATTAAAGTGTTCTCAACATTTATTTATTTCGTTTTTTAAATGTTAACTTTTTCCAGAAAAAAGATTATATCGTGTGATGTTACATATGACTTGCAATGAAAGTGATTTAAGACCGCTTTGGTGTATTTTTTAACCTGTCACTACCGACCCCAAGCACTGTCACAACCGTCCCTGGTGTGTGGTCGGTTGTGACACTTTTTCCTTTTTTTCTAATTTGCTCATAGGAGTTAACTATCCCGTGCGTAAAAATTCTAGGGAAGCCCTAATTCAAGTCGGGACCTTGTCGGGCTTAAACGTGGATGCCCGGTCAGGAATTGCCCTTACACCGCCCGGCTGGGTCCCGACAGGGCAATGCCAAGGTTGCCAGGTCTATTTACAATACGGCTGACCTAAGGTAACCCGTTGAGGACCTTGTCGGGCTTAAACGTGGATGCCCTATCATGAATTTCCATATCACCGCCAGGTTGGGCGCCAACATGGCAGTGCAAAGGTTTCCAGGCTTACTTACACTATAGCTGGATTAAGGCAACCCGTTGAGGACCTTGTCGGGCTTAAATGTGGATACCCTGTCATGAATAGCCATAACACCGCCAGGTTGGGCCGTGGCAGGGCAATGCCAAAGTTGCCAGGCTTACTTACAATATGGCTGACATAAGGCAACCCGTTGAGGACCTTGCCGGGCTTCGATCAAGGAACCCCTATTTAAAGAAGTCGGTATAATTACAACAGAACCAAATCAAGCCCAAATAGGGCGAAAGTATCGGAGCCCCAATTATTTCAAACATGGCACTGACGAGGCAACCCTTTGAGGGCCCAATCGGGCGTCACGTGGAGTTAGTTCCGAGACTCGCCATGAGATGTCGCATACGGCGTGCGCTCTCTCGCATACGGAATATACAAATAGTATGCTTATATAGCCGAAGTCGGAGCACGGGTTGTATTCGACACCGCAGAGTTAGGCCTCTCAGGAAGTCATGCCTCGAGGAAAGTCATACCTGCAAGATTTCTACATAGAAATCCTCTGCTACATACTATTTTTTGTAAAAATTCTCTTGGAGAATTATTAATAATATATTGTTATTAATAATGATTAATAATAATAATGTATTATTATAATATATAATAGTAATTATTAATAATAATGTAGTATTATAATATATAATAATTATTATTAATAATAATAATATTGTTATTATTATTGAAATAATTCAATTTTACAATCTACACGTATAGCGATACTACGTACGTACTAGGGCCCTGATAGGTCATGACCATGAGATTGTCGTGGATTCGAGATGGCAGACATGAGGCGGTTGTAAAAGCCCTCATTTGACAACCTTCTAAGGACCTTGTTGAAAAAGCGTGACCGTCCATTCAGGGGCCTTATTGGGCTTCCAGTCAAGGGCCCGAAGTAAGTTAGAGTAAACCGATCGGGGCCTAGTCGGGGCCTCAATTCAATTCACGCACGGGATTGTACTTAGGGACAAAATTTTGGTATTTATATGTAGACAAATGTACACTTCACTATAAAGAACGGTTTTCGTCCAGCTAGCTGGCTTACTAACAAAATTATGGGCGATCAAATTACAATTGTCACAACCGTACCCAATCTACCCTACTCATTCCAGTGACAATGAAAGAGCCAGTAGCCTGAAAATTAAATAATTAAAAATATTAATCCTATCGAAAAAAAACTCAGCCTTGTAAACTTGAATGAATATTTTTGTAGGTGATGCAATTAAATAACAATATCAAATATGAAACTTATGCCCGAATTTTAAGTCATAAGTTCTATCTTAAGATCAATCTAAAGTGTGAACTTAAGTATAAATTAAATTTGAACTGAAGTTTGAACTTAAGTATAAATGGAATAAGTAAGATACTTAAGATCAAATTTAAGTTTGAACTTAAGTGTCATTAAAAATGTATACTTAAATTCAAACTTTAGTGCTAGCGTCCGATCGATCTTAAGGTCAAACTTGAACTTGATTTAAAGTCCATCTTAAGATCCATTTTGAGCTTGAACTTAAGCTCGATCGAACTTCTTTCTTCGCCTCTCTCGACCGTGTTTTCTTTCTGCGCTCATATATTAATATAAAGCGTTGACATTAGTTGTCAGAATAATTAAGTTCGATCCAACTCAAGTTCAAGCTGAAGATGGCTCTTAAGATTAAACTTCATACAAAATTTAAGTTTGAATTCCAAGTTCAATCTGAAGTTGGAACTAAAGTTTGAACTTAAATATGAACTTATAATGACACTTAAGTTTAAACTCAAGATTCATCTTGAATTGAATTTAAGTTCGATCCCAAGTGACGTTTCGAGTTCGATGGAAAGTTTGATCTTAAGTTTGATCTAAAGATATTAAAATAACAATGAAGTTCGAGCTATCTTAAGTTCGAGCTTATAATGACACTTAAGTTCAAACTTAAGATTCATCTTAAATTGGAACTCAAGTTCGATCTTAAGTTACATCTTGAGTTCGATGGAAAGTTCGATCTTGAAATATTAAGATATTAAAAAATTAACCAAGTTCAATCTAACTTAAGTTTACGGTGAAGATTGTCTTAAAATCAAACTTAAAATTAAATATGAGTTTGAATTTAAGATCGATCCGAAGTTCGCACTAAAGTTTGAACTTAAGTAGAAACTTATAATGACACTTAATTTCAAACTTAAGATTCATCTTAAATTGAAACTGAAGTTCCATCTTGAGTTCGATGAAAAGTTTGTTCTGAAGTTTGATTGTAAGATCCATCTTAAGATAGACTTGAAATTCGGGCCTTACTTGACAATTATCCACATTAAAATTGTTCAATCTTTTCACTTATTAGTACGATTATTTTTTGCAAACTTGAAGAAAAAATTCGAATTCAAGTTCGAGTTTTTGTTTGCTCGTAAGTCCATTACAGATCGTATTTCAATTACCAGTATTATCAGCGAGAAATCGAATAACCATGACCCTGCTATTGGGCACAGCATAAGTGTCCTTGGCCGGTGGATTTTTCAAATTTCTCCGAATTATGAACCACGATTATCGAGTTCTTCGATAGTTCTGAGATTTAATCTCGACAGAACAAATTCTCTGCCGAAGACGTAAAAAGCGTGACCGTGCAAATGAAGTGGATGCGACAGCACCAAAACATTACCTGTGATTATAAATAACAAATGCAAATGATGGATTGAACACGAAAAGTAATTCAATATCAATATTTTTCGGGTAAAATATAATAAATTGACAGATTGATAAATTGATGCATTGATGAATTGATGAATTGATGAATTGATGAATTGATGAATTGATGAATTGATGAATTGACGAATTGATGAATTGATAAATTGATGAATTGATGAATTGAAGAATCGATGAATTGATGAATTGATGAATTGATGAATTGATGAATTGATGAATTGATGAATTGATGAATTGATGAATTGATGAATTGATGAATTGATGAATTGATGAATTGATGAATTGATGAATTGATGAATTGATGAATTGATGAATTGATGAATTGACGAATTGATGAATTGACGAATTGACAAATAAACATACGAGAAATATACGAGAAAATGAATTAAAAAGTGTTTATTAATTCATTTCTCGTATGTTTATGGAGAACCCGACTCGAAAAATATAAATTCCACGTAAAATTATCTCAGCTTTTCGAAAAAAATATTGAAAAGTGTTTCAAAATTCGGGAAATGGCCAAAAAACCGCTTTTTAGACTTCAAGCCCAATTTTAAGAGTTTTCCAAGTGCATAAATAAAAAACAATATTGTTTTATTAAAGCTGAGACTTTTTCACGCAAAACACATTTTTTGAAATTTTTTTATTGTGGTGAAAGATGGCAAGTCATAATGGATAAAACAAAAATTGTAAAACTAGACGGAATACCCCATGTAATAACTGCGAAAGTTGGAAAGGAAAAAATCTGAAAAAATTTGAGAATGTGTTTTTTAATCAGGACTTTCAGCTAAAAAAAATGCAAAAAGATCTGAGGGGTTGAGGCCGGATCCGACTTCCATAATTGGCGTTTTGACCTATATATATAAATTTTAATATATTTAATATAATCAACGAAGCATGTTTTTTCACAGATTTCCAAAATTGCTCATTATTCAGAATAATTTCGAAAATCTGTAAAAAAAAAGGCTTCCTTGATTTTATGATTCAGCAAATAATTTTTTTTTTCATCAAGCATCACACAAATGTCTGAGCTAAGTAAGCTGTATCCACTGATGAGTATGTCTCTTTCTCCTTCGAGAGCTGGCAATGCAGATATTCCATTTAAAGTCTTCGGCAAGAGGAATTTTCCTTATTCACGATAGATGGAGACACTTTCTTCATTCACGATGTTCTCGCAGTTTTACCGTCAAAAAAGAAAAAAAAATTAACAAGTACGCTTCGCTTACTCGTAACAGCAAGAGAAAAAAAGGGTGTAACACGCTTTTACTTGAAAACTTATTTCCAATCAGAATAAAATTATTTTCAACTTTTTAGTTATTTTTTATTAACAACTAATAAAAGCTTTTTTACAAAAAAATTTTGTTTTCGTTTATTTTTTACTTTTTAGTATTTATGATCTTAAATAACTAGTTTAATAATTTATATGTAGTTTCGTATAATTTTTTGTAAAAAAAATGTTTCGCAAAATTGTTTGCATAAAAATGATTTCTCAAAATTTGTTAGACAAAATTGTTTCACACAATTAATTTGCTACATTTTTCTGCAAAATTTATACAAAGAAAATTTTTCACCAAATTTTTTGGAAAAAGGCTGTTGCGCGAAATTTTTATTGTTTTCAGCAAATCAATTGCTGAAAACAATTTTTTTGTAAAAAATTTTGCGAAACAATTTTTTTGCAAAAAATTTTGCGAAACAATTTTTTTGCAAAAAATTTTGCGAAACAATTTTTTTGCAAAAAACTTTGTGAAACATTCGTCTGGCGAAAAATTATGTTATACATTTTTTGTTACAAAACAATTTTCAAGCAAAGTCCCTAGGGGTATAAGGATGGTGAAACTGCCCCTAAAAGGTTTTTTAATGATACTTCGAGCATAAGTATATAGGTACTAATAAAATAATACGATCCTGAAAGTTTCAGATCGCTAACTCAATTGGTTATTGAGAAAAAATAAAATATGTAAAAAACATAAATTATTTTTTTTCTCAGGATTGACTGAACCGATTGATCTAAATTTTTTATATGTTTTGGGGGCTGATAATAGTTCCTAAGAATATTTGTTAAAATTACTATAAAATTGATTATTGACATACGTGGTTTAATTTTTTACTGTGGCAAAAACAATTTGTCGTTATTACGAATATGAAATATTATTTTTAATAAATACAAATTATGTAAATATGCGTTAAAATACCAAAAGTTAAACCTCAAAACATATAAATAAATTCATTATTTGAGCCAAAAAGTGGTTTTTATTTTTTTCTACTATGACCGTTTTTAACATTTTTTAAAATTCATAGTGTTATAGTAAAATATAGGAGGTTTGAAACAAAAATTGTTTCATAATTGTGTCAAAATTGTACCACGGTTAAAAATTGAAATTAAGAAAAATATTTTTTTTTCGACAATTTTATAGAGCTATATAGCTCTTAATTTTCTTTCTCGGAGCTATTATCAGCCTCCAAAACATATGAAAATTTTAGATCAATCGGTTCAGTCAATCCTGAGAAAAAAAATAATTTCTGTTTTTTACATATTTTACTTTTTCTCAATAACCAATTGAGTTAGAGATCTGAAACTTTCAGGATCTTATTATTTTATTAGTACCTACTTTTTTTACCCCGTGGGGTCTTTTTTTAGAAAATATTAGAGATTTTTCAAAAAAGCAAATAAATAATTCCTAATTAAGAAATTTACATGTTAACGGCGAGAATAATGCCCTGTTTATGCAGCGGCTGTGACGTAACTTTAAGAAGTTGAAAGTGTATCTTGTCCTTGAGGCGTTTATGCGGAAGGTCTTAGCTTATTTGAAAAATCCTTGCAGCGCAGCGCCTCGCGTGGTCAGATGGTGAACCTGCGAAATAGCCTCACTAAGTGAGTTACCCCCACCACCGAAAAAACGGCCGAGTTTCCAGACCTGTATGTACAACCGTAACTCATGTACTTCTTATAAGAGAAATATGGGTTTTGAATTTGGCGCGCTCAGGCCGGCAAAGGTAGCTTGGAAATTCGGCCACCAGGGGAAATGCATACAAGAACGCATGTTGTGTGTCTATGCCAAGATAGTCTCTATGCCTTACGTGAAAGTGATATACGCTTGAAAATTGTATGGGAAATGCATAATTTGCAAATGCAAATAATTTGAAATAATTTGAAATCACTTGAATCATGGGAAATGCATACAAGAACGCATTTTGTGTGTCTATGCCAAGATGGTCTCTATGCTTTACGTGATAGTGATATACGCTTCTCCACAATAACTTCGTGGGATATTTGTTGACAATCATATACGGAAATTCTGTAAGTTAGAAAAAAATCCGTTCGTAAACTTTCAAGTTTCAACTGCATAACGACATAAAAAGCTTTTTTTTGCTTAAAAATATAAAAAATTCTATGTTAAAAATGTTTGAATGACTTTAAACTCTTGGAATAGATTAAATGTGTTAGAACGAAAGTAATTGGGGAAAATTAAAAAAATTCGTTCACACTTTTCCGTGCAACGAGTGAAAAATGGAAAAAAAAGTTATTTTTGCTAAAATGAAATTGTTTAAAAAATTCTTTAAATTCTGGAGGACACTTCTTTGTGATCCTATAAAGAAAGTATGTAAGTTACAAAAACATTGGTTCACGGGTTCTGGAGATCTGACTCTGGCCGGACACAAAAATGGCCGTTTTTTTTGGGGAAGTTTCATATTCAACATCGTCTGAATGGATTGAGTCGAAAAAGGTTTCGAGATTACAGTAAAACAAAACTGTGCTATGAATTTGAACCGGATCCGTTCATGGATTGCTGAGTTATGAGGGCCGAGGCGATCAATCAATTTACAAGGAACGATTGAAATCCACGATGTAAAACATCGTTTGGATTCGCAATATGCATTGGATTCTCCGACGGTGCATCGAACTTACGGATACATTGAACCCAGAAAAAAAAAATATTGATTGAGAACATGATAAAATCGACGATGATGTCAAGCGTGACTAACAATAAGACATCGTACTGATGTTTGTTTTCTTGGATCTCGAACAATGAATTGGCAACTTATTTTTCTTATTTGAATTAAAGCGAGATGCTATGCATTCGTGAAATCATTAAACCACCTCGGTATAAAATCAAAATTGAAATCGCGTGAAATCACGAAAAATCATTGAAATCACATGAATTCGCGTGAAATCGACGTTACGAAAATATCGTTGAAATCACTTGAAAATTTCAAGTGATTGTGAATTTAAAGCGATGACGTTACGAATTCATGTTATTTCAAGTTGAAATCAATGTGAAAAATCACTTGAAATCACTTGAAATCACTTGAAATCACTTGAAATCACTTGAAATCACTTGAAATCACTTGAAATCACTTGAAATCACTTGAAATCACTTGAAATCACTTGAAATCGCTTGGAATCGCTTGGAATCACTAGAAATCACTTGAAATCGCTTGAAATCGCGTGAAATCACTCGAAATCACTTGAAATCGTTTGGAATCACTTGAAATCGCTTGAAATCGCTTGGAATCACTTGAAATCAACGTAAAGTCAATTCGAAATCCCTTGAAATCGATTGAAATCACATGAAATCACTTGAAGTCACTTGAAATCGCATGAAATCACATGAATCCGTACGTAATCGAAGGGACAAAAATATCATTGAAATCGCTTGAAATCAGACTGAAATCGCTCCGAGGTGATTGGAATCGATGTGAAATAACTTGAAATCACCTGAAATCACTTGAAAACGCTTGGAATCGCTTGGAATCGCTTGGAATCACTTGAAATCGCTTGAAATCACTGGGAATCACTTGAAATAACTTGAGGTCACTTGAAATCATTTGAGATCGCTTAAAATCACTTGAAATCAACATGACGTCAATGTGAAGTCACTTGAAATCGATTCAAATCACTTGAAATCGATTGAAATCACTTGAACTTACTTGGAATCACTTGAAATCGCTTGACATCACTTGAAATCACTGGAAATTACTTGAAATCACTTGAAATCACATCGCTTTTGAAGTCACACAAAGACTTCATGAAGTCAGTGAAATCATTTGAAATCGACTTCATTCATTTAAGTTCAAGCTAAATACGGTCTCTCGAATGATTTGCACAAAAATTATGCGGAAAAACTCGATCCTTGAGCTTTTGTCTTACACTAAATCCATAATTATGGAATTTTTATTGTGAAAAATACAAAAATTATTAACTAAGAATTTAAGGTATGTTGAAGTTTACAATCTTGGTAAAAATTCCTTGCGAACAGTGTTCGACGTTTCCTCATTTCTCGTGTCATCGTCCGGAAGATAAACGACATTTCTTGGGTAATCGAAAATCGATAAGCATCGAGTTTGCTCTAGATAAAAAGATTACAGATGGAAAGATTATTATGTTCGGATATATAAAACGAATTGGTAGGGTCAATTTTTTGCAAACACGTCAACAGTCGCGGCAGAATGAGCTTCTATCGCACTAGTTCCACAATATTCCTCCTTAGTTTCGCCCTCATTTTTTGCGGCAAGTGATAAGAAATTGTTCAAAATTAATAATTATATCAAGCTTTCGAATGATAATAATAATTCTAAAAAAATAATTTAAAAAATAATAAAAATTTCAAAAATCTATATATCTAAATCAAAAAAAGTTTAAGGCCATATTCTGGTCTAAAGACGTACATTTTGAGCGTTTTGTCGAGCTCAATAAAAAACAAAAAAATACTTTTACCATTATTCTTTTTGCACCACATTTATTCAGATTTTGGCGATAAACAAACAAATTTTCGAGAAAGAAAATGAAAATTGAATAAGTTATAAGCTGTTAAAGTTGGGGGTTAAAAAAAGCGTTGCGCTGGTTGACACGGTTGCAACCATTCTTGTCATCCGATACAAAATTCTAAAAAAGATTCTTAATTAGTAAAATTCCTGATTAGTAAAAATTTGCAAAATGGCGGCTGTCTGAATAAAAAAAGCCGTTTTTCGATTCTTTTTTTATAGTTTTTAATTTTTTTACAATATTAAAATAAATAATTCGTATACAAAAGTGGTCGAAACGATGGAGAATTATACATTGAAGATCGACCGTGCTGAGGAAAGTTGTTTTGAGAAAAACGCGTTTATACAGTCCCAGCCAAAAATCGTATCCGATTGAAATTTCCGTACTTCGTGATACAATAAAAATCTGAAAAAATTCCACAACTTTTGGCATGCCATAAACAACAATTATCAATAATAATATTGCCCAAAAGTTATTGACAAATTGTTTAAACAAATAATTATTCAACAATTTTTCGGTAAGTTGTTTTTTTTCTAAATCAAATCGAATGTGTTAATTTTTCTGAATGCATATGAATTTTTTCAGAATTTGTTCTCTACTTTGTAATATTATAAAAAACATTCTACAATACAAACAAAAAATGGCCAATTTTGTATATCTTTTTGCATATAGGTTAAAAATAAATACAGCCATTCTAAAAATTTCAAAACGGGAATTTCAAAATGGAGAGAAAATTCTGAAAAAAATCATGTGCATTCAGAAAAATTAACGCATTCGATTTGTTTAAGAAAAAAAAGAACTTACCGACAAATTGTTGAATAATTATTTGTTTAAACAATTGATTGATAACTTTCGGGCAATATTATTATTGATAATTGTTGTCTATGGCAAGCCAAATGTTGCGGAATTTTTTCAGATTTTTATTGTATCGCGAAGTACGGAAATTTCGATCATATAAAATTTTTGGCTGGGACTGTAAGGACAAAGCATCCTTAAACTTTGGTCATTAAAATAGTTATAGCTCCATAAATTATTTGAATAAAAAAAATTCCTTTCGCGGATATATTCTCAAAGGTCTAAACTTTAAGAATATGCAAACAAAAAATTGATATTTTTCAAAATTCTTGACCAGAAAACCCCCTTAAGTTCAATATTCGAGCACTTTGTCACAAATAAACTGTCTTTCCTACGTCATAACGAAAAATAACGTAAAAGAAATTATTTTTCGACTGTAGATTTTCCCAAAAACATCGACAAGAGTGCAAACTTGATTTTAAATGGAAATCAAACGTTATCGACAGCCGAGGAGTGCGCGCGTCTCTGCAATACCGACGAGGAGCCAAAAATCTGTTACTATCACTTTACGGTCGAATATTTTGCCACTCTAACGAGAGCCTGTAATCTCTGTCGATCAAAGACGACGACGAAACTCACTGCCGATTGTCAGTGCATAACGGCCGACGGTTATGAGACTTCCGGTATAATGACGGCGAATCGCATGCATCCGGGACCGTCGATAATGGTCTGTCTCAATGATTTCGTCGTTATCGACGTTTTGAATCGTGTACCCGGAAACGAAATGACGATTCATTGGCACGGCGTTTATCAAAAGGGTTATCAGTATTACGACGGTGTGCCATATATTACCCAGTGTCCGATTTCGGAAGGCGCGACCTTTCGTTATCAGTGGCGAGCGAATAATCCTGGCACGCATTTTTGGCACTCTCACACCGGTCTCCAAAAGGGCGACGGTCTCGAAGGTGCCCTTATAATTCGCGAGCCAAAAATTAACGAGCCGAACAGTGATCTCTGGGAATCTGACAGACTCGATCATTTCATCATTATCACGGATTTGCTTCACGACTCTACCGAGGACCATTTTCCCGGTACAGTGCTTCGAAGGAAAGGACAAACGCCCGACAATTTTCTCATTAATGGATTGGGCCAATGGACTGTGAGTCATTTTTTGAGAATAATAAAAAAAAACATTAAAGTTTCAACCTCGTTTGTCGAGACATTTGCAGCTGTGCCGTTTATTTATCTACCAGGAATACATTTCTACCCCAATGAAACAATACCGCAATAAGTATTTATCGAATAATAACTCTCTTGAATAATATCCGTACCACAAATCAAGAGGTAGGGGCTGTAATCGTGCGATCCCTTACTTACCGACTGTAGGGCGACGGTGTTTATTCATTCATTGGGGCGAGCTCCAACGACGGTAAGTTACCAGCTGAATGGACGAGATGGACACTTATAATATGGTGGGCTTGTCGAATGCAAGAGCTGTCAAGTTGTAGACAGATTTTGTATTAGAGATGTTACTGGACAACTGTTTACGGGGAGAGTTGGTTTGTGGTAGAGATATTATTAGCGACAGTTATTATTTGGTGGAGATTTATTCTGGTAGGCTATTTGGCTTTGACATGGTAGTATTATTGAAACACTTCTGTTGCCACTGTGTTTTTTGTTTCATTGAGGCAAGCTCCAACGTCGCGTCGGTAAGTTACCGGCGGAATTGACGAGCTGGACACTTGTAATCTGGTGGGCTTGTCGAATGAAAGAGCTGTCAAGTGGTAGACAAAATTTGTAGTAGAAATGCTATTGGACAGCTAGCTTTTACTGGGAGACTTGTTTTGTGGTTGAGATGTTATTTAAGAGAATTATTATTCGGTGGAGATTTATTCTGGTAGGCTTTTATTTGGTAGTATTATTGAAACACTTTTGTTGCCACTTTTATTTGGCGTTTATCTGGTAGTATTATTGAAACACTTCTGTTGCCACTGTGTTTTTTGTTTCATTGAGGCAAGCTCTAACGTCGGTAAGTTACCGGCTGAATTAACGAGCTGGATACTAGTAATCTGGTGAGCTTGTCAAATGGAAGAACTGTCAAGAAGTAGACTTTGTAGTACAGATTTTGTAGTAGAGATGTTATTGGCCAGATTTTGTAGTAGAGATGTTATTGGCCAGCCGTTTACTGGGGGAGACTTGTTTTGTGCTAGATATATTATTAGCGAGAATTATTATTTGGTGGAGATTTATTATTTGGTGAAAATTTATTCTTGTAGGCTTGTTATTTGGTAGTATTATTGGAACACTTCTGTTGCCATTGTGTTTTTTCTTTCATTTGGGCGAGCTCCAACGTCGGTAAGTTACCGGCTGAATTGACGAGCTGGACACTTGTTATCAGATTTCGTAGTAGAGATGTTATTGGACAGCTGTTTACAGTGGAACCTCAGATAACTCAATTCGTCGGGACCGAAACCTCGCATAATTCAAGATTCCCCTTTATTCTCCCACTCACATTCTTAAAAGCTCATACGTACTCTTTTTTACCTACCAGCGAAGTTTTCCTCACATTATTTATACGGTTTGGGCACATTCATTCCTCAGTAAAATTCATATTTTCCCGAGAATTCATATTTTCGCGAGAACATTTGACAGGTTGAGGTTATGTTACCCTGTGTAACACACAGTCAAGGTTTGAAGTGGGGAGAAACGGCGATAGGGGAATTTGAGAAATCCGAGGTTGTTGCCATGGTAACGAGTTGAGAAATGCGGGGTTTTGAGTTATGCGGGGTTGAGTTATCTGAGGTTCTACTGTACTGGGAGACTTGTTTTGTGTTAGAGATATTATTTGAGAGAATTATTGTCTAGTGGAGATTAATTATTTGGTGGAGATTTATTCTGGTAGGTTTGTTATTCTGTAGTATTATTGAAAGACTTCTGTTCCGCACATATGTTATACGATATATTATTAATTGGGCTCCAACGTCGGTAAGTTACCGACTGAATTGACGAGCCGAAAAAATCTGGTAGACTTGTAAAATGGGGAAGCGAAATGTGTGGTAGAGCTGTAAATGTTTATCTGTTTTTTAAAACTATTTGTTGAAATATACTTTCCATTATATAAAGTGTTTCTGAGTTATATATATTTTTCTAAATAGTATACAGTATGTCTCAGCGGTGGAAGTCAATGCCGTAAAGGTAGATTCGTGACGTAATATCGAGTAGAAAAGTCCTTTGTCATTTTTTGGTATTTTGAACCCCTGAATTGTTATTCATTTTTTTGATCAGCCAATGAATGGGATCGCGGCTCGTCTTAATCGGCGCATCTCATTGGCTGATTCAAAAAATGAATAACGATTCAGGGGTTCGAAATACCAAAAAATGGCAAAGGACTTTTCTACTCGATATTACATCACGAATCTACCCTCCCAGTATTGACCTTCACCCCTGGGACACCCTGTGTCTGAAATACGATGTTCCTTGGATTAATGACAACGTTTTTCGTATCAACAGGATCCGGCGACCGGAATTACGACGACTTCTCCACTCGCCAATTTTACGGTTCAAGCTGGTCATCATTATCGATTTCGTTTGATAAATAGTTGTAGTTTCACGTGTGCTGTACAATTGACGATCGAAAATCACAATCTCACGATTATTGCGACTGACGGTGAACCCGTGAAACCCATTACTGTCACCAGTGTCACATCATCCTCTGGTGAAGGAAGATTTTTTGCTACTTCTTAACTATCAAAATAATTTTAAAAATCGCAATTTTGGTAATTAATTATCATTATTATTTGTAATGGGCAGCGGAACGTTACGATTTTATCATTCACACCAATCAGAGCCCCGGTCATTATTGGATACAATTGCGGGGCCTCGGTGGTTGCGCCTCCTCGAAATTGCAACAATTGGCTTTTCTCAGCTACGATGCTCCGCCAAAATTGCCTGAACTGACAAAACCGTCTTACGATCTTGGCGTTAACGCGGGAATCGTGAGTTTTTATCATCAATCGTTATCAATTATCGATAAAATAGGAAGGCCTCTATTCTACACATTTTTATTCTACAGAATTCTACACAGTTTCTACACAAATTATTCTACACAAAAAGTGCCAAGGAATGTTATTCTACACAAGACTAGTTGCAAGAAATTATATTCTACACAAAATTATTCTACACCAGTTTTTACACAGATTATTCTACACGAGAGAAGTGGCGACGAAGATTATTCTACACAAAATTATTCTACACCATTTTTTACACAGATTATTCTACACAAGAGAAGTGGCGACGAATATTATTTTACATAAAATTATTCTACACCGGTATTTACACTGATTGAATTGACAGAAAAAAAAATAAATGATTTCCCTTCAACAAGATTCAATTTACCTGAAAACTTTAAATTTTAACGCAGTTTCTTCTCAGATTTTAAATGCCTTGAATGTCCGTTGTGACAATTCGACGAATACGACGAATTTTGTATGTGTCAGCCAATTGGAAAACGCCGTTGATGTGCCAACTGAGATTCTGGGGATACCCGATGTACAAATTTACTTGCCATTTGGTTTTTACACTTATCAATTGCGAGACATCTTCAAGGCGGGAACGTACAAGAAATTTCTCGGTAAACTTTTCTCCCACTTTTTTTTCTATTCTTATAAAAGTTAACCTTACTCTTGACTTAAGGCAGTATTCCAGTCAATGGACTTGAAAAAATGTATTTTTAATTTAATTAACTTTTGAAGATAATTAATTTTTATTAACTTAATTTCATTAGTTTTTAAAGATAATTATTTTTCTTAACTTTTCAAGATTTGGCTATCAAGAAACTAAAAAAATATCTATAAAATCTGTTCTTTCTAATGCTCGAAAAATTGGACAGGTCAATATTCTATCTCTTTGTAGCAGAGTTGTAAATAATGCATTACTTTGATAATCCATTACAATATACAAAATACAAAAGTAATGTGTAATGGATGCGTGTTCTATTACAAATACAAAAAATAATGCGTAATGTATGCATGTTCCATTTCAAATACAAAAGTAATGTGTAATGTATGCGTGTTCAATTACAAATACAAAAAATAATGCGTAATGTATGCATGTTCCATTTCAAATAAAAAAGTAATGTGTCATGGATGCGTGTTCCATTACAATTTAAAAAAGTAATGTGTAATGGATGCATGTTCCATTACAAATAAAAAAGTAATGTGTAATGGATGCATGTCCCATAACGATTAAAAAAGGTAATGTGTAATAGATGCATGTCCCATTACAAATAAAAACAAGTAATGTGTAATGGATGCGTGTTCCATTACAAATACAAAAAGTAATGTGTAATGTATGCATGTTCCATTACAAACAAAAAAAGTGATGTGTAATGGATGCATGTGCCATTAAAAATAGAAAAAGGAATTCGCAGTCGACAATATTCCATTACAAATAGAAAAATTGCCGTGCTTTTATTAAAAACTTGCACATTGCTGTCTCATTATTTTATTTCGCTCACTAAATGTTCATCCAAATTATCACAAATGATCCATAAAGTTAAAAAGTAGAAACAAAAAAACAAACAGGTGATCGTTAAATATGAAGTACGAAAATTACTCGGTCCCAAAAATTATCCAACTTTATATTGAACTTGCTTTTACACGCCGTTACCCATAATTATAAGCAATCTAATAAAAATTACAAGTTACTGATACAAAATTTGTCGCTTTAGTGGTTCCCTAAATAATGTGCATGTTCTTTTTTTTTTAACTTTATGAATCATTTGTGATAATTGTGGATGAACTTTGAAATAAAATAATAATGATAATAATAATGAATAATGTGGATGAAATAAAATAATGAGACAGCAATGTGCAAGTTTCTAATACGAGCACGGCAATTTTTCTATTTGTAATGGAATATTGTCCACTGCAAATTACTTTTTTTTAAATTGTAATTTAGCATGGAACGTGCATACATTATACATTACTTTTTTATTTGTAATGAAACACGCATCCATTACACATTACTTTTTTTATTTATAATGGGACATGCATCAACTACACATTACTTTTTTACTTGTAATGGGACATGCATCCATTACACTTTACTTTTTAGGCACTCACTCATTTATGACAGAAAGTGCCTATTGCAATCACCTCGAAATCTGTGTCGGATGTCCGTCCAGACCCAGATCTCAGAAACCGGTGTACGGAATTCAATTTCCTTTGGGGGATAGTTGTGTATGGTTGTAATCTCTATGCCCAAGGAGTTTAAATCCAAACGGATATTGTGAAACAAAGATTTTTGAAAAAAATAGCCATTTTTGAGCAAAAAAAGTTGTTTTATGAACATATGTAGTTGAAACTTGGAATTTCTCTAACGAATTTTTCTCTCACTCACAGAATGTGTGTATATGATTGTAAACAAATGTCTGACGAAGTATGAATCCAGTCAGACACCATTGAGGTTGCAATTTTGGCAAAAAACACCATTTTAACCAAAAAATGCTATTTCTATCTGTATGCACTTGGATCTCCGAAGTTCACGGACGAATTTTTCTCTAACTCACACAATGTCTGTATATAATTGTAAACAAATGTACCACGAAGTATGAATCCAATCAGACACCATTAAGCTTACAATTTTCGCAAAGAAAACACAATTTTTAACGAAAAAACAGCTATTTCAGTCCATATGCACATGGATCTCCGAAGTTCACGGACGAATTTTTCTCTAACTCACACGATGTCTATATGATTATGAACAAATGTCCCACGAAGTATTAATCCGATCAGAGACCATTAAGTTTACAATTTTTGCAAAGAAGACACAATTTTTAACGAAAAAAAAGCAATTTCTGTCCATATGCACTTGGATCTCCGAAGTTCACGGACGATTTTTTTTCTATCTCACAGAATTTCTGTATATGATTATGCACAAATGTCCCATGAAGTTTCAATGCTATTAGACACTGCTAAGTGAATAACTTTTGCACAAAAACAATATTTTTAACAAAAAAAGACTATTTTTCTCACTGACAGAATTTCTATATGACTGTAAACAAGCACATATCACTCTCACCGCTTGCACGTAAAGCATAGACCGGCGCACGCGACGTCGCCACGTACGTCACGACGCCGCTACGCCACGTACAGAGTAAAAGAGGAACTAAGCACGACCTGAGCGCGCCAAATTCAAAACCGACATTTCGCTCTTATAAAAAGTACATGGTTCTTTTATGTGCTTGCGCTCCATTGGCAATATGGCGATCACCCACGCATTTCCAACGTGAAAAAACAGAATCTGAGCATTGATTTATAACCGGAAGCTTTTTTTACTTATTATAAATGGACTAATAATCATTAAATTATTAAAGTGTTATGATAAATATGCCCATCTCAAATGTCACTAATATTCTTCATTTCTGCCTAATATTGTAACAATTCTGCGGATATAATCTTTCAAAACATTTGAATGATATGATTGTTTAGATACTCTTATATCATATTGATTATATTCAAATCTGTCTTTTTAATTATGACTAATAGAATTTATACTACTCAATGTTCACAATGAATCAAAGAGTTCAAATAACGGTGTGAGTGCCGATTAAAACGTTCCTAAGGGACATGTTAAGCAACATTCAAAATATATCACAAAAATAAATATATGATTATTATATTATGAAATTGTGAGTGCCTACTAATATAATTCTTAAAATTCGGTCATTAACTTTATGAATTATTGCCTCCATTGAGAATGAAAAATGTGACTCAATATTATCAAAAATAATGTTCAATAACACAAAAACAATATAGTATTTACATACCGAATAAATTAAGATAATGGTCAAGAATACGGAGCGCAAAGCCCCCCAACAAAACGTTAAGGGGGTTTTGGGGGGCAGAGCCCCCCAACGAGTACGCGAAGCGTACTTGTTTCATTTGTAATGGAATACTTGTCCAATACACATTTAAAGTAATGGCTAATGCATTACTTTTACATTACTATTTTCACAACTCTGCTTGGTAGAGCTGTCATGCTGTCTTGTCACTCGATACCGTTTTTTCCAGAGTTTCGTATTCCGGTAGAGCTTATTTTATATTTTATAATTTTCAATCGGTAGAGTTGTCGAATATGTCAAAATTTCGTTTCCTGAACTAGAAAATCGTCTTAAAATTTCAGCATTGATTTAAAAACATTGTAAGGAATGTAAATAGAAGATGTAATTACATTTTTACATTGCTACTTTTAATTTTCTGCTTTTTACAAACGCTGCCTCGAGCTTTTACAAAATTATTAATTATCCGAATATCAGATCGAACTTCGAAAAAATGTAGAATAATCGATTTAACGAATATGATTTTTTCTTTCGATTCAGTTACATCGCAAGAAGTCGCTGCCACAGTGGGAAACATTTCGAACGTCTTTCCTGTATCACCTTTTATATCTCAAAGTGAGAATATCCCCATCGATCAAATCTGTAAAATCGGCAAAGTGCCGAAAAAGTGTGCTTACAGTCGTCCCTGCGCTTGCTCCCACGTTCACGATATTCCTCTCGATTCCACTGTGGAAATCATCCTCGTCGATGAAGGTATTTGAAAACCAAAAACCAAAATTAAAAAAAAAAAATTTCATTAGTAGAAATTCGAAAAATTAATTTTTTAACAATTTGTCAAAAATATTAATTGTTGAAAAATTTGAAAAATTATTTTTTTAACATTTTTTCAAAAATATTAATTTTTGAAAAATTTTAAAAATTATTTTTTCAACATTTTTTCAAAAATATTAATTTTTGAAAAATTATTTTTTCAACATTTTTTCAAAAATATTAATTTTTGAAAAATTTGAAAAATTCATTTTTAAACAATTTTTCACAAATATTAATTGTTGAAAAATTATTTTTTTAACATTTTTTCAAAAATATTAATTTTTGAAAAATTTGAAAAATTATTTTTATAACATTTTTTCAAAAATATTAATTTTTGAAAAATTTGAAAAATTCATTTTTAAACATTTTTTCAAAAATATTAATTTCTGAATGCAACAGTTCACATACCTGGACTATCGCATCCATTTCACTTGCACGGTCACTCTTTTCACGTGCTTGGCGAGGGACGTGGCATTGATTACAATATTACCACCATAAACGCCGAAATGGTGAGAAAACTCGACAACGATGGAATGATAAAGAGAAATATGTACAGTCCTCCGTCTAAGGACACTTTTGCCATTCCCAACAATGGCTTCACGATCATTCGTTTTATCGCCAATAATCCGGGTGAGAGAGCTGATTGAAAACTTATCGATTAATTAATTAGTTATGAAAAAAAAAATCCTTCAAACGACTGATTATCGATTATTCCCATTAAGGGGTTGTACGCAGTCAGGAGATCGAAAAAAAGCGATGTTTCAAGAATTTTTTTTTGGAAAGACATTTTAATTTATTAACGTAAAAATTTACAAACGTATTTTGGTAACTTCTAACTAGGTCATTCCATGTCAAATCGACCAAGAGTTGGAATCGACCCCTTTTAATTTCGATGAAATTTGGTCAGAAGTTTTCGTTTTTGATAAACCGAAGTTCTATCAAAGGAAAAAAAAATTCAATTTTTTTTTCGAAAGTCATGCAAAATTCAAAATTTCACAATTTTTCAAATCTTTCAAGTTTTTTTTTTTTAATATCTCGAAAACTATTATAGTTACGAGAAATTGTTCTGAATTTGTCTTAAAGAGTATATGAGGGATTCTCTGTCAATTCAGCCACTTTTTTTTCGACCATCTCAGCTGTTTCCCATAGTTGATTATATCAAAGTGCTACTAAAAGGCATTCTATGTGAATTTTTTCAGATTTTTTCATTCAAAATTTTAGAAATCGCCGTTTTTTTTCCAAATGAATATATCTCGGAAACTATACATAAAAGTTGTAGTTTTGTGTTTCGCATTCGAGCGGAATATTTGAAATAATTTTTACGTTCCGGTAACGCTGATTTTTTACCACAAAAGGGAATAATTAGTTTTCATTAAAAAAAAGGCTATTTTTTTTTGCTGAAGAAATTACAGAGTTTCTCAGTATATCTGACGATATCACAAAAAAATCGCCAGAGTGGCACGGATCGAGGTTCTAGGGTAAAAAAATGAAACCACACAAATATTAGTACATTACGATACGAGTGCGATGAAACTTTTTCTCGCACGAGATCGTACAAAATTTTATTGCACGAGTGCGTAAAGTGCCCGCTTCTCGCACGCGCAGCGAAGCGAAGCGTGTGAGTAGTGGTCACTTTACGCACGGAGTGCAATAAATTTTTTTTTCTACCGGAACCTCGTTAACATGTCTCGGAAACTTAAAGTTACTGAAAAAAAATGTCTGCACATAAAAGTTGTAGTTTTGTGTCAGCTTTCGAGCGGAATATTTGAAATAATTTTTACGTTTCGGTAACGATGATTTTTTACCAAAAAAGGGGGAAATTATTTTTTATTGAAAAACCGCCCGTTTTATTTGGCTGAAAAAATTATAGTCTTCCAGTATGTCTGACGATATAGCAAAAAAATCGCCAGAGTGGCACGGATCGAGGTTCCAGTAGAAAAAAAAATAATTTGTGTGGTTTTATTTTTTTTACCCTAGAACCTCGATGCGTGCTACTCTGGCGATTTTTTCGCGATATCATCAGATATAAGGAAGACTCTGTAATTTTTTCAGCCAAATGGAAAGGGCTTTTTTTGAATAAAAAAATAATGTCCCCCTTTTTTGGTAAAAAATCAATGTTACCGGAACGTAAAAATTATATCAAATATTCTGCTCGAATGCTAACACGAAACTACAACTTTTATGTATCGACATATTTTTTCATTTACTTCAAGTTTCCGAGATATATTAATTTGGGGAAAAAACGGTGATTTCTAAAATTTTGAATTAAGAAATCTGAAAAAATTCACATAGAATGCCTTTTAGTAGCACTTTGATACAACCAATTATGGGGCACATCTGAGATGGTCGAAATAAAAGTGGGTGAAGTGACAGAGAATTTCTCATATATAGTATATACTTAGGGCTACGAAAAAAAAAATGTTCCGAAAAAAAATTTTGAAAATTGATGAATTTGGAGAATCTTGAATTTTCAAAAATCGTGAAAATCCAAGTTCGACATTAAATTTTTGGTTCAATTTTTTTTATATAATACCTTGTACTGATCTTGAAAAATCCTGAAATTTTCAGAATTGCGTTTTTTCTTCAAATATATGAATTTTTTAATTTTGCTATGAATTTTTTTTTTTATCTCCAAGTTGAGTAAGGTTGAGAAATCATGTATTTTTGTAATTTTTAGTAGTAAAAATTACATTATTGTTGAACTTTACTTAACTTAGAGGTAAAAAAAGAATTTGTCATCAAAATTCCAAAATTCATGTTAAAAAAAAAACGCAATTTCGAAAATTTCAGGATCGTTTAAGAACTGTTCAAGGTATTATATCTAAATGATGGAACCAAAAGTTTAATTTTGATTGAAGATTTTCACGATTTTTAAAATTTCAAAAAACCCCAAATTCATTATTTTTCAAAAAAAAATTCGGTATATTTTTTTTTGTATCCCCAAGTACTCTTCAAGACGAACTCAGAACTATAATAGTTTTCGAGATATTAAGAAAATAAACGTGAAAAATTGAAAAAAATTGTGAAATTTCTAATTTTCCAAAAAAAAATTGATTAATTTTTTTTGTTTGGTAGAACTTCGTTTTATGATGAAAGAAAACTTCTGACCGAATTTCATCGAAATTGAAAGGGGTTGATTTCATCTATTAGTCAATTTGACATGGAATGACCCATACATGGCGAAAATGAAATTATTAATTATTATCGTCATTCTCATTGCGCACTTGTATTACAGGTTATTGGCTGTTTCACTGTCACTTTGTTTATCATATTGCAATTGGAATGAGTCTCACTTTGCATGTCGGTGAACAGAGCGATTTGCCACCGATTCCCGATGGTTTTCCAAAGTGTGGAAGTTTCACACCGCCGATTTCCAATAATTGAGGTTAAATTACGGAGGTAAGAAAAACAATGTAGTTTCTCTTATTTTTCTTTGAGGGGTTATACAAAGTCAGGAGGTCAAAAAAAAAGATTTTTTAAGAATTTTTTCTGGAAAGACATTTTAATTTATTAATATAAAAATTGATATGGGTCATTCCATGTCAAATCGGCCAAGAGTTGGAATCGATCGCTTTCAATTTCGATGGAATTTGGTCAGAATTTTTGATTTTCAATAAAACGAAGTTCCACCAGAGGAAAAAAATTTAAAAATTTTTCTTCGAAAGTTACGCAAAATTCACAATTTTTCAAATCTTTCAAGTTTTTTTTTTAATATCTCGAAAACGATTATAGTTACGAAAAATCGTTCTGAATCCGTTTTGAAGAGTACTTGGGGCTGAAAAAAAAATATAAAAAAAAATTTGAATAAAGATGAATTTGGAGAATTTTTAATTTTCAAAAATCGTGAAAACCCAAATTTTCAGGATGTGTTTTTGTTTCAAAAATAAAAATTTTTGAAACAAAAACACACGATCCTGAAAATTTCAGGATTTTTTAAGATCAGTACAAGGTATTGTATAAAAAAAATTAAACCTAAAATAAAATACGGAACTTGGATTCTCACGGTTTTTGAAAATTCAAAATTCTCCAAATTGATCATTTTTCAAAAAAAAAATTTTCGTCACCCTAAGTATCCTCTTTAAGACGAATTTAGAACGATTTTTCGTAACTATAATAGTTTTCGAGATATTTAAAAAATAAACTTGGAAGATTTGAAAAAAGTTGAATTTTGCATAACTTTCGAAAAAAAAAATTTTAATTTTTTTCCTTTGGTGGAACTTCGTTTTATTGAAAACGAAAACTTCTGACCAAATTTCATCGAAATTGAAAGGGGTCGATTCTAACGTTTGGTCAATTTGACATGGAATGACCCATTTATGAGCATAAGTACATTACAAAAATTAAATTGAAAAAAATCGATTTTTTCAAAATCTCCACTGACTATAACCTCAAAGTTAAAAATGCAATGTGCATTAAAAATATCCTTAAAGTTACAAAAATGTAATATTTGCAGGGCTTGAAAAGGCTGTGAGAAAAAGTTATTCAAGATTCAAGGCTTCCTCGCCGCTATTGGAGATCTCTCTCATATTTTCCGTCGGATATTGCTCAATTGTACAAAATGTCGTCGACCTCAGAAAAAAAAATCTCACAATCTTCTAAAAAGGCTAATTAATATTATCTTTGTAATTCCGGCTCAATTCGTATCGTTGCGTGTAAAATAAAATTCTCGAAAGATTCGACCACAGTTGCCCAATTTATTCATTATTCATATCTCACTGTATAATATTGTTGCATAATCTAATTCACGTGAATGTGTTTTTAATAACCTCAAATTTTTCGATGTTAAATATTTGGGAGATTTATCCGTCTACAAAGAGCCGCCAATTTAGCTTCAGGCTAAATTAATTTTATTATGTTGTCATGATTTCTATTTATTTATTTATTTCACGAAACTCCTCCGCCAATTTATGGATTGAAAGTTTGTTTATATCCCATAAATCTTTCTCGACTTCCGGTGGGAAACCAAAAGCTAACGAAAAGAAGTCGTGAATTTTGGGAAGGATCTATTCTACATATTTTTATTCTACACATGACATTTCCTACACAAAAGTTTCCACACAAGAAAAGTTACAAGGAATGTTATACAGAAAATTATTCTACACCTGTTTCTACATATATTTTCTCGTGTAGAATAATGCGTGTAGAAATCAGTGTAGAATAATTTTGTGTCATGTTCCTTAATTGCCACTTCTCTTGTGTAGAATAACATTCCTTGTTACTTTTCTTGTGTAGAATAATTTGTGTAGAAACTTTCATGTAGAAATGTCATGTGTAGAATAAAAATGTGTAGAATAGAGGCGTCCCCCTTTATTTTCACTATGAAACGTTCCGTTTCAATTTATCTACTCAGGTCATATTTTCCAAATGTCTCCTTTCCGAACGTAACAAGAGTCTCGAGTCTGTTTGAATATTCTAATGAAGTTTGTCGTGGTTGAGCAAACACGTCCATGTCATTTTTTTTTTTTTTATTCTTCGCCTTTTCTTATCCCACAAACGAGAACGTACGTGGAATCGTGATTATTGACATTCGTGATTTCGAAATTCGCGCGCAATTACAAAGCCTCGAGTGTGTCCATTTCCAGTTTGTTTCTCTGGTTAATCCTCGACCATTTGTTAAACACATGTCGAACGTGTTATATAGATTGTCCCAGGGAAGAAGGTCAATGTTGCGAGGGTCGATTCGTGACGTAATATCGAGTAGAAAAGTCCTTTGTCATTTTTTTGTATTTTCAACCCCTGAATTGTTATTAATTTTTTTAATCAGCCAATGAGATGCGCCCGAGGGTAAGTCTGGTGGGATCACATCTGATCTCAACGGCCGCATCTCATTGGCTAATTGAAAAAATTAATAACAATTCAGGGATTCAAAATAAAAAAAAATGGTAAAGGACTTTTCTACTCAATATGACGCCACGAATCTACGCTCACGGTTTTGACCTTCAGCCCTGGGACACCTTGTATCCAAAGTGGTTCTCGACTAAACTTACCATAATGCCTGAGTCTCATCGATAAGGAGTTGTTTTCATTGTTTTCTTTGCTTCTTTTGCTTCATTCGCTTCTTTCTTCTTCCTCGTCGCTTTTTACTTGGACTTTTTGTTTAAACTTATAGGCCGGAGATAGTTGACCGACTTAAGATCTATGGCAAAGAGGCGATCCTTTCACCCGAGGACGAGCTCGAGTTTAACAGACGAGCTCAAAGTGAGACCCACTCCATATTATTCCTCCATTTCACCCGAATACATTTATCCGTGGAGGCCATTATGTTTTTTACTATTGACCTACTCGAGACGCGAATATAATTTTAAGAATTATGATCACGAATGGATGAAACAATTTTTTTATTTTGCCACAATCGCATGAGCCTTAGGCCTGAATTTTAAGTTCTTAAAATAAAACTTAAGATCGAACTTTCTATTGAACTCAAGATGGAATTTAAGATCAAACTTAAGTTCCAATTTAAGATGAATCTTAAGTTCGAACTCGAGTGTCATTATTAGTTTATACTTAAGTTTATACTTAAGTAAATAAAACTTAAGATCGAACTTTCTATTGAACTCAAGATGGAATTTAAGATCAAACTTAAGTTCCAATTTAAGATGAATCTTAAGTTTGAACTTGAGTGTCATTATAAGTTTATACTTAAGTTCAAACTTTAGTGCGAACTTGAGATGGATCTTAAGTTCAAACTTAACCCAATTCAACTCAATTAAATTTAAGTTTGAACTTAAGATCGATCTCAAGTTCGCACTAAGGTTTGAACTTAAGTATGAACTTATGATAAAACTCAAATTCAAACTTAAGATTCATCTTAAGATTCAACTCAAGTTCGATCTTAAGTTCCAACTTGAGCTCAATGGAAAGTTTGATCTTGAGTTCGATCTTTAGATCGATCTTAAGATAGATCTTAGGAACTTAAAATTCGGGCCATAAACTTGGTTTGAAGTTTGATCTTAAGATCCAACCTGAGCTTGAACGTAAGTTCGATCAAACTTAAGTTTAAGCTCAAGATGGGTCTTAAGTTCAAACTTCAAACCAAATTTAAGCTTGAACTTAAGTTCGATCTTAAGTTCCAACTTGACGAGTTCGATGGAAAGTTTGATCTTAAGTTTGATCTTAAGTTTGAGCTTAAGTTTGATCTTAAGTTTGATCTTAAGTTCGATCTTAAGTTCGATCTTAAGTTCGATCTTAAGTTTGAACTTAAGTTTGATCTTAAGTTTGATCTTAAGTTTGATCTTAAGTTTGATCTTAAGTTCGATCTTAAGTTTGATCTTAAGTTTGATCTTAAGTTTGATCCTAAGTTTGATCCTAAGTTTGATCTTAAGTTTGATCTTAAGTTTGATCTTAAGTTCGATCTTAAGTTCGATCTTAAGTTCGATCTTAAGTTCGATCTTAAGTTTGATCTTAAGTTTGATCTTAAGTTTGATCTTAAGTTTGATCTTAAGTTTGATCTTACATTTGATCTTAAGTTTGATCTTAAGTTTGATCTTAAGTTTGATCTTAAGTTTGATCTTAAGTTTGATCTTAAGTTTGATCTTAAGTTTGATCTTAAGTTTGATCTTAAGTTTGATCTTAAGTTTGATCTTAAGTTTGATCTTAAGTTTGATCTTAAGTTTGATCTTAACCGTCCGGTCAATAACCGGGTACCCGGGTATCCATTTCAGTTTGCAAGGTCGAATTTATTAACTTCACCTTAAAAAAACGTTACTACTACTCGAATCCCCAAAGTTGAAGTAGTTTGACACCAATTTTTCATAATAATTTTTTGTAATAAATTATTCCATAACAGTTATTAACTATCAAACTCGACACCTCCTTCGTTCAATGACCGGGTACCCGGGTACTCATCAAGGTTATTATGTATAAGAGAGCTAGGTTTATACACAGCAAAGGGACCGTTTATCAAAGGATACCTATAATTAGAGTTTTGAATGAACAATTAACAATATCTTTCGTAGTTTCCTTTATTTAAACAATTTTCATTATTATTATTACAATAATAAAAATAATGGGTAGAGAATATCATTCCGTTTTTTCTTCATTTCAGTTTTTTTTCCTTTTATTCGTAATAATTCAGTGAAATATGAAGAAAAAAAAATAAATTCAATTATTTGGCACATTTCTCGCATGTCGTGGTTGAAATACAATGTTCATCGCAAATAGGGAACTCACATACTGAACACGATTTTCGAGTTTTGCGACGTTTTTTGAATTCACTGTGGAGACAAACATGACATACACCAATAATCTTTTTTCTTCCGGTCGAATCGAGCGATGCCTGAAGTTTCGAAGATGCAGATGCTGTAGATGAAGATGCTGCTGATTGAGCATATGGATTTATAGCCCGACCAAAGAAACTTTCAATCGCCACTTTTGTTGGGAAATGCCTCATGATTTGTGCATTATGCGAACGATCTTCGACGAATGGAGTACACAGCTCTCTGCCCAGTTGCCGATAAAACAATCGTCGTTCGTAAGATTTCTTGGAAAGCACTTTATTATTCTCATAATACAGAATATATGCTGCAAGGCAGGCGACGTCGAGAATATTATAGAAAAATGCTAGAGGCCACCTTCGAGTTGATCTTTTGGTACAGTATCTACCAAGCATTTTGTCCATCGTATCCACTCCAGCTTTTGACCAGTTATAGAATTCAATAATTTCGGGTTTTTTCTTTGCACCATCACCAATCGTTGGTTCGTGATGCATTGTTGATAGCATAATCACTACTTTCTTTTTCTTCGGCACATAGCTGCACATAGTTACTTTCTCATGAAAGCCAAACACAGTGGATAACTCTTGTCGTGTTTTCAATTCAGTCATTGCTGGTGGAATGTATGTCTTATTTTTCTTGATAGTGCCCACAATTGTTAAATCCCAGGATAGTAAAAATTTCGCCAATGGCAGAGTGGTAAAAAAATTATCCATGGTAACATTTCTACCGGATCCTTTGTACGGTGCCACCAAATCTTTGACAACTCTCTCTCCAACGTTTTTCTCACGACCAGCACTCGATTTTCCAGTGTAAATTTGTCCAGTAAGTGGATACGAATTTTCAGCGTCACATATCCACCACACTTTGATTCCATACTTGGCTGGCTTTGATGGAATATACTGAGTGAATTTAGTTCGACCCCGGTATGGATAAAGTTGCTCGTCGACTGTCAGGTGCTCCGTTGGCTTATAATGTTTTAATAAATTACTATTGAGCATTGTCCAAAGGTCTCGTATTGGAGCAACTTTATCACTCTCCATGCGCTGGGCACGAGTATTGGCATCATCAAATCGAATGAAGCGCATGATGTTCCAGAAGCGATTGATGCCCATTGCTGCACGATACAATGGATATGAGTATGACTGCCACATATCCTTTGTATTGTCAGTATTGGAGTTGTTGGCGCCAGAAGTTATCAAGATAGCCAGGAATGCATAAAATTCCTGAAGCTCAAGATTTGTCCACACTAGTTGTTTTTTCTCTGGATTTTTTTCATTGTACGCTGCATATGTTGCGCTCGCTTTTTTATTCGTATGACGTATAATGATATCAGCCATTTCTGGAGTGAAAAATAACTTGAATGTGTCAAGATTTGACAGCATGTTGGTGTTTCTGCTGGGTCCACATCTTTGTCGCACAATATTATGCCTTCTAACTTGATGTTCACTTGTTGGTGTCTCAGTCCACTTAGTACCATCTTTTGCTATCATTCCTGATCCTCTAACTGTCGCTTCTATTTCACTTTCCTCATCGTTATCTTCATCTTCATCATTTCCGTCGAGTGAATTCTCATCAGCTTCTCCTATAAATATTCACAATATATAAAACATAATACATAATTTATCACAATTATTGTAATATGCGACAGAAAATATAAAAGTAAATTACCAGCATCATCACAATCCGAAGCCGCTATCTCACTCTCTGGAAAATATTCCTCGTCATCACTATCCGACACGTGGTCATCGTCTGATTCTTCTGCTTCGGATATTTCATGTGAAAACTCTTTTCCCTGAGAACGGGTAATTCTATTGGAAGAAGTTTTCAGCTTATTATTTACTATTTTTTTTAAATATTGAAAGTACAAAATAATTTACTCCGAAATAGAACAAGAAAATCACGCCTTACCGTCGAAAACTTGATGAATGATCCATCGTATTTATGTTCAACACGATTATTTATTTATAATATTAATGATATCATAATATTATAATATTATAATATTTTGTATATTATATTTTCGTTCTTTTCACTACGCGTAGAAAACTTTCTGTAGCGTCTGTTCGGCTCCACGGTGACCTTACGACTGACGATCGTTCCCCTTCTCCTTCTTCTTCTTCTTTGTTATTCGTTGTTAGGGGACATCTACTACATACGTGATTTTAGGCAGGTACATGAGAACCCAAGGATCGTTAGAATTCGCTATTGTTATTCCAAATCCCACGAAGCCGGCTGAGTAACCGCTCAGTCATGTGGCGCGCAGTGGGGGGTACCCGGGTACCCGGTTATTGAACGAATGGTGAAAGTTTGGTTATTGACCGGACGGTTAAGGTGGAACTTAAGATCTTAAAATTCGTGCCTTAGACGAGAATAATTTTTACCTCGAAATTCGTAGTGTCAGGTTTGAGATCTAATGGATAGATTTTATTGTAGGAACAATATTTGCCGAAATTATGACTCGGTAGACAGTGGCGTTCTTATTGATGTGATAATACGAGATTGGCAGCTGAGTTCACCACGAAAATAAATTATGTAAATCGAGGGAAGAGAACCACGTGCTGTTTTCCGGTTTCCAAACCTGTTCTCGATTGTGGGAGTCAACAGGAAAAAATTGAATTGACTTAAGGATGCTTTGCCTGTACCGTCCCAGCCAAAAATTTTATCTGATTGAAATTTTCGTACTTCGTGATACAATAAAAATCTGGAAAAATTCAGCGACATTTGATATGCCATAAACAACAATTATCAATAATAATATTATCCAAAAGTTATTAATAAATTGTTTAAATAAATAATTTTTCAACAATTTTTCGGTAAGTTTTTTTTTTTCTTAAACAAATCGAATGAGTCAATTTTTCTGAACGCATATGATTTATTTCAGAATTTTCTCTCCATTTCAAAATATTATAAAAAACATTCTGAAAATTGAAAATTTTCTAAGACACTGGGCCAAAAATACATAAATACAGTGATTCTAAAAATTAAAAAACGAGAATATCAAAATAGAAGGAAAATTCTGAAAAAATTCATATTTGTTCAGAAAAATTAACTCATTCGATTTGTTCAAGAAAAAAGCAATTACCGAAAAATTGCTGAATAATTATTTGCTTAAACATTTTATTAATAACTTTTGGGCAATATTGTTATTGATAATTGTCAAATGTTTCTGAATTCTTTCAGATTTTTATTGTATCATGAAGTATGAAAATTTCAATCAGATAAAATTTTTGGCTGGGAAGGTACCGGCAAAGCATGCTTTAAGTCCGTCACTCTCACTGCGATGAATCGAATTAACGATGGCGATTCGGCGTTATTGCGCAACGTTTTTTCAACGAGTTATAAGCATTTAGGAAATCAGAAAAAAGCGATTTTTCAGGAATTTTTTCTGAAAAGACATTTTAATTTACTAACGTAAAAATTTATGTACAGCCCCACTGAAAAGTTTGGATATACCAGTCGATATTTTTTGCTGCACTAAAAATTGCATAACTCCGTAAAAAAAAAATCGATTTTTAAAAAAGCGTTTTGGAGGGAAGGAATTCAGCTTTGTTTTGCTTTTTTAATTTTTTTTTTTTCGACCCGGATACACTTTTGTACGTGACGTGGTTAGCAGACGCTCCATGTTTGTTTTTTTTTTTAAATTTTGTACGATTTTTTCTCGCAAATTTATTTCACTTTTCGCTAAAAAAGACATATTTTGGAAGATGCAACGTAACTCAAAAACTATAGAGTTTAAAAGAAAATGTCAAGTATGCAAAAAGTAGCGTAAGTATACGCGGAATCACCTGGTATTATTTCGAAATTTTCCTATGAAATTTTTTTTTTTACTATTTTTGCTCGAAATTCTGATAATGACGTCCTAGCAAAAAATTGTATGTGATTAAAATTTCTGTACTTCGGAATACAATAAAAATCTGAAAAACATTCAGCAACATTTGGCATGTTATAAACAACAATTATCAATAATAATATTGCCAAAAAGTTATTAATAAATTGTTTAAAAAATTGTTTAAGCCATTTGTTAATGACTTTTGGGCAGTATTATTAATAATGAACAATGATGAATAATAGTTATTGATTATTGTTCATCCAATTAATAAATAAATAAAAATTAATTTTCGAATGATGATTCACCTGAAAATTGTTTAATTCGAAATGGTTTCGGTAAAATACTGCTTTAAATTTTTTTCCAAAACATTTAAATAGTCCAAAAATTCCTATAATTACGTTTAGGAAAAACTCAAGTGAGCAAAAAAAAAAGTCCTTCATAATTCGAAAATAGTTTGATCGATGGGACAAAAATGAGTCAAACGAGTGGAAATGTCAACCTCCTTTGATCAATATATGAAAAAGATAAAATAAATAAAAAAACTATCCACGTAAGAATTTACGTGGAAAATTAGGAGAAAAATCGTTTGAATTGGCATTTATGTCGATGACACAAAAAAGAAGGTGAAAATCTTAAAGAAACAATCTGCAAGTTTCAATTTGTAAAACTCATTTACGCCAATCATCCTGATAGGGATATAAAAAAAAATCAATGAACAAACAAATATCCCGAAAATGGAAAACGAGTGAGTTTTACTAGAAATCTTCTTACGAGGAACATTATGACTTCAGGCAGTAGGATTAATGCAATAGAAAGTCGTATTCATGCACGCTACGCGTATGTGCAATTCTACGGAGTTTCATCTGAGAGACGATGCATCGATGCACTTTAGACACTCGTTTCCGGTTAACGGATGTTTTCAGCACCAATAAAAATCATACATTGTCTCAAAAATATATGAAACTCTAGAAACACCATTTTTTACCAACAACACCATCAACAACAACAACAACAACAACAACAACAACAACAACAACAACAACAACAGCAACTGCACCAGCAACAACAACAACAACAACTACAACTACAACAAAAACAACACTATCAACAACAACAACAACAATAGCAACAACATCAACAACAACAACAACAACAACAACAGCAGCAACAACAACAACAATAGCAACAACATCAACAACAACAACAACAACAACAGCAACAACAACAGCAACAACAGCAACAACAACAACAACGACGACGAAAACAGCAGCAGCAGCAATAACAACAACAACAACAACAACGACGACGACGATGAGGACAGCAGCAGCAGCAGCAGCAACAACAACAACAACAACAACAACAACAACAACAACAACAACAACAATAACAACAACATCAACATCAACATCAACATCAACAAGAACAACAACAACAACAACATCATCATCATCATCATCAACAACAATAGCAGCAGCAGCAAAAGCAACAGTAGCAGCAACAACAGCAACAGCAACAACAAGTACAACAACAACAGCAACAACAACAATAACAACAATAATGATAATGATAAATTGGATAATTAATTAAATAATAATTAATAATAATAATTTTCACGACCAATCTAAAAAAACAACAATTTTCGCCAACAATCAATAATACACCGTTATATAGATTCTCTCACAAAGATCATTAACGTTTTTTTACTCTTCAAATAATTTTACCGTAATCATTGTGCCATCAAAAAGAAAAAAACAGAATTTTTTTTCCTTTCTCAATTATTTACATTTCAACGTGGAATAGTACACAATTCTCGGTATGTCCGTAAGTAAATATCGTGAGCCTGTGAGAAATGAAGAAATATCGTGATAGAAAGAAAAAGAAAGGACTCTAGTAATGACCCCCTTCATTCTCATATAGTTTTCGTAAAAACGTGGGTAATGTATCGTCGAAAACGTTGTAAACTTTCATCACGAGAGGTACATACGGGGCATTCCACGCCAAATCGACCACTTTTGAACCCGACCCCTTTCGATTTCGCTGAAAGTTTTTTTATCCTTTTCGTTTTTTAATTGGAAAAAAAAAATAGAAATAAAAAAAACACCACTCTGCAAAAATTTGAGGATTTGCAGAAAATGTCAGAGCTCGATATAATAAAAAGAAAAAAAAATCAAAAATTGTAATCATCGGGAAATTTTCGATTTTTTTCAAAAATCTAAAAACAACAATGAAGATGGGTTTCAATAATTTTGTTGTATTTTTTTTCAAAAAGTACATTTAAAAACGAAAATTGTGAAAAAAAAAACGTTCCGATAAGCCAGATTTTGAAAAAGTTATAGCTATTTAAAAAAAAAAAGCAATTTTTTTCAAAAAAATCCTAACTATTTTCGTGTCGGTTAAAAAAATTTCAAAAATTCCGAGAACCGTATTTCGCAGGACAGAAAAGGATAAAAAAAAACTTTCAGCCAAATCGAAAGGGGTCGGGTTCAAAAGTGGTCGATTTGGCGTGGAATGCCCCATATATAAAATTTCTATCATGCTGCGTTGCGCGCGATAGTCGTTGCACCCGCGCGCCATGTGCCATTATCGCGGGGCAATAGGAAAGGTCTTTTTCCTTCTCTCCTTTCTTCGATGGTCCCGCTCTTCTCTACTAAAGGAATTAAGCGCGATTTCAGGCACAGGCAATTCTCTCTCGAGTCACATGTATATATATATATTTCCTCGAGGGATTCACCGCGGCAATCCATAACGAGAGAGTCAGGAGAATAGAAGAGGTCCACGACGTTGACTCGTTGAAAACCTTGTGCGATTTTTACCATAACGAGTGCCAGCAAAACGTGAGGGAAAGAGAGTCAACATTCGACGCTCGGAGTGCCCGAACAAGCCACGAGAATCTCGAGGAAGTACTTCTATCTCGCAGCTCGTACGAGTTGGAAACGTTGTGCCGCAGTGATCCTTCATAGTTAAACGTGGAATAAACAGTGCAAAAGGTGATTTACTCCTCGTGATAAAATATTCATAGTTGAAGTGCCTTCCTTTGAGGAGGCGTCTATTTTATACACTTTTATTCTACACATGACATTTTCTACACAAAAGTTTCTACGCAAATTATTCTACACAAGAGAAGTTACAAGAAATATTAGTCAACACAAAATTATTCTACACCGGTTTCTACACAAATTATTCTACACCGGTTTCTACACACAATATTCTACACAAATTATTCTATACAAGAAAAGTGGCAAGGAAATGTTATTCTACACAAGAGAAATTTCAAGAAATATTAGTCTACACAAAATTATTCTACACCAGTTTCTGTACAAAAGTTTCTACACAAATTATTCTACACAAGAAAAGTGGCATGAATGCTATTCTACATAAGAGAAGTTACAAGAAATATTAGTCAACACAAAATTATTCTACACCGGTTTTTACACACATTATTTTACACAAGAAAAGTGGCAAGGTAATGTTATTCTACACAAAAGAAATTTCAAGAAATATTAGTCTATACAAAATTATTCTACACCAGTTTCTATAAACAAGTTTCTACACAAATTATTCTACACAAGAAAAGTGGCAAGGAATGCTATTCTACATAAGAGAAGTTACAAGAAATATTGGTCAACACAAAATTATTCTACACCGGTTTCTACACAAATTATTCTACACAAGAGAAGTGGCAAGGAAATGTTATTCTGAACAAGAGAAGTTGCAAGAAACATCAGTCGACACAACATTATTCTACACCGGTTTCTACACACATTATTCTACACAAATTATTCTCCACAAGAAAAGTGACAAGGAAATGTTATTCTACACAAGAGAAATTTCAAGAAATATTAGTCTACACAAAATTGTTCTACACCAGTTTCTATACGAAAGTTTCTACACAAATTATTCTACACAAGAAAAGTGGCAAGGAATACTATTCTACGTAAGAGAAGTTACAAGAAATATTAGTCAACACAACATTATTCTACACCGGTTTCTACACACATTATTCTACACAAATTATTCTACACAAGAAAAGTGGCAAGGAAATGTTATTCTACACAAGAGATTTTCAAGAAATATTAGTCTACACAAAATTATTCTACACCAGTTTCTATACGAAAGTTTCTACACAAATTATTCTACACAAGAAAAGTGGCATGAATGCTATTCTACGTAAGAGAAGTTACAAGAAATATTAGTCAACACAACATTATTCTACACCGGTTTCTACACACATTATTCTACACAAATTATTCTACACAAGAAAAGTGGCAAGGAAATGTTATTCTACACAAGAGAAATTTCAAGAAATATTAGTCTACACAAAATTATTCTACACCAGTTTCTATACGAAAGTTTCTACACAAATTATTCTACACAAGAAAAGTGGCATGAATGCTATTCTACATAAGAGAAGTTACAAGAAATATTAGTCAACACAAAATTATTCTACACCGGTTTCTACACAAATTATTCTACACCGGTTTCTACACAAATTATTCTACACAAGAAGAGTGGCAAGAAAATGTTATTCTACACAAGAGAAGTTGCAAGAAATATTAGTCAACACAACATTATTCTACACCGGTTTCTACACACATTATTCTACACAAGAAAAGTGGCAAGGAATTGTTATTCTACACAAGAAAAACTTCAAGAAATATTAGTCTACACGAAATTATTCTACACCAGTTTCTACACAAAAGTTTCTACACAAAATATTCTGCACAAGAAAAGTGGCAAGGAAATGTTATTCTACACAAGAGAAGTTGCAAGAAATATTAGTCTACACAAAATTATTCTACACCAGTTTCTACACAAATTATTCTACACAAGAAAAGTGGCAAGGAAATGTTATTCTTCACAAGAGAAGTTCCAAGAAACATTAGTCTACACAAAATTATTCTACACTGGTTTCTACGCACATTATTCTACACAATAAAAGTGGCAAGGAAATGTTATTCTATACAAGAGACGTTGCAATAAATATTAGTCTGCACAAAATTATTCTACGGCGGTTTGTACACAAATTATTCTACACAAGAAAAGTGGCAAGGAAATGTTATTCTACACAAGAGAAATTGCAAGAAATACTAGTCTACACAAAATTATTCTACACCGGTTTCCACACACATTATTCCACACAAATTATTCTACGGCGGTTTCTACACACATTATTCTACAGAAATTATTCTACACAAGAAAAGTGGCAAGGAAATGTTATTCTACACAAGAGAAGTTGCAAGAAATATTAGTCTACACAAAATTATTCTACACCGGTTTCTACACACATTATTCCAAGCGAAGTGGCAAAAATACTATTCTACATAAAATTATTGTACACGAGTTTCTACACACGTCATTTTGCACAAGAGAAGTGGCAAGAGATATTATTCTACACCAAAATTATTCTACATCGTCACTATTCTGGATAATCAACCGTACAGTTTGATCAGTTTTAAGTTTTTTATTCCAAAGAAAATTTATCGACGTACTTTTAGAATATCCAAAATATTTTTAAACTCTCGCTGAATCGTATTTAAGAATTTTTCGAACAATCAAACTAGAATTTGGTACTCGAGTAGGCCATTTATGGTTTTTTTTCAAGTTATGTTGAATTACTGAATGATTAAAAAATTTTACAACATTTCGAATTTTTCGAAAACTGTCGCAAAATTTAACGGTACTTTTTTATCTTAACTTTTGTAAATTCTTCGGTTTCTCAAAAAAAAAATTTCGATTTTTTTTCAACCCGATACGCCCTCTGAAATATGGATATTTTTCTGGTTTTTTTTTGGCGTTGAAATTTTGGCGCACGACCCATGCAATTTTTTTAAAAATGTTTTTCTCATGAAAAACTTGTGGGGGGGGGAGTATAAACTTCAATTTAGCCTTTAAAAATGTTACGTGCGATTTTTTTTTCGCAAAAATATTCAATTTCTCGCAAAAAACGATCACATTTATAATTTGTAGCGTAACTCTAAAACTACTGGATTTTCATGAAATCACTAAGAAGGTAAAAAGTTGCATACAACTATTCTGGATTTAATGAAATTTTTTCAGAATTTTTTTTCAACATGTTTTTTTTGAAATTTTTTTCAGTTAACGGGATTTTTTTAATCAGTGTACAGTACGAAAAAGAAATTCAAAAAAGTAGATTCTTTGAAAATCCTGACCGCGTATCTTACACAAATTATGGGAGATGTAGCGAGAATCGCTCGAAAAATTTACATTTGATCAAATTCCAAATTTGAAAAAAAAATGATATGTTCCGGGAATATTCATCAGTATAATCAATCGTTCAATTCGATCAGTTGTAACTTTTTTATTCCAAAGAAAATGTATCGACGTACTTTTTAATTTGGTCTATTCATATTTTCGAGAATTTTCTATCTCTGTTCAATCCACAATTTGGCAATCTCGTTGATCATTAAAATTCTAAGCTCGATTTTATATATAGTCGGACATTGAAATGCAAGGTTAGATTTTTGTACGTGATTTTCACGATACAAGGTTAATCTTTGAAACGCCATATATTTATCGCAATGACGCTTAACCTTAAATTTTTAAATTCCCATCACTGTTACACTAAAAAATTGAATAATTGAATAATTGAATAGTTGAATAATTGAATAATTGAATAATTGAATAATTGGATAATTGGATAATTGAATAATTCAACAATTGAACAATTGAACAATTGAACAATTGAATAATTGAATAATTGAATAATTGAATAATGGGATAATTGAACAATTGAACAATTGAACAATTGAACAATTGAACAATTGAACAATTGAACAATTGAACAATTGAACAATTGAACAATTGAACAATTGAACAATTGAACAATTGAACAATTGAACAATTGAATAATTGAATAATTGAATAATTGAATAATTGAATAATTGAATAATTAAATAATTAAATAATTAAATGATTGAAAAATTGAATAATTGAATAATTGAATAATTTAATGATTGAAAAATTGAAAACTTGAAAAATTAAAAAATTGAAATCGAGTCTCATACATTTTTCCCCCCAAAGTCATTGAAATCGTCATTGAAATCCTCGACGAAATTGCACAACAGCTTCTTTACCATTTGAATATTATTTTTCTCATATAACAACATTGACGACTTTCACTTACGAGCGAAAACTTGAATGTGGAGTACACGCGAATATAAAAGAACGTTGAACTTTTATTCAACGCTTCATCGCGTAACAAGGTGTGACTAATTAAAAAAAAATACTTTAATTTATTTCACTTTTGTGTTTATTTGTAAATTTTTTTCCGTCACATGAGGAAAGTTTTGTTTTTATTGTTTAATAGAATCAAGATTCTTGTTCTTTTTGAAGTTTCGAACGTTCGGATTAATGAAGAACCAAAAAAAGTATTTATGTAACGAAAACTTAGAAGAATTTGAAAGTATTTGCTAAATGAAAATTTCAAAAATTCGAAGATATTTCAGGAATTATTTCCAAAGTATTAACAAATTCTCAAAATTGTTCTGCAAAAAAATGAAGTTGCTTTCTTCTTTCTCAAGAAATTTTTATTCCGTGCAAAAATGAAATTTATTTCGTGCAAAAATGAAAATAAAAGTAGGTTCCAAAATTATTCGATAATTTTGTCGAGCAAAAAATTTAAATAACTCCATTGCAGCGAGCATTTGAGGTCCGATTCAAAATTTCAAAATTTCAAAATTTTAAATTTCAAAATTTCAAAATTTCAAATTTCAAAATTTCAAAATTTCAAATTTCAAAATTTCAAAATTTCAGAATTTCAAATTTCAAAATTTCAAAATTTCAAAATTTCAAAATTTCAAAATTTCAAATTTCAAAATTTCAAATTTTAAAATTTCAAGATTTCAAATTTTAAAATTTCAAATTTCAAACTTCCAAATTTCAAATTTCAAAATTTTAAAATTGAAAATTTCAATATTTCAATATTTATCTACATATTTTTGTAACTTTCAACTTTATTTTGAAATTTTTCTTTTAGAAAAATAATGATCTTCGAGAAGTCCTGTAAAAAAAAGACCGGAAGGACCTCTTTGACCATCTTTATAACATATTTCTTACCATGGCTTCCTCATAAAGGAAGCTTCACGAACGACGGAAACAAATGAAGAAGCTATGTACAAATTTCCAATTTTCATGATTTTTTAGCAATCATTATTTGGCATTTACATTATTAATTATTTTTGTCATATGTGTATTTGTGCTAAAAAATTGAACTCGATAGCTGCTCAATTAAGAAACTTAGACCCGAATTCTAAGTTCTTGAAATTGAACTCAAGATCGAACTTAAGTTCCAATTTTAGATGAATCTTAAGTTTGAACTTAAGTGTCGTTATAAGTTCACACTTAAGTTCAAACTTTAATGCGAACTTCAGATCAATCTTAAGTTCAAACTTGAATTCGGTTTGAAGTTTGATCTTAAGAGCCATCTTGAGCTTGCACTTAAGTTCGATCAAACTTCTTTCATTGCCTCCCTCGACCGTGTTTGTTGACATTAGTTGTCAAAATAATTAATTTCGATCGAACTTAAGTTTGAGCTCAAGATGGATCTTAAGTTTAAACTTCCAACCAAATTTAAGTTTGAACTTAAGATCGATCTGAAGTTCGCTCTAAAATTTGAACTTCAGTATGAACTTATAATGACACTTGAGTTCAAACTTAAAATTCATCTTAAATTGGAGCATTATAACAAAATTTGTTTGAAAATTTCAATATTTTTTTTTTAACCAAACCTCTCAAGCCATTTTTATGAAATTCAGTATTATTTTTAGCTGTCATTGAATGCATCGTCACAAAAAAAAATCAGCTTTTAGGGGCAAAATTATGAAAGTTTGAGTACTCACAAACTTTTTGCTAACAATTACAATTTTTTTTAAAACCAAACCTCTCAAGCGATTTTTCCCATATTCAATCCTAAGCGTCCTTATTATAAAGTGTATCACCACAAAAAATTGTAGCGTGATAACTGCAAAATTACGAAAGTTAGAGCGGCTACAAACATTTTGAAAAAAATTAAAAGTCCTGCCAAATTGACAATTGTTTTACAATTTTGAAAAAAAATTGAACTGCGTAAAGGGACGTAGATGATCTACTTGCATACCAAATTTCAACTCGATCGCTTAAGGGGCTATACCAGTGAAACCCATGAAAAATTAGGCGATTTTCGGGAATTTTTTTAAAAGAAATTACCCGATAGAATGTTTTGAAGTTTTTTGGACATAATAAGGTATATTTTCAGCTATATTAAAATTTTTTTTTTTTTCAAAAATATTGAAAAATAACGGAGTTGTGTGCTGTCTTTGGAGGTGCCAAAAAAAAAAAAGTTCCCCAACTGCTGACATGATTCCGACCGAATGAGTAGCTGAAACCAAAAAATTCAAAAAGGTTATTAAAGTTCAAGGTATTTCCTATACAATGACCCACGATTTTTGAAAAATATCAAAAATTAACAAAATGGCGTAGTTCTGAAAAAAAGTGTCGTTTTTTGGGGTTAAAAAATTATCGTTTTTTCAATGCGAAATTGACAATTTTCAACCAATCAAAAAGATCGTAGGTCATTGTACAGTAAATATATTCAAGAATACTCAGTTTCAATTTGAAGTCGATCGCTCAATTTCTCGTTGAGTTATGTCAGCAATTTTGAAAAATGTCGTTTCGAGAAAAACGCGATTGAAGTTTCAACTATCGATTTTTGCTAGATAAAATTATATTTAGGTTATTTGGGTTTATTTGGGTTGAGTTCATAACCCAAATAAACTATCGAATAGGCCAAAAAAAAATCGATTTTTTGAAAGTGTCACACTGGTATAGCCCCTTAAACCGTTCTCCAGATATAAGGGTTAAAACATAATAATGTTTAATTTACAATGTTATGTCTATTTATTTATGTTATGTTTAACTCAATAATGTTAAGTTTATGAAATTTCTTCTAACATTCTTCCTTTCATTGTCAGATCGATTATCCGGACGGTTTAAGATGGATTTGAAGGAAGCACTGAACGTTCTTTTCGACGTCGTGACATTTTTATGGTTGTCGATAATATACATAAGCGAATCGATAATATTGAGTCTGATACCACGAAATTTACGAAGCAAAAATATAAACAAAGACGTTGCACTTGTGACCGGTGGCGCCGGTGGTCTTGGACGATTAATCGCCATGAAATTATCGATGCTCGGTGCTCACGTAATTATCTGGGATATCAACGAATCTGGTAGGTGTTTGTTTTACCTCGATTCAAACATTACGATAAATCTTTGTGCCGTGAATGCGCATATGAACATTTATTCGAGACACGTTTCGTCACTTTGCGACGAAAGAAACGAATCGGCTTCTTTCTCCTCGTTTTTTTTACCCCAAACCACAGAAAAATGAAAAAAAAAATGAAATTTGCAGATAGCTTCCTCATTTTTATGATGTTTTTTCTTTCTTCTTATCCTCATTGAATGTATCGTCACAAAAAAATTCAGCTCGATAGATGCAAAATTACAAAAGTTAGAGAACTTACAAATTTGTCGCGAAAAATTAAAATGTTTTCTTAAACAAAACGCACACAGCCACACAAACACACACACACGCGCACACACACACGCGCGCACACACACACACACACACACACACACACACACACTCACACGCACGTGCGTGCACACACCCCACGCTCTCTCTCTCTCTCTCTCTCTCTCTCTCTCTCTCTCTCTCTCTCTCTCTCTCTCTCTCTCTCTCTCTCTCTCTCTCTCTCTCTCTCTCTCTCTCTCTCTCTCTCTCTCTCTCTCTCTCTCTCTCTCTCTCTCTCTCTCTCTCTCTCTCTCTCTCTCTCTCTCTCTCTCTCTCTCTCTCTCTCTCTCTCTCTCTCTCTCTCTCTCTCTCACACAGACACACACACACACACACACACACACGCTCTCTCTCTCACACACACACACACACACACATTTTTTCTAAATATTATTTCTCGATATTTTGGGACATTGAACACATTAGCTTAAAAATCTCGAAAAAAAAAACATTTCACGAAGACTAAGTTTTCTTTATGAGGAAATAAAAAAAGGACTTGAAAAAAACTGTAATGAAACAAAGTTCAAAGAAATCAAGAGACAATCGCGAAATATCACGTTTCTACTTTCTACATAGTAACGTTGATTCATATAGTATTTTCTTCTAGCATGCATTTATTTTATGCACTATAATCGTCGTTAGAAAAGAAATTACAACTCGTGTAAACTCGTGACATTGAATTGCGAATGGGGTATGAAGCATTGGCAATCAGTCTCTTCGAACAAACTTATGGCCAATTCACTCGACCATGAAGAGACAAGACTCTGAAAAATTGTCTCTTTATGTTAATATGAAACGGTCGTAAAAGTCTTCTTGTATATTCAAAGATGTTACTTTACCGACAGCTCGATTTGTCACAGGAAATTCTCATTATCTTCACATTTCGTTGCTCGTTATTGTTATTGTGTGTTCATAAGAACAAGCTTTGTGATGACAGAAGTGAAAATTTTGTACTAAAAAAATTACCTCCATATATTAAGCAAACTCAATTAAATTTTAGACAATTTTTGTCAAAAAATAAAAGAGTTATGACTTTTTTCGTAAAAGTTGTCATTTTTTCAGTTTTTTTGGATATGTAAATTTTTGCATCATATTTAATTTTGATATTTTACTATAAATCCTGTATAACTTTGGGAAGTAACCTCTTAAGAAGTTCCAAAAAAATGTGCATGTTAAAATATTAAATGGTATATTTTTCATAAGAATTTTTATCGCTGGGGTACAAACGACCCCAGTGTGTCAAATAGACTTGTGAAAATAGTAATGTAAAAGTAATGCATTACCCATTACTTTAAACAATGTGTATTGGACAAGTTTTCCATTACAAATTACAAAAGTAATGTGTAATCGATGCGTGTCCCATTACAAATAAAAAAAAGTAATGTGTAATGTATGCATGTTTCATTACAAATTAAAAAAAAGTAATGTGTAATGGATGCGCGTTCCATTGCAAATAAAAAAGTAATCTGTAGTGTATGCACGTTCCATTACAAATTACAATTTAAAAAAAAAGTAATTTACAGTGGGAACTATTCCATTACAAATAGAAAAATTGCCGTGCTCGTATTAGAAACTCATTATTTTATTCCGCTCACTAAAAGTGCAACCACAATTATCACAAATGATCCATAAAGTTAAAAAAAAGAACATGCACATTATTTAGGAATTCAATAAAGCGACAAATTTTGTATCAGTAACTTGTAATTTTTATTAGATTGCTCATAATTATGGGTAACAGCGTGTAAAAGCAAGTTCAAAATAAAGTTGAATAATTTTTGGGGTTGAGTACATTTTCGTACTTCATATTTAACAATAAACTGTCTGTTTTTTTGTTTTGATTTTTTAACTTTATGGATCATTTGTGATAATTGTGGATGAAGTTTTACTGACTGAGCGAAATAAAATAATGAGACAGCAATGTGCAAGTTTCTAATACGAGCACGGCAATTTTTCTATTTGTAATCGAATATTCTCCACTGTAAATTACTTTTTTATTTGTAATTGCACATGCATCCATTACACATTACTTTTTTATTTGTAATGGGACATGCATCCATTACACATTACTTTTTTTATTTGTAATGGGACATGCATCCATAACACATTACTTTTTTATTTGTAATGGCACATGCATCCATAACACATTACTTTTTTTACTTATAACGGGACATGCATCCATTACACATTACTTTTTTTTATTTGTAATGGCACATGCATCCATTACACATTACTTTTTTATTTGTAGTGGGACGTGCATCCATAACACATTACTTTTTTATTTGTAATGGCAACATGCATCCATTACACATTACTTTTTTATTTGTAATGGCACATGCATTCGTTACACATTACTTTTTTTACTTATAATAGGACATGCGTCCATTACACATTACTTTTTTTATTTGTAATGGGACATGCATCCATTACACATTACTTTTTTATTTGTAATGGGACGTGCATCCATAACACATTACTTTTTTATTTTTAATGGCACATGCATTCGTTACACATTACTTTTTTTACTTATTATGGGACATGCATCCATTACACATTACTTTTTTTAATTGTAATGGAACACGCATTCATTACACATTACTGTTGTATTTTGTAATGGTACACTTATCCATTCGACATTATGCAGTGTAATGGGTAATAAATACAGTAATACATTATCAAAGTAATGCATTATTTACAACTCTGGTGCCAAGTACGTTATTCTGCAGAAGTGTGTCAAGTAAGGGTTAAAAAAAAAGTTTTTCTCTTCTTTCATCTGTTCTTTCCTTTTTCTCAGACCTGTATTTCCGGTTTAATCTCATATAACCATGTAATTTTTCAATCAGGAATACGAAACACCGTTCGTGAGATTGAGGAAGCTGGTGGCAAGTGTTCCGGATACGTCTGCGATATAACCAATCGTGAGGAAGTCTACAAAATCGCGAAAACCGTGCAAATTGAAATCGGCACTGTGAGTAGTAAAATTTTTTCCGTCATAATAGAAAGTGTCTTCGACAAGATAATTATAATTATAATTTTTTAAAAAATTTAATTATAAATATATCATAATTATAATTATAATTTTTTTTTTAATTTAATTATATTTATATCATAATTATAATTATAATTTTTTTTTTAATTTAATTATAACTATATCATAATTATAATCATAATCAATTATAATTATCACGAGAGAAGGAGTGAAAGAAAATTTTTCTTCTCAAGGTTACTATACTTGTGAACAACGCCGGATACGTTTGTGGCAAAACTTTGATGGAATTGCCGGATTGTGAGATTGAGAAAACTTTTAAAGTAAACATTCTTTCGCACTATTGGGTGAGTGAATATTTTTCTAGTCGTTAAAACATAATTTCATGCTATTTGGTGTCTCAACTGAGAATAGCACGTGATACATATTTTATTGCATCACGATAAAATAAAACATAGCAAAAATAAAACACTAATTGGCTTCCTGATAAAGGAAGCTTCACGAACGACGAAAACAAATGAAGAAGCTATGTGCCAATTTCAAATTTGCATGATTTTTCGGCAATTCCGTTCAATTACATTGTTAATTATTTTTGTCATTCAGTGTCTTGGTGCTAAAAAAATGAACTCGATAACTGCTAAATTAGGAAACTTAGTGTTAACAAGCAATTTTCGAAAATTTCAAAAATTTGTTGCGAACGAACATTTCGAGCGTCTTTCACCAAATTCAACCCTAACCATTCTTGTCATGTAGTATATTTGTGCAAAAAAAATTAGCTCTATACTTGCAAAAATGCGAATATAGGAGCGTTAACAATTTTTTTTTTTAAATTTCAAAATTTTTTTTCAACCGAACCTCTCAAACGATTTTTATGAAATTTAGTATTATTTTTAATTGTCATTAAGCGTATCAACACAAAAAAATTCGGCTCGATAGATGCTATATTACAAAAGTTAGAGAAGTCACAAATTTTTTGCGAAAAATCAAATTTTTTTTTTCAAACCAAACCTCATGAGCGATTTTTCCCAAATTCAATCCCAACAGTCCTTATTATAAAGTGTATCTGTATATAAAATTTCAGGATGATAACTACAAAATTACGAAAGTTAGACGACCCACAAACATTTTGAAATAAATTAGAAATCCCACCAAATTGACAATTATTTTGCAATTTCAAAAAAAAATGCACTGAGTACCGGGACATACATTGGTCTACTTGTACACCAAATTTCAAGTCAATCGCCCAAACCGTTCTCCATATATAGTCATTTTGAGGAAAGCACAAGGCGTAAACACACACACCCACACACACATCCACCCACCCAACACACACACCCACCCACACACACCCACACGCGCACGCACGCACGCACGCACGCCCGCACGAACTCACACAAACACTCTCTCTCTCTCTCTCTCTCTCTCTCTTTCTCTCACACACACACACACACCCACCCACACACACACACCCACCAACCCACCCACACACACTCACACGCGCACTCACGCACCCACACATACACTCTCGCTCTGTTTCTCTCTCTCTCACACACACACACACCCACCCACACACACATACCCACACACCCACCCACACACACCCACACACGCACTCACACATGCACTCTCTCTCTCTCTCTCTTTCTCTCTCTCTCACACACACACACCCACCCACACACACCCACCAACCCACCCACACACACCCACACGCGCACGCACGCACCCACACATAACTCTTTCTCTCGCTCACACACACACACACACACACACACACACACCCACCCACACACACATACCCACACACCCCCACACGCGCACGCACGCACTCACACATACACTCTCTCTCTCTATCTCTCTCTCACACACACACACCCACCCACACACACACACACAACGACCCACCCACCCACACACACGCACACGCGCACACAAACACGCGCGCACACACTCACACACACACACGCACGCGTCCGGACATTTTTTTGAAACGCATTTTTTGGACGTTTTGGGACATTTTGAACATACTGACATGAAAATCTTTAAAAAAAATTTGTTCGCGAAAACAAAGCTTTCTTCATGAGAAAGCAAAAAAGAATGCTAAATATATATATATATATATTTTTTTTATCTAGCTCGACAAAACACTCAAAATGTGAGTCTCTAGACCAGAATACCGCCTTAAGCAGACTGATGAACGCTAAATATTTATAAATTATCGATAAAAGTGACAATTTATGGAAATTAAACATAACTCTTTGTTGATCACAGATGGTCAAAGGTTTTTTGAAGGACATGCTCAAAGATAATCACGGTCATATCGTGACAATTTCGAGTGTAACGGGTCTGCTCGGTACTTACAATTGCACCGATTATTCAGCTACGAAATTCGCAACAATTGGATTTCACGAGAGTCTATTCACGGAGCTTAGAGTAAGAATTTTTTTTTCATTGTCTTTTACAAGAACTCTCTTTGTCACATGATCGTTTAAGGTTGTTTAGAAGCAAATCACGTTTAATGAGAAAATTCTGAAAATTTGGTATGTTTTTGAATGAAGTAGTTAAGAGGTCGTGTAAAAATTTCAGGACGATTTGGAAGCTCGTTATCGAATAATTGAGTTTAACAAATTAAATAAAATAAAATGTAGTCTTATGGAAACTGATATATTTTTGCGATAAGTTTTTTTTTTGACCTCTCAATTTTTTAATATCCACAATATACTGAAAGCAACGGAAAGAAAACGAAGTTTATTGATAAATATTTTTTTTATTTATCTAAAAAATTGTTTTTATCAAAACGTAAATTTCTTAATAACGAGCTTCCTCATCGTCGTGAAATTTTTACACGACCTCTTAAATACCTCATACAAAAACATACCAAATTTTCAGAATTTTCTCGTAATTTTTTATTTTAACCCTTAAGGAGGTCGAAGTAATGATGATACACTGTTAAAAAAATTTATTTGATCCAAATAAACGAAATTCCTTGAGTGGCATTTATTCGAGACAAATCGATTTTTCTTTGCATTGAATAAAAACAAAAATTGCGCTCAGTAAGTCATTTGCTTGGTAGCAGTTGTTTGGTCAAAATAATCTAATTCATTAATACTACTTACAGTTATTTCATTCGAATACAGGATTTCTACGAACAGCATGGCACAAATATTAATTAGAAATAATTAATATTTTTTATCGTAATACTTTATTTGGTCAAGAACAACCGGAGTTATTAGTTGCGAATATATTATATTTCCGATTGGATAAACCAAAAACACTGTAACCAAGTAATTTACATTTTTTACATTAATTGTGTTTTTCTTTGGTACAAGAAAATATATCCAGATGTAAGGATTTGATATCCTGGGATAACAAAAAAAAATTACTCGATTCAACTACTTCAAATGATCCATCGGAACATTCTGTTTTATCAAGCCAAATAAAAATTATTTAATATTAAAATAGGATTTCTTTAATTTTAAAAATCAATATTATTTATCTAAATTGATTATTGTATGTGAGCGCAATATTTAATTCATTCAACACAAATTCGAGTTATTAGCTGTGTATATGGAAAATTTGTGATTGAATTAACCAATATTTTTGACGCAAGTAATTTAAGTTTTTCACCTTACCGTGTATTTTCCCGGTACAAGAAAAAATTATGTAATATTATGACACGGTATTCTTATTTTGGTATTATTATTATTGTTATTATTATTCATCTGCTTCAATATTTGATTTTTTTAAATTAAGTTAAAAGACAAGTTGAACCAAAAAATGGCCTTCGGGTAATGAAAATAAATTCTTAATATTATTTTGGTACGTATTTATTTCTCGGCCTGTGTTCTATAAATATGATATTTACATCAGTATATCAAAAGTAGTCACTGGTGTAGTGGTTAGCGTCCCAGTCTTAGGTCGTTATTTAGGCTCGATAGGTAGGAAAGTTTCAAATCCCAGTCTGGTCTCGTACATATTCTAGGGTCCGCGAATATGCAAGAAAACCAAATCAGTTGGAAAAGTCGAAGAACTTTCAAATTATCTATTTTTTTTTAAATTTAATTCACGTCGAATCTGGGGGTATGCGTGAAAACGAGCGCGCAGGTTTAAACCCCACTGGAGGCAAAAAAAAATTTTTTTCTTAAAATTTTTTTTTTTTACTTGACCCTTAGAAACTATCAATTGTGAATATGGAACTTTTTTTTCGTTTTTTTTTATATATTTTTTTTTATTGTGCATTTCCCCCCGTCTAGAGGCTTTCGCCTATTACAGGGTCGGCCCGGGTCAGTAGCCAGTCCCCCCTGAGGATCTGGTCCGGATCAGTAACCAGATTCCCATGCGGCCGCATCCGACTTCCCCCTCTATAGCGCATTTGCTATGGAAATTAATTCCCATAGACACAGGGAAACTGCGGAAAACCTGTGTCACTATAGCCGGTCCTGAGTTCGCTTTCCGATGCCGGAGCTACGTCACGTTTTCGTCGAGAAATTGTAAACATGGACTACAGCATATACATGTGACTCACACCTGTACGAGTACTTGTGTATGCCACATATATATATATCTGGAGCTTGTCACGCCCATATTTTTATTTCTCAACGAAACTACGGCACAGGGAATCGAACCCAGGACCTCCCGATGCTCTGGTTTAGAGGCGAGCACGCTAGCCACTACACCAGAGTACCGGTTGGTTGGAACTGATTTTCATCGCAAAAACTGATAAATATATGGAAAAAATAAATAATTCTGCACGGATGGTCTAAAACAATATTTAATTGGACCAATAGATTTGGGTTTGGAAGAAACTGATGGGATGTTCCATTTACCAGGTGTGTAAGTATGAAACCGGAATTTTTGTACAGAAAAAACACGTCCCCACCTTTTGTATCTTTCCCATGGCTTTTAACCGAAGGGAGATGGCTTCTCGGGTCACCTTTAACTGATCCGCCAGTTGTTGTTGTGTTTGAGCGTCGTCTTCGTCCAACAAGGCTTGCAGGTCAGCGTCTTCAAACTTTTTCGGTGGTCTTCCACGTTCTTCGTTCCTCACGTCAAAATCACCACTTTTGAACCGTTTAAACCACTCGAAACACTGTGTTTTACCGAGAGCATACTCACCAAACGCCTCCAGAAGCATTCGATGCGATTCGGCTGCGGTTTTCTTCAGATGAAAACAGAAAAGTAGGGCTGTCCGCAAATCGTAATTTGTTGGCACAAAACTCGACATGTTTATCTCTAATAAACTAATGCTACTGAATGAAACTCGTGTTATTGTGAGTTGGAAATCTTTGTCGGATATCAATACAATAACAAGACACCGCTGACGTGATGTGTCGGTACTGCATCGACATCTAGCGCCACCTATGGGCAAATTCCGGTTTCATACTTACACACCTGGTAAATGAGCATTTTATAGATCCAGAGAAAGTATTTTCTAACTTCTATGGAAACATACACGGCACCAAAAATTCGTAATCATTACAAGAAACGTATTTAATTAATCCAAAGTATGACCTGTATGAGTACAAACAATCATTGAGTTGGATGAAACAGTTCAATTTTCGGAACCACGTAGTCGGAAGTTTCATTCAAATTTTAATTTACTTGACTGAAGTAAATGGGTTTGATATTTTAGTAGCCCGTACATTTCCGTACTCTTAGAGAAAAGATTTATTTGATTGTACCTCTTCCTATGAATAGTGGCCTAATAAATCTCTTATTAAGCCGGTATTTCAATAAAATTTTATTTATTTCAAATAAATTTATTTGAATCAAATAAATTCTTTTTCTGGGTGTATAGTACCTGTGCATTGTTTTAAATGATTTCATATTTGCTCTCATTAAAGAATGATATTTCTAACAAAATAGTATATTACGATACTAGTGCGATGAAACTTTTTCTGACGAGTGTGAGTTTGCAGCATGAGCCGAAGGCGAATGTTGCAATCACACGAGTTGAGAAAAAGTTTATCGCACTAGTATCGTACTAAATTTTATTGTACGAGTGCGCAAAGTGCCAGTTTTACCACGCTGCGCGTGCGCAAAGTGGCACTTTATGCACGGAGTGCAATAAATATATTTACTTCATCCCAATAACGAATTACGGGATTATATACAAATAATTAATTTACTTGCATCAAATAAATTTTATTCGTTTCAAATAATTTTTTTTAACAGTGTAGAATTCTGAAAATTTGGTATGTTCTTACATGAAGTATTCAGGAGGTCGTGAAAAAATTGCACTACGATTAAGAAGCTATTTATTAACATTCAAAGGTTTCATAGCTTCTAAACAACCTTAAAAAACAAACAATCGTTACAGACTCACGGATACGATGGTATACATGCGACTCTTGTGTGTCCTAATTTGATAAACACCGGAATGTTCGACGGTGTTAAGCCCCGGCAAGTAGTTAAAAAAAAATATATATATATTTCTAAATAATATTTTTAAATAATAATATTTCTAAATAATAATTTTTTGAATAATAAGTAAATTGAGTTCGCAGACAATTTTGTGACGTTTCGAATTTACTAATTTTACAGATTGATGCCAATATTGGAGCCTGACTACGTAGCGGAAGAAATCGTTGCTGGAATTCTTACCAATCAGGTAAACGTGACCCTACCAGCTTCAACAAAGTTCCTCTTACCCCTTAAATGGTAAGTTATATTTTTTAATATCTTTGATAAATTACGTTAATTTTGAACCTCCATCAAGTGCTAACTTTTGATATTCGATTTTTGGGAAAACTTAAGAAGCACAAAAATTTCCAATTCAGCACCAAATTAGCACCTTAAAAAGCACCTAATTTGGGGATAAGTTAAATATATTTTGGAGACTTTTCTCTACTGACTTGATGGAGGTTAATTTCTTTTGATATTCGATTTTTAGAAAAACTTGAGGACAACAAAAATTTCAAATTCAGCACCAAATTAGCACCTAAGAATCACCTAATTCTGGTATAAGTTAAATTTATTTTGGAGACTTTTCTCGGTTGACTTGATGGAGGTCAATTTTGAGGCCGATATCGATAGTGGAAATAAATTGAGATTTTTGGGAATTTTTTGTAAACAAACTTGTGAAGCTATCTAAACAAAATTTGGTGCATATTTTAAAAAATGTTTCGAAGTATCTTTCAAATTTTTTGTATATAAAAATATCGACGAATGTAGTTGAGTTATTCCATGTCAAATCGACCAATTGTTGGAATCGAGCCCTCCCAATTTCGATGAAATTTGGTCAGAAGTTTTTTTTTATTGTAAAACGAAGTTCTACCAACGGAAAAAAATTTCAAATTTTTTTTTCACAAGTTATGCAAAATTTTAACTTTTTTCTATTTTTCAAGCTTATTTTTTAAATATCTCGAAAACTATTAGAGTTACGAAAAAATAGTTCTGGGTTTGTCTTAAAGAGTATACTTGGTCTGTGAAAAAAAAAATATTCCGAATTTTTTTTTTCGAACAATGATAAATTTGGAGAATTTTCAATTTTTAAAAATCGGGGAAATCCAAGATCAACATTTAATTTTTGGTTCCATTTTTTAAATATAATACCTTGTGCTGAACTTAAAAGATCCTGAAATTTTTAGAATTGTTTTTTGTTTTTTCACAAATATGAATTTTGGTAAAACAAAACAAAAATTGTTTACCTCTAAGTTAAGTAAAGTTGAGCAATCATGTAATTTTGTAATTTTGAGCAGTAAAAATTACATGATTGCTCAACTTCACTTAACTGGAGGTAAAAAAAAAAATTTTTTACCAAAATTTGAAAACTCATATGTATGAAAAAAACAAAAAACGCCATTCTGAAAATTTCAGGATCTTTTCAGATCAGTACAAGGTATCATATAAACAAAATTGAACAAAAAATTTAATGTTGATCGTGGATTTTCACAATTTAAAAAAATTCAAAATTGTCCAAATTCATCATTTTTCAAAAATTTGTTTCGGAATATTTTCTTTTTCGTAGCATTACTAAATGCTTTTAGTAATGCATTACTAAAAGTAATGCATTGCTCAATGTAATGCATTACTCAACGTAATGCATTATTCGTCGGTTTTGTACCATTCTTTACTGTAGTAATGCAAATTTGTTTCTACTTTGAATTACCCATTACTGTTGTAATGAATAATGTTACGTTTTTTGCATTATTCATTATTAATTTAATGTACAATCGTTAGGTTTTACATTTTTCATTACAAAAATAATGCTTAATGTTTCTATCATAGAATTTTCATTATTATTTCTAAAATAAATAAGGTAAACGGCCCAGTTTTTGACACTTTTGTTTTACTTTTATAATAGGATTCACCTATTATAAAAGTGAAACAATCAAGATTTATTAATAAAATCATTGTTTTAAGGGCGCGGTAAAATTAATTCGGCGAAAAAGGCATGTTTTTAAGATTTTTTTTGGCGTAACGGATAGTGTTCGTTTATTGAAAAATTTACATATAATAAAGTAACATTTGAACAACATTCTCCTAAATTTGCATTGCAAAATATTCAAAATTGAGCGAGTGAAAATTAAACCCCGGAGGCGCCTCGAAAAAAAGTTGGTTTGCGGTGTACACCATAACTCGCAACAGAATCATCTGAAACAAAAAAATCGAAATGCATTTGTTAAAGGAGATGTTTCTCGAGGTAATGACGGGAGGATTTTCTTTTTCGATTTTTCGATTTTTCGTAGCACTTGGGAGCCAAAAACCCGATTTACGCTAAAAAAAATCGGCTAATTTGTTGTTGAAAAATTAGTTATTATTTAAAAAAAACAAAAAAGCTCTCGACAATACCTGGTAAATTATGCGAAGAAGTACTGTGCAAAATTTCAAAGCGATTGGTCCAGTAGATTTTGAGTTATCGTGTGCACGGACTTCAAATATGACAAGTCTCAGAAAAACGCTTTGAAAAACGCAGAAGAGTTTGGTCGCTTAGCGCTCATTGCACATAAGTTTGAGAACACTTGTCGATTGCATAAAAATCTGAGAAAATTCATGCATATTAAAGGTACTCAAAAGATTAATTTTGCATAATAATAATTCCAAAATGTTATTAACAAAATGATGAAAAAACAATAGCGCGCCGAGCAGCTGCGATGATCAGATAATCGATTTTTGAAAAAAAATCGTTTTCGAAAATCGATTATTAAGGGCAGGCTAAAGACCCTCTCTCTCGCTCTCACACGACCCCTATCATCCTTTCTCTCTCGCACTCGCACGAAAAATGTCGGTATTTAGCCTCCTCTTAAGTGGAAATAATCGATGAATCGATTAATCGGTTGTCGGTAAAACAGCCTTACCGACAATCAAGATGGCCGGCAAAACAGATCTTTTTGCCATCATTTTGGATATTTCCTACCTTACCGACAGTCGAGATTATGGTTAAAACAACGCATATCAAGGCTGAAGAGCCTACTCTTGCATGGTTGTTACTGATACACCATGGTCGCGTCCACGAACCTAGTCCTAAACGCTCCTCAAACGTAAAAAAATTAAAAATTCGAGGGAAAAAAAAATGGAAAATTTTTTGTCGATATTGCCGTAAAAAAATCGACAATCGATTAATCGACGGAAAAAAAAATCGACGAAATATAATCGATTATTCTGAATAAATAATCGGTACTTTCGATTAATCGAAAACAATCGCACATCCCTAATCCGTAGTGTGAAAAAAAAGTATTTTATATGGTTTCGTTGAAGCTTTCGATGAAATCAGTGGATCAGCTGCCTCCGCAGACTCCATTGACTTCTCAATTTTATGATTCGGAGAGGTACATCTAAAAATACATATTATAAAGAAGACAATAATAGATGTTAAAATTAATCCTACAGTCAAACTATCTGTATTATAAAAAAAAGCATGTTATACCTTGCGATAGAGTGTTCGATGCAACTCCGAATTGCTGTCACCGCAATCTCCCTTAACTCTTCGAAGGCCTTTCAGGGCAGACTATTTTTCTTTCTATCAACATTCACAATGAATTATTTAAATATGTACTATAAGCATATATACCATAAACATTAAACAATGAAAAAAATATATCAGCGGCATTGAGTGAGAAAACGTTTTCAATATTAGATTTTCACAAATGATAGTTTCATCGTTTTAAATTTTTTTTTCCCGTTTCTTCCGTTTATAAGAACTTATCTTCTTTTCTATAATTTGTTTTTGCACAGCAAATTAGAATAAATAAGCAAAGCAAATTGTTCGATGCAACAGATGAAAAATCGACTGTCTAAAACACGGACATAACCTCAATTAGGACCCAGTTCATAACACCGCGAATTTAAATAAATACCTAACTTAAAAGTTAAGTTATTTTTTATCTCCTCGATAGTCTGGTTCCTGCTGAAGATATTGACACCATTTTTATGTCGTTTTATACTTACATGACGAATAAAATTCTCTATATGTCACTTTGCGCAACTAGTGGGTTTCGGTTAGCACTGCGGAGCCTCTGAGACGCGTGTCGTACGATTCACTGGTCTATTTCTATTTTAAACATTTCATTTAAAAAGGTGTATCTCTCCGATAATTGAAAGGGAAAAATTCTCTTCAATTAGCCGGTAATTGAATTATTTTTCGACAAAAAATGTATTCATGGCAATCAAAATTGTGCGATTGGTGTCTAAATCTGGAACAGTGTCTGTAATTGGGTCGTTTACCTTAATGCATTATTTTTACATTATAATTTCAGCAACTTTGATTACGAGTGATTATGTTTTTAAAAAAATCACTGATCCTGATTTTTTTAAATTAAAGCTTACTGCCGGCGAAGTTGTGCTGGTACATGATGTACAAAATAATTCAAGGACCACAATCAATGATGATGCTGAAGGAGCGCGATCAACGAGAAACGAAAAAAGGCTCGATCACAAAAACGGTTTTGGGAGCAACGTGAGGAAGCGGAATAAAAATGAAAATTGCAACAATGTATCGGTCATCGATCCTCAATTCCCCAATTATTTCGATTTATTGATCCTTCGCTTTTGTGGCATAAAAACTACTTTAATATCACATCGGGAGTTTTACGTAATCGTGGATATTTTTTCTTCGGACGTACGAAGAGGAAGAAGGTGAAAACTGGGAAGAAGCGATGCATCATCAGAAGAGATCGTAGAAATAATTCAAACCTTGCCCAAGTTCCCAAATCGATATTCCTGTTCCTAATTCTCTGGCGAGATCAAGCCGATGCTTGATGGAATATAGAGTCGGATAAAATACGTAACTACTGCCAATGGAAGTTCTGAAATAAAGGAATAAACGAGTAAAATTTGTTATCAACCGCAGAAAATTATTTATACTTATATTTAGGGCATTCCATGTCAAATCGACCACTTTTAAACCCGAGCCCTTTCGATTTAGCTGAAATTTTGTTTTCCTTTTGTAACCAATTAAAAACATTTTTCAGGAAATTTTCAAAATTTTTTATCCAACCCAAAAGAAAAAGCTTTTTTTTTAAATGACTACAATTTCTTCAAAAATTGACTAATCGGTAAAAGGGGAATTTCAGAAAAGGAAAAAAAAATTCAGCCAAATCGAAAGGGGTCTGGTATAAAAGTGATCGATTTGACATGGAATGCCCCATTTTTACATTTATATTTATATTGATATTTATATTTTTTTTTTGAGATTCTCACTTGGTTTCAAAAAAGTGTTCTTTGCTCCTGTCGTCCCATTGTATCTTTCCCTTGAAGGATTCCAGAAGTTTGAGATACTGCGAACCCAATATCGGACCTCCACCTTCGGGGGTAAAATTGTTGCCGTAGAAATTCATGCCCATGAGTATTTGCGATCGTCGAGGATCCTCATCATTGGGCACCAATTTTTGAACGCACTCTCTCGCCCATTCCAGCGGGCTGTTTGGTCCAGGTCTTTGGACACTCGAAAAATCGTAGGTCATCAGAGAAAAGGCGTTGATGTGAGGTGACAATTCGTCGAAGTAAACTTGAGAAAATATCTGGGCCTCCGGACTGTAAAGGGCATGAAATTTAATTGCGATGGGACTTCTCTTCTTTTGTCTGTATTTTTAATTTTTTTTAGCGCCATACATTGCATATATGAGTATCAAATTAATTGGGATACGTATGGGGCATTTCACGCTAAATCGACCACTTTTGAACCTGAAAGTTTTTTATCCTTTTCTAACCTGTGAAAAACGTTTTTCAGAATTTTCTCAAATTTTTTTACCCAACCAATGAAAAGTTACGAATTTTTGAAAAAAGTGGCTTTTTTTAAATAGCTATGACTTTTTTTTAATTTGACTTATCGGAACGTTTTTTTTCAAATTTTTATGAAAAACGTTTTTCAGAATTTTTTCAAATTTTTTTACTCAACCAATGAAAAGTTATGAATTTTTGAAAAGAATGGTTTTTTTAAAAATAGCTATGACTTTTTTAAAATTTGACTTATCGGAACGTTTTTTTTCAAATTTTTCGTTTTTAAATGTACTTTTTGAAAAAAAAATACAAAATGTTATTGAAACCCATCTTCAGCGTTTTTTTTTTTTTTAGATTTTTGGAAAAAATCGAAAATTTCTCGATGATAACCATTTTTTCTTTTTTTTGTCTTTTTATTGTATCAAACTTTGACAATTTCTGCAAATCCTCAAATTTTTTCAGAGTGGTGTTTTTTTTTATTTCTATTTTTTGCCAATTGAAAAAAAAAATTCAACTAGCTTTATTTCTCATAACACTATTCTGAAAATTTTTGAGGCTGTTTAGAGAACTTCCAAAGAAAAAAAAATGGAACAAAAATTGAAAGTGGTAATTATCGAAAAAACTTGATTTTTTTTCGAAAAATTGAAGTAAGAAATAGAAGGAAGCTCGGAATTATTTTCTCTTTTTTTTCAAAAAGGACGTTTAAAAACGAAAATTTAAAAAAAAACGTTCTAATAAGGCAAATTTTGAAAAAGTTACAGCTATTTAATAAAAAAATCAAAATTTTCCGATAATTACCACTTTCAATTTTTTTTTTTTTCAACTTTGGAAGTTCTCTGAACAGCCTCAAAAATTTTCAGAATGGTGTTATGAGAAATAATGCAAGTTGAAATTTTTTTTTTCAATTAGCCTTATTTTTTTCCAATTGAAAAAAAATAGAAATAAAAAAAAACACCACTCTGGACAAATTTAAGGATTTGCAGAAAATATCCAAGTTTGATATAATAAAAAGAAAAAAAAAGAAAAAATGGTAATTATCGATAAAATTGCGATTTTCTTCAAAAATCTAAAAAAAACCATAAAGGTGGGTTCAATAATTTTTTTGTATTTTTTTTCAAAAAGTACATTTAAAAACGAAAATTTTGAAAAAAAAACGTTCCGATAAGTCAAATTTTGAAAAAGTTATAGCTATTTCAACAAAAAAAAGCCACTGTTTCAAAAATTCAGAACTTATTTTTGGTTGATTAAGAAAATTTGAAAAAATTCTGATATACGTTTTTCATTGGGTAGAAAAGGATAAGAAAACTTTCAGCCAAATCGAAAGGTGTCGGGTTCAAAAGTGGTCGATTTGGCGTGGAATGCCCCATACGTGCCATGATGTTCGTAATAATTTGCTCAGAAAATTGACTTACCCTCGAGCAGGTGGAATGGCTAAAATGACTTCTAAACTTTTACTCTGCATTCTTTTGCCCAGAGACTTAAGGAGCGATATAACGACTTTCATATCGACTCCGGTGAAGACAAATTGATTCCATATTTCAAGAACATATCCACGAAATTGAAAAGACTGAAAGAATCAATTTTTTTTTTAATATTTTAGATTTTTCCTGTTCTGGGAAGAACAAATGCTCACCTTTGCGGTTTCCGCAAGAACCGCTACTAATTGACTCTTTTTATTATTATCCTCATTGAGAGCTACTATCTCTTCCGGTGTCCATTGCTCGAACAGCACTCTCGGAAGAACTGTTATAAATTATATAAAAAATATAATAACATATTATAATATTTCCTTATTAATAATTTCGTTAGATATAAATTTTGTACTCTTCACTGTGTGATTAGCGCTGTTAGCGGCTCTAATATCCTTGAGCCACTTTTTCTGCACATCGTGAGTCGGAAGTTGAAACTTTTTGACATTTCCATTGGGAAACGTAAACCAAACGGGAGATACTGAAGTTAGCTTGCCGTGAAATGTTTTAGCTACTTCGAGACCCTCGTTGTTCCACTAAAAAAGAATCCAATCGTTGCTTTTACTTTGTAAATAGTAATTTGTAGATGAACGATCGTTATTCTGAAGTCTCGCGTTTGAAATTCGCGCGCCCCGACGCCAGAATCGATAAAGAAGAGACGCATGCGCACGCGCCAATCAGAGAGGCAATACGAGCGTCCCATTGGAAAGGGAACGCGCTGATTGGCTACGGCGATTCACTCGCCACGTGTCACGTTTCTTGTGGAGGAACCTTTAATATTTTCATTCCTTCCCCAAGAAAAAAACACATTCTGCCATAACCTAAATTCGATAGACTCACCGGTGTTATGTAGCCAAGTACATCGCCGGAAAATAATCTTTCTTTGGTATCTTTGGAATAAAGACCGGATTCCTTGAGTATGTCCGAACTTTTTGGATCGCGGACTACCAAACCTTTGTCGATAACATTTTGCTCAACCGGTCCTCTCTGTCATCAAAATTAAGGATAAAACAGGTAAATCCGAGTAAAAAGTTTGAGAAAACTTATCAAAGTGCTGAAAAAATTGTCTCTTACTTTATTTTCGTGCTTTCCCTTGTCCTTTTTGTGTTTGTCGACAGGAGGCGATAACGTGGCTACACTTGTCCCGTAAATCAACGATGTCACTGTCACGAAAAACCATATATTCATAATTACGAAACAATCTTTTCGTGTAACAAACGGATATTGACGTGTCAGACACTTGCGCTATTTTATTGGATTTTTAAATGTCTTTAAACAAACGAGTGTCCTCCGCAGTTTGCGGACACTCGAGAATTATATTGTTTATCGTAGGGCGGTAGTTCGACACGAGACTGGAGGAGGCGCTGGTGCAATATGCGCGCGCAACAATGAAAAAAAAACATTGGCTGATTCTTATTCCTTATTTCTTATTCTTGTCATTGTGTCTCGAGCTTAAGAAAGAAAATGCTTGATGATAACTTTTATCATTTTGACGCTTTTAATCAAGTACATTTTTTTCATTAGATTTCATTTAATCATCTACATTTTTCGCGTAAATATGACATAGTTGGAATTGAGTCGAAAAATGGTAATTGACTTTAGAAACTTTTTGAATGGCTTTTAAATCATGACTTGTAGCTTTTTCGCTCCCTTTAATTTTAAACACAGAGAAAAAAAATTAAAAATAAATAAAACCATAAATAATTTAAGTCTTTCTTATCCGGAAACCAAAATTGATAAAGGTACTTGCTTATAGAAATGAAGACTCAAGGCAAAAAATTATGAATGCATATGAAAATTTGAATTTGCACGATTTATCATCCCAACTTCAATTTTAAGTATCGCGGGTGAAAGTAAAAATAAAGAAGGAAACTATTTGAAATTTTCAATAGGCACATTTTTTTTTAATCTATACATATATGTGGGGCGTTCCATTTCAAATCGGACAGTTAGAAATTTTTTTTTTTTACTTTCTCAATTTTTTAATATTTTTAGTACCCATCAAAAGACCCTTCCTGTTAAATTTTGAGATTTTTTCTATAACTCGTTCACAAGTTATTAAATTTTTTTAAAAAGCGCTCTTTTTTCGGTTTTTTGGTCAGAACTTCTTTAATAATGGTCCAAATTGAGTGTTTTATTTTCAAAACTTTTGGTCTTTTATGGCCTTGTCAGAAAACAATACAAAGAAAATATTCGACGTGTTTTTGATTAAGTTTTTTGAGTTTAAAACTTTGAATCGTGTTTGCAAAAGTAAGTGCATATATTGATTTTTTTTTTTTTTATTTTGATTTTTAACTTCTATCTATTCAATGACTTTTAAGACTACTCCGGTCGTGGGCCCTCCATACTTACTATTTTTTTGTCGATTTCTGAAAGTAAAAAAAAAAGAAAAAAACATTCGTAAAACTCACTCCTTTAAAAGTTATTCAAGGTTAAACTTAAATTTAGAGTAAATTTCCCTGTTTTTTTAGTTTCCGGTAAAATGTTGAAACTTATTACTAAATATTGTAAAATCTTTTTGAATATTCTATAATTTCTGATTTTCTATGAGGAAAGGAGTCAGAGTAAAGCTTAACAGTTTCAAGTTCTACATACCCATTTTTTGTAAAAAAAACTTTACTTTCTTACAATGAAATATCAAGTGAATAAAGAGACGCCAATTCTAGGAGAAATATTGTTTAATACTCACGAAAGTGGAAAAATTAGAAATTACATATGGGGCAAAACGCATCATTTTTACAATTTCTGAAACTGACCATTTTTTATTTGGCCAAAACTCCGCTCATTTCATCGTATGATTCCAAAAACCACTCTCAAATTTTATTAGATTTTTTGGAGCCACCATGGCAGAATACAAGACCATCGAATATTTTCGACTTTTGATAATATTTAATTTTCAATCGACGATACTCTGTAGCGGTTTATCATATCGAAAAAAATATGAGGAGGTTTTTTTTCATCCTGAGTCCATGTTTGAATAAAAAAATTGTCCAATTTTTTTAAAGCAAATTCAAGCAGTCAAAATAACTTTTAAAAATTAAAATTGCGATACCCCAAACCCCCCCCTCCTTCGAATTTTGAATGAAAATTCACAAAAATACTAGAATTCATTACCAACATTTTCGAAAAAGAAAACGATGGGACCTATGTTGGTTCGCGAGATATTGATTTTTTAGTATTTAATTTACTTGTTGTTCATTAATTTCTATCTATCTGTTAATTAATTTGAGCTTCAAACCCAGTGAACACGTTATGCTGCTGCAATGTAACATGGAAGTTACATGTAATGTTACAATGTTATCCCTATGTAACGTTGCTGTTATATAAAATGCAAGTAGCAATGTTATGTAACATTTGTTACATGTAGGTTACATAACTGCAATATAACTTTGTTACATTACAGTAATGTAACATATGTTTTATTGCGTCAACATAACATGGAAGCTACATACTGTAAAAGAAGATATGAAATTTCAAACGTTTTTACTACGAAGGGTCAGGGGTCGCGAAATTAAGTTATGAGGGATAACTTGAGTTATGAGGGGTCAGGTATTGTGGAACACAGTTTTGAGAGTTCGCATAACTTATGAGGGGTCAGGGGCTCTGGAATTAAGTTATGAGGGGACATTTAACTTATGAGGGGTCAGGAATCCTGGAATTGGGTCTCGCGGCTTTACAAAACCTAGAAGGGGTCAGGGGTCACGAAATTAAGTAATGAGGGGTCACTTAAGTTATGAGGGGTAAGGTATTTTGGAATAAAGTTTTGAGAGTTCACATAACTTATGAGGGGTCAGGGGCCCCGGAATTAAGTTATGAGAGGTTACTTAACTTATGAGAAGTCACGGTATTTAAAACATGTTTTGAAGGTTTACATAAGTTATGAGGAGTTAGTGGGCCTGAAATTAAGTTATGAGAAGTCGGTAAACTTTTGAGCGGTCACGGTTTTATTCAAACCAGTTTTGAGGGTTTGCATAACTTATGAGGGGTTAGAAGCTCTGAAATTAAGTTATGAGGGGTAACGTAAGTTCTGAGGGGTCACTTGACTTATGAGGGTTCAGGTATTCTGGAATAAAGTTTGCATAATTTGTGAGGAGTCAGGGGATTCGAATTCGCAAATAAAAAAACCAACTTTCATGGTTTATTGGTCATTCAAATGCATATACTATTTATTATTATTATTATTATTATTATTATACTATTATTTTTTCGGCACTCCAGCATTCATATATTATACAAGTAGAGGGAATTTGTAAGTAGTCGATAGCGTAATAGGTAGCGTCTTAGGTAGATAGTAGGATGGTAGGTAGGGTCGAGGGTTTGATTCCCGGTCTCTGAGAATAATCACATCGGACAAAATTCATGCAGATTTTTTTTTTACTATGAATTTCTTTTTACGGCCGGTCAACTATGCATATTAAATTATTTTGCAAGAGCTATATATTTTTTATAACATGTTTAACAACAATTAATTCTAGTTACGGTAACGTAATACAGTTACATAACTGTTACATAACTGTTACATAACTGTTACATAACTGTTACACAACTGTTACATAACTGTTACATAACTGTTACATAAGTGCTACATAACTGTTACACAACTGTTATATAACTGTTACATAACTGTTACATAACTGTTACATAACGTTACATAACAATGTTACATTGCTGAGTAGGAAATTGTAACTTACATCTAACTTACATGTAACGTCCATGTAATGTTACATGTTACAAACGGTAACATTGCCGTTACATTACTGCAACATTACTGTGTCCACTGGGAATAGTGTAAAAAAAATATTAAAAAATAATGATGTAAATCAATGATACGTTTTCATGCTTTGGAAGAATATTCTGGCGTATTCTCAATTTTATACTTGTATAAAACACTCGCTTAATTTCTCTCGGATATTGAATTTTTTAAATTATGTTATGTATCCGGCTTTCGATGAATTTCGACCATCTTTCGGAAACAACTTTACCGTTCTGAAGAAAAAATAATGCAGTGAGGCTTCTGAGTATTTTTTATTGATTGGGCTATTTTGAATGGCCCATTAATTAAAAATTTTTTTGATCGTTCGTAATTAGTCTTTTTACCATACATAATTTCAATAAGATTTTTGACAAATTTTTACGAGATCCTTCACGGAGTCGTTTATCACTGTGGAATGTTCGTAAACAGCGATGGCGTCATTACTACTATTTTTTTACACTATTCGAAGCTCAAATTTATTAACAGATAGACCGAAATTAATGAATTTCTTGACCGTTCCCACATGTTGACCGGTTTACCATGGCAACCATTCCCACATCTTGACTTCTCCTATTGAAGGTTGCACCACTCTATAACCCAGTAGTTTATAGGTGCGTGCGCAAGTGAGCCGAGATCAGAACAGCGCGTGCGCGCTCCCACGAGCATGCGCGTGCTCACACGAGCATGCGCGCTTGTGGCGTACAATATGGCGTCGTATCGAAAGTGGGGACTGTAGGAGAAGTCAAGATGTGGGAATGACCTACATTCGTCCGGTCAAGAAATGGGGATTTCGACTATAAATTAAATACTAAAAAATCAATATCTCGTGAACCACCAGAAATTCCATCGTTTTTTTCGAAAATGTTGACAATGAATTCTAGTATTTTTGAGAATTTTTATTCAAAATCAGAAGGGGGAGGTTTTTGGGTATCACGATTTTAATTTTTGAAAATTATTTTGACTGCTTAAATTAACTTTTAAAAAAATTGGACAATTTTTTTTTTTAAAGATGGACTCAAGTTGAAAAAAAACCCTTATATATTTTTCGATACAATTAACCGAGATATCGTCGATTGATCGTTTTTTTCGAAAATGTTGATAATGAATTCTGGTATTTTTGAAAATTTTTATTTAAAATTAGAAGGGGGAGGTTTTTGGGTATCACGATTTTAATTTTTGAAAATTATTTTGACTGCTTAAATTAGCTTTGAAAAAAATTGGACAATTTTTTTATTTAAATATGGACTCACGTTGAAAAAAACCCCTTATATATTTTTCGATACGATTAACCGAGATATCGTCGATTGAAAATGATATATTTTCAAAAGTCGAAAATATTCGTTGGTCTTGTATTCCGCGATGGTGGCTCCAAAAATCTAATAAAATTTGAGAGTGGTTTTTGGGATCATACGATGAAGTGATTGGCCAAGTTTCGGCCAAATAAAAAATGGTCAAGTCCAGGAATTGTAAAAATGACGCGTTTTCCACATACATTTCTTTTAACATTACTTTTCGAAAATATATTTCTCATTTAAAGTATACAAGTTTTTATAGAAAAAAATGTTTACTATTTCAAGGTTTTTTGTTACAGTCCGGGAATCGTTGGCGATGTTCTTGTACGACTTGTAGAAGAAGTAGAAGTTAGGACGAAAACTTAGCAGCAATGTGAAACAGGAACGAGTAAAGTGAATACTTGGCATCGAGACGCTGCCGCGTCTCTTGATACATGCTTTATTTTAGTTCTGCCGGTAAAACCGTACCCTACATGTTCCATGTTGGTAATTTTTTTTAAAATTAGGTAATTTATGTTAATGAAATTTCAACTGTTTTTTCAAGAAAGATTTTACGATATTTAGTAATAAGTTTTAACATTTTACCAGAAACTAAAAAAAAAAGTGAAATTCACTGTAACTTTAACCTTGAATAACTTTTAAAGGAGTGAGTTTATCGAAAATTCATAAGAGACCTTTTTTGTAGAGCGTTCAATTCCCTACAAGAATACGTATCGTTCATTTCGGTACATTTACTTGAAGCCGAGGTATAAAATTTCAAATTAAAACAAAAAAAAAATTCCTGTGTTATTTAAATGGGAAATAGAAATTCGCAATCAGAGACCTCTAAATATAAATATTGAGAGCTCTGCTTCTAACAGACATCTTTTTTCACCTCCCCAAAGTATTTAAGAGGGGATTAAAAAAAAAATAGTCCCTTTTTTGAATCAGTCTAATATACAAGTTGTTTGCTAAATCTAGCAAAAACGCTTTCGCCATGTAAAAAATCGATTGCGGTCACACGGTCATTGGCCGCTGGTTAAGTATCATGAGACTCATAACTCCAATTCAAGGCAAAAAGGAGAAAAATTAGAAGATGCATGGGGATAACTGATATATTAAAAAAATAAATAAATAAGTAAATAAATAAATAAATAAATAAATAAATAAATAAATAAATAAATAAATAAATGAATAAATAATAAATAAAAAATTTAAAAAAAAAAAGCTCATATCTTAAGCAAAAACATGAAATGGTGATGATCCACATTTCATCGATCTTCGAGAGGGAAAAAGAGCGGAGAATATGAGTGAAATTGGCTGGTCAGGAAAGATCGGAAGAAGAGAGAGAAACTGTGCTGTATAAACCGGCTACTCATCATAAAAGGCGTTTCTTCGGTGGGAGGTGTATCAGTTCGAAAGTGCCTTGGCTTGTAAGAAGACACAGCGAGTTTTGCTGCCTCTTGTGTGAGACATGCGGGACCCTCGAATATTGGGTTTACCTCTAATCGCGATATTCGTCCTTTATCCTGGTAATTAAATATTTTTCTAAAAAAAAAAAATCACGATCAAACAAAATCAGTTCTTTCTCATCAAATAACATAACAGAAACGTTCAATTGAATAAAATTAAATGACTTAATTCGATGATGCATCAACCGGAAGTGGGCAATATTTGACCATCCTTTGAATCGCTTCATCGAAATTTTTGATGATCGAGAAAAAAATAATAAAATAAATTAAAAACAATAAATTGAATAAAAAATAACAAAATGAATTAAAAATAATAAAATAAATTCAAAATAATAAAATTAGTAAAAAAGAATAAAATAATTTTGAAAAACAAAAAAAAAAGTGCAACTGTCGTTGAAAATACCGGAAGTTTCACTTCCTTTCGTGTTACAAAGTGAAAACATCGCTGGAGTGCGTATAATAACGGAGCATTTCACTCCTCGGACACTCTCTTGTGTATATACTGAAGTATTATTGTCGCGTTTATTTTCCTCATTGCATGCAATTTTAGGTCAATCATGCGCGACAAGCTGAGAAAGTGAGAAATTGAACGATCACGAACCAATTTTCCTCCCCTTCCTTTTTTTTGAAACTTTTTACTATTCTTGAATGTAAATTTGTTGTATCGTTGCAAATATATGTTTATGGGAGAAATAATAATAATAATAATAATAATAATAATAATAATAATAATAATAATAATAATAATTGATACTTGAGCAACAAAATGCTTTTTTCGAACGTGTTTATGTGTGCGTTAAATCCTCTTTCTCTCAGTAACGATCTTTGTGCGCAGGAATTACGACGGCGAAGGGAAAAGAAACTTCGAGTCAGACTCCGTGTATTGAGGACAGCAAGTTTTACAGAAATCCAAACACACCGGCCCACGGTGTTTGGTCACCCTCCGAATGTGCCAAGTATTACTTGTGTTTAGGTAAGATTTCGAAAAGTCTCATAAATTTGTGAGGAAATGAGAAGAAATTAAAAAAAAAATGGTAAATAATAAATGAAAGAAGAAATGGTACCCTCCGAGTGGGTAAAGTATTGTTTTTGTTAAGATAAGCTATAAAAAGCTACAAAAAGATATATACAATTTGTGAGAGAGAAAAAAAATGAAAAAATGGTACTCTCCGAGGTGCCAAAGTATTATTTATGTTTAGAGAAGCTATGAAAAATGGCCCTAAAAAGTTTTGAAAAATAAAAAATGAATAAAGAGAATGGTACCCTCCGAGGGGGCAAAGTATTATTTATGTTTAGTTGAGCTGTGAAAAACTATTAAAAATTCTTGAAAAAGAAAGAAATAGATAAAAGAAGAAATGGTACCCTCCGAGTGGGTAAAGCATTGTTTTTGTTAAGATGAGCTATAAAAAACTACAAAAAGATATAGAAAATTTGTGAAAGAGAAAAAAAATAAAAAAAACGGTACCCTCCGAGGTGCCAAAGTATTATTTATGTTTAGACAAGCTATCAAAAATGGCCCTAAAAAGTTTTGAAAAGTAAAAAATAAATAAAAGGAGAAATGGTACCCTCCGAGGGGGCGAAGTATTATTTGTGTTTAGTTGAGCTGTGAAAAACTATTAAAAATTCTTGAAAACGAAAGAAATAGATAAAAGAAGAAATGGTACCTTCCGAGTTGGTAAAGTATTGTTTTTATTAAGATACGCTATAAAAAGCTATGCAAAGATATAGAAAATTTGTGAAAGAGAAAAAAAAGAAAAAAATGGTACCCTCCGAGGTGCCAAAAGATTGTTTATGTTTAGGTAAACTATAAAAAATGGCCATAACAAATTTTGGAAAAAGAAAAAAATAAATAAGAGGAGAAATGGTACCCTCCGAAGGGGTAAAGTATTATTTTTGTTGATATGAGCTATAAAAAAGCAATAAAAAATTTATAAAAAAGAGAAAAATAAATAAAAGAAGAAATGGTACCCTCGAAGTGGGTAAAGTGTTGTTTTTCTTAAGTTAAGCTATACAAAAATTGTGGAAAAAAAAATGATACCACGCGAGGAGCTAAAGTATTATTTATGTTTAGATAAGCTATAAAAACTGCAATAAAAAATTCGTGAATAAGAAAGAAATAAGTAAAAGAAGAAATAACACCGTCGGAGTGAGTAAAGCATTATTTTTGTTAGTAAAGCTATAAAAAGATATAAAAAAATGGTGGAAAGCAAAAATAGATTTAAAAAAAAAGAAATGGTACACTCCGACGGGGAAAAGTATTATTAATGTTTAGCTATAAATAAGCTTGTAGAATTATGGAGAAGCGAGAAATATATTTATAAAAGAGGAAGAAATCAGATATTAAACTTCCATATTTATTAGTGCAGTCAAATATAAGATTTTGAAACTGACATGATTGGATTGTACAAGCAATGATTTTAATACCAGCAAATAAGCTAATTACGCGCCAACATGTTCTTTTTTTTCTTTTCAACGAGGTCTAAATCGAGATTTGAAACAGCTTCTTATATAGAAACGCCGATTCTCGTTGCTCGGTCACTTTTTCTTTTACGTCTCGTCAACGTTCGAATGATTTCATTTCCTGAAACTCGTTACAATTTTATGTAACTTTAACGGGCGATTACAAAAAAAATAAAAAATAGTAATTTTGCGATTGCGCTGCTTATCGAGATTTTGATACCTTTTCCCAAAATAATAGATCGAAATTCTAGAACTAGAACTAGAATTAGAATTCTAGAACTAGAATTAGAATTCTAGAACTAGAATTAGAATTCTAGAACTAGAATTAGAATTCTAGAACTAGAATTAGAATTCTAGAACTAGAACTAGAATTCTAGAACTAGAATTAGAATTCTAGAACTAGAATTAGAATTCTAGAACTAGAATTAAAATTCTAGAACTAGAATTAGAATTCTAGAACTAGAATAAGAATTCTAGAACTAGAATTGGAATTCTACAACTAGAATTAGAATTCTAGAACTAGAATTAGAATTCTAGAACTAGAATTAGAATTCTAGAACTAGAATTAGAATTCTAGAACTAGAATTAGAATTCTAGAACTAGAATTAGAATTCTAGAACTAGAATTAGAATTCTAGAACTAGAATTAGAATTCTAGAACTAGAATTAGAATTCTAGAACTAGAATTAGAATTCTAGAACTAGAATTAGAATTCTAGAACTAGAACTAGAATTCTAGAACTAGAATTAGAATTCTAGAACTAGAATTAGAATTCTAGAACTAGAATTAAAATTCTAGAACTAGAATTAGAATTCTAGAACTAGAATAAGAATTCTAGAACTAGAATTGGAATTCTACAACTAGAATTAGAATTCTAGAACTAGAATTAGAATTCTAGAACTAGAATTAGAATTCTAGAACTAGAATTAGAATTCTAGAACTAGAATTAGAATTCTAGAACTAGAATTAGAATTCTAGAACTAGAATTAGAATTCTAGAACTAGAATTAGAATTCTAGAACTAGAATTGGAATTCTAGAACTAGAATTGGAATTCTAGAACTAGAATTAGAATTCTACAACTAGAATTAGAATTCTAGAACTAGAATTAGAATTCTAAAACTAGAATTAGAATTCTATAACTAGAATTAGAACTCTAGAACTAGAATTAGAATTCTAGAACTAGACTTAGAATTCTAGAACTAGAATTAGAATTCTAGAACTAGAATTAGAATTCTAGAACTAGAATTAGAATTCTAGAACTAGAATTAGAATTCTAGAACTAGAATTAGAATTCTAGAACTAGAATTAGAATTCTAGAACTAGAATTAGAATTCTAGAAGTAGAATTAGAATTCTAGAAGTAGAATTAGAATTCTAGAAGTAGAATTAGAATTCTAGAATTAGAATTCTTGAACTAGAATTAGAATTCTAGAACTAGAATTAGAATTCTAGAACTAGAATTAGAATTCTAGAACTAGAATTAGAATTCTAGAACTAGAATTAGAATTCTAGAACTAGAATTAGAATTCTAGAACTAGAATTAGAATTCTAGAACTAGAATTAGAATTAGAATTCTAGAACTAGAATTAGAATTGTAGAATTAGAACTAGAATTCTAGAATTCCTACACTTTTCGAATTTTTACTAAATTTTGACAATCCCGATTTCCTTTACTCTTCTTGATAATTTTTTTTTTATTTAAAGAAAATACTAAAATCCGAATTCCATTGATTTTCAGACAATGAAGTTTTCGAGTTCAAATGTTCGGAGGGATTGTTGTTCGACGTTTCGCGACAAATATGCGATTTCAAGTCGAACGTCGACAATTGCGACGTGACTTCCGGTATGTGATCGATACTGAGGATCGATAATTTTTTGTACGCAATTTTCGTACAGTTTTTTTTCTTTTTTGTTGATTCAACGAAGAGAAAGGCGAGAGGAATGTTGACTTAAATTTCGAAAAGTATTTTCCAGAGGAACGACCACCAAAACCATTGTTGGAAAATGGTGACTGCGATGATGATAATCTTGCCTGCGGCGATGGCACTTGTCTCCCAAATAATTATTTCTGCGATGGTAGCGTAGATTGTCCAGATGGTTCGGACGAAGGATGGTGCGGTGAGAAGTTTTTCTGAAATTTTACCACGAGAAATATTAACAATTTTTTTTTTGCCACGGACCATTTTACCATTTCCACCAATTTATCACTCATATTATAATGGGGCATTCCACGTCGAATCGACCACTTTTGACCCCGACCCCTTTCGATTTGGCTGAAACTATTTTGTACTCTATCAAAAACATTTTTCAGAATTTTTGCAAATTTTTTTACACAAGCGATAAAAAGTTATAATTTTTCAAAAAAATTGGCTTTTTATTTTTCAAATATCTATAAATTTTTAAAAAATCGACTCATCGGGCCGTTTTTTCAATTTTTTTTAAAAATGTACTTTTCAGAAAAAAAATGATTCAGATCAATCTTCAACGTTTTTCTTTGAATTCTCGGAAAAAAACCGAAAATTTCTCGATGATCGCCATTTTTATTTCTTTTTTCTTTTTTTTTTATAGAAACTTAGACATTTTCTGCAAATTCCCTGAAATTTTCAGAGTGAGGACTTTTCGTATTCTATTTTTTTTTTTCAGTTGAAAAAAAATATTTCTTTCAACTCAGCTTCTTATTTCTCATAATACCACTCTGGGAATTTTTGAAGTTGTTGAGAGAACCTCAAAGTTAAAAAAAAAAAATAATCAAGTCCCGATAAGTCAATTTTTGAAAAAGTTATAGATATTTGCAAAATAAAAAGGCAATTTTTTTGAAAAATTATAGTTTTTTATCGGTTGGGCAAAAAAATTTGACAAAATTCTGAAAAATGTTTTTGATAGAATAGAAAAAGATAACAAAGTTGCAGCCAAATCGGAGGGGGTCGAGGTAAAAGTGGTCGATTTGACATGGAACGGTATTTATATCAAATATATATTCCATGTTAAATCGACCAAGAGTTGAAATCGACCCCTTTCAATTTCGATGAAATTTGCTCTAAGTTTTCGTTTTTAATACAACGAAGTTCTACCAAAAGAAAAAAAATTAAAATTTTTTTTTCAAAAGTTATGCAAAATTCAAAACTTCACAATTTTTCAAATCGGTCAAGTTTATTTTTTAAATATCTTGTAAACTCTTATAGTTACGAAAAATCGTTTTGAATTTATTTTAAAGAGCTTTTATACTTGGGGTTACGAAGAAAAAAATATTCCGGAATTTATTTTTTTGAAAAATGATGAATTTGGAGAATTTTTAATTTTCAAAAATCGTAAAAATCCAAGTTCCATATTTTATTTTTGGTTTAATTTTTTTTATATAATACCTTGTACTGATCTTAAAAGATCCTGAAATTTTTAGAGGTGTTTTTTTTTTAAATATAAATTTTTGAATTTTGGTAAAAGTTTTTTATTTTTTTAAATTATCTTTATTGGAAATTTTTACTTCTCAAAATTACAAAATTACATGATTGCTCAATTTTACTTCACTAGAGGAAAAACAAAAAAAAATTGTTTACCAAAATTCAAAACTTTTCATTTTTGAAACAAAAACACACCATCCTAAAAATTTCAGGATCTTTTAAGATTAGTACAAGGTATTATAAAAAAAAAAAATTAACCAAAAATTTAATGTTCATCGTGGATTTGCACGATTTTTAAAAATTAAAAAATTTATATTTTTGGAAAAAAAAAACACCTCTCTGAAATTTTCAGGAACTTTTAAGATCAGTACAAGGTATTACATTAAAAAAATTGAAATAAAAATAAAATATGGATCTTGGATTTTCACGATTTTCTAAAATTCCAAATTCTCCAAATTCATCATTTTTTAAAATTTCGTTTCGGAATTTTTTTTTTCGTGGCCCCAAGTATACTCTTCAAAACGAATTCAGGACGATTTTTCGTAACTATAATAGTTTTCGAGATATTTGAAAAATAAACTTGGAGGATTTGAAAAATTGTGAAATTTTAAATTTTGAATAACTTTTGAAAAAATTCTTCAAAATTTTTTTTCTTCGGTAAAACTCCGTTTTATTGAAAACGAAAACTTCTGACCAAATTTCATCGAAATTGAAAGGGGTCGATTCCAACTCTTGGTCGATTTGACATGGAATGACCTACATTCATGACCCACATTTATAACAAATTAATTTTTAAAAAATGCTATTTTCTATTGGAACACGTTCTTATTTGATACTTTTTTGAAAACAGTACTGACAGAACAATTTATTTAGATGACAAAAGTGGCAAAAATGCTGCAAATCGATGCGAACCATGGAAATGCAAACTTCCCGATTGTTGGTGTTCGAACGATGGTAAAAAAATACCCGGAAACTTGTCAATAACCGACGTGCCGCAAATGATATCCATCACATTCGACGATGCCGTCAATGCCGAAAATTTTGATCTCTATACGAGTGAGTCGAATTTGATGTTTTTTTTTTTTATAATCAAAATATATTTTATGTTTTTTATGTTTATAATCAAAATATTTATAATCGAAGTTTGGGTGATCGAAAATATATCGTGACCTTAGAGAAGGACTTTAAGCGTATTTGAAAATTATTTTATTGTAAAATTGTAATTATATATTTCTACAGAATATTGGGATTTCAAAGAGGAATATCCGAAGAATACTTAGTAATTTTGATGAGCAAAAATGTATAATTACGACATTTGTATTTAATGAAGTAATGATTTTTCAAAGTTACAAAAAAACCTTTTTCAATCAGCAATCTCATTAGGAAACAAGCCATAGACAATTGAAAAAAAAAAACAACAATTTTCGTTAATATAATAGTTTTACCTGCGATAACCCCCTAAAAAATCTCACCTACATTTATTATTAATTTTTTTCATATTTAAAATAAATGCGCATTTTGAAACATAGAAAAAATATGATTTTAGGATTTTTCAAATTGATAAAAAAGTATTTTTCGATCAGCAATGTTATTTGAAAATAAGCCATGAAAAATTGAAAAAAAAAAATAAACCATTTTCGTTAATATAATAGCTTCACCTCTTATGACCCCTTAAAAAATGTCACCTACAGTAATTCTTAATTTTTTTAATATTTAAAATAAATGCACATTTTTTAACATAGAAAAAATATAAATTTATGATTTTGAGTGATTCCACGTCAAACCAGCAGGTCAAAAAATCGATGTCTCCGATCATACTCTCGATATTTTCCTGAGTTCTTCATCATGAGAAAACATTGCTGTTAAATCGCTAGCCCAAAATAAAATTATTTTTTCGAGTTATGATTTTTTGAAAATTGCGTACTTTTAACGACTCGAAAAACAACTTTTTTGTTTTTGTGTATAACTCCGCCGAATTTTGGAATTCGAGAATTTCACTTCGAGAAGTCGAAACTGTATTCAAAACCCTTCAAAATGAGCACAAATTAAACTCATTTGGTGCATTTATGACGCCCCAATTGTAAAACTACGTTTTTTCGAAAATCAAGAATAACTGAAAAACTTCATTTTAAAAAAATCAGAAAAAATCATATTAAATTTTTACGATAAAAAATCTATACTTCTGTAGAGTTTCAACTAGTACTGACCAATAGATTTTAAATTATTGATGAATTTTATCTTTTAGAAATCAGTTTCAGCTATTTTGGGACATTCAGGTTTTGACTTTAGGTTTTCTGAGAATTTCGTCAATACAATCGATAGTCATTGTTTCAAAAAGTTATAAAACTTAAAATTCTTTGAGATCCATCTCTATCAAATGATGATGATATTTACGAATAATTGCATTTTTTTTAACTTTAGATCTAAAGTAAGAGTATAGTAAAGTAGTAGTAATAGTAGTAAAGTGAAGAGTAAAGTAAAAGTAAAAATCTTAACCATTTTGTTAATATAACAATTTTACCTGTGATAGCTCGTTAAAAATGTCAGCTGCATTTAATTTTTAATTTTTTTATTGCACTCCGTGCGCAAAGTGCCACTTTGCGCACGCTGCGCGTGCTCAAACTGACACTTTGCGCACTCGTACAATAAAATTTGGTACGATACTAGTGCGAGAAACTTTTTCTCAACGCGTGTGATTGCAACATTCTCAACTCGTGTGATTGCAACTGCATATTTTTTTGATCAGAAAAAATTTGATAACGTGCCCTTTAATGTTAAAAAAAATTTATCTATAAAAAATGTAATTGTGAAAAATATTGTTTTCAGAACTGTTCAGTGACGATAGGAAGAATTCAAATGGTTGTCCTATACGCGGTACTTTCTACGTTAGTCATCAGTACACGAATTATCGTGACGTACAATTTTTATGGAACGCCGGTCACGAGATTGCAGCTCACTCGGTCACGTAAGCGACGACCTCGTAAGACGGAGCGTGAAAAATGTCATTTGTCAGAAAGAAAGCATTGAACAAAAAATAAGATACTTTATTGGCGTTTCAGGCATCGAGGACCCGAGGAATGGTGGTCGAGAAATGCCACGATCGAGGATTGGTTCGACGAGATGGTCGGAATAGCTAATATCATAAACAAATACGGTGCAGTTCGTATGGAAGATATAAAAGGTAATTTTTAAGAACCTTAGTGGAATTTAAAAAAAATAAACGTAAAAAAACTTCTTTAACAAGCTTTTATTAGTTTTTAATAAAAAATAACTAAAAAGTTAAAAACAACTGTATTCCGATTGGAAATATATACTTGTGATACTTCCAATTGGAATAAACTTATTTTTTACGGTTTAGTATTTATGATGTTAAATAAGTAGTTTAGTCGTTTATATCTAGTTTCGCATTTGTTAAAAAAAATTTTGGAAAAAAGCTATTGCACAAAATTTTTGAAGAGAAATGTTGCAAATCAATTGCTTAAAACCATTTTGTGAACAAAATTTTGCAAAACAATTTTTTTTGATAATATTGCATTGTTATCCGATTTAAATATGCATGAAATTTTTTAACTCAATTGGAAATCGAGACAGGTGAAACTAAATAAAAGCTTGTAAAAAATCAAAATAATTTTTATGCTATTATTCTGGAACTTTCAAAGAAATTTGATTCGATTTCGAAAGTTAATTTTTGCTTGATTTCAATGTTCTATAGTTTAGTTAAGGGAGTTGAGTACGCCTCAAAACGGCGATTTTAAATAATAATTTATAATTTTTGTAGAATGCTTCCAAATATGATATATCGTCCGCAATTTTTTGGGACGACCCTCGTAGAAAAAACGAATCTTCGAAATAATCTTGAAAATAATCACGAATAGGACCCAAAGCAAGATTTTTTCAAAGATTCTTTCCAAGATTCTAAGAATCGTTTTAAGAATCTTTAAAACATTCTTTGAAAGAATGAGATTTTTTCAAAACCTTACGAAAAACCAAAAACTAACCAATTCGAGTCAATTTTCGAAAAAGAAGAAATTTGAGAAAATCGAAAAACTTTATTTAGGAAAAAGATTGCAAATCAAAAATAAAGATGACCCTCATGGCCAAAGTCCGTTTTAACACGGCGTTAATTCTTGAAAAAATTCATTCAAAGAATCTTGAAAAGATTCTTTCGATGAATTTTTGTTGTACAATACACTTGTTTTCATGAATTTGATCGTTTTTTTGCATGATTTTTCGCTGGAGAGGCACTCTTTGAGTTCAGCAGGCAGTTTCAGGGATCTGTTGAAGGAAGGAATCGGCTGCGATTCGGCCAGTGAGTCCAAATAAAAATGGACAATTTTTCGTATAACGTTTCGATCCTTATTCGGATCCTCTTCAGATTTATTATTTCTAAAAATACATTATGGACAATATACATTATGAATTTATTGTATCAAGACGGGTCGTTTTTTTGTGATCCTTGATGTCTGCGAGAGAGAGGGTTTTGATATTTTAATGTTTAGTTAATGATTTTTGTGAGACAATGTGTACGTGTTATTTACCTATGATTTTCATATTTGATATTTTCCAAGATTCATCTCTGATCAAATTTAACAATGTTCATTACATAATGTAATTAAACGGTCAAGATGTTTCGAGAGAAATATCAAATATGAGAATCATAGGTAAATAACACGTACACATTGTCTCACAAAAATCATTAACTAAACATTAAAATATCAAAACCCTCTCTCGCAGACATCAAGGATCACAAAAAAACGACCCGTCTTGATACAATAAATTCATAATGTATATTGTCCAAAATTCATCAAATGATCGAAAATTACCCATACAAATTCAGGTCAGTCATGACACAAAACTTAAGTTCATAATGTAAAACATATCAAACTATTATACAAAATAAGACAAAAAACGAATGTATTTTTAGAAATAATAAATCTGAAGAGGATCCGAATAAGGATCGAAACGTTACACGAAAAATTGTCCATTTTTATTTGGACCCACTGGCCGAATCGCAGCCGATTCCTTCCTTTAACATTTCTCTACACGGCCGCATATCCAAACCAATAATAGTTTCAGGGATCGCCTAATATTTTCTGTGACTGCGCACTCTATCATGATGTGTTCGATGGTAAAAGGTACTTCACAAGTTTCACATTTTTTCGGTTGTTTCTTTGAGAATAGATGATAGTGTGTGAGATTCGTGTGTGCTATTCTCAGCCTGGTTTTCCAGGTATCGTCCTGGTCAAAATTTTGAGTCAAATCAAAATGAGCCGCGTTCAGCCTGTGGGAAAAAGCGTTACGAAGAAAATGAGAGATTGTAAAACAAAATCGATCCAGCGGTTCTTTTTGAATCCGGCGCAGAGTGTAAAAACTCAAAACTAGGTTTTCTAGGAAACCGGTGCATCTTGAAGGTTCTCTTAGTCCCAAAAAATTGTTCATTGGGTACTCCAAATGGTGGAGGATACATCATATTTGTAGGCATTCTGCAAAAATTATAAATTATCATTAAAAATCGCTGTTTTTACGCTGACTCGACCTAATTAGTAAAAAAAAATAATAATCGATGAAGCAATTCGTTTTCTGAATTTATACGATGGATTGTTAAGGCTTGAGGGTACCGTTTCTTCGGGTTGGCTGGAATCGTCAATTCCTCATGATGTCGGAATTCGGTTTCGTCTACGATTCATCGATCATTGCACCTTTCACGGATCCACCTATTTGGCCTTACACCCTTGACTATAGGCCACCGCATGATTGCGTTGCTCCAGGCCAACATTGCCCCACTCGAGCGTATCCTGGTCTGTGGGAAATTCCTCTAAACGAGCTCATAGCCGGGGTATGTAACAAAGGAAAATCCAAACATCTGAATCCAAAAGTTTCGTCTCCACGCAAATAAACCTGCGAAAAAAGCATTATATTAAAAAACAATGTCTGTCACTTTTACAATTCTTGTCGGTCTTCGTTGAGTGAAAATAAAATCGTATTTTTAATGCCCAAACTTTTTTTTTCAAAGTTTCAGAATTTTGTACAATTTAAATCAATCGAGCAACTTTTGACAAATTACCCAATCTCACATTTTCTTTAGTCTATTCTTATAAAATGTTTGAGACCGATGACTGAAAAATTACAAAAGTCAAACGGTTCACCGATGTTTACATAAGGTTTCAAAATTACAAAACCCGAAGAGTTTATCGTCATTATAAACAAACTTTTTTTCATCACACAAAATGTGAGCTCTTTAAGTGAGTTTTTTCTAAATTTAGTTTCCACTAATCAAAAATTTTAAATTTCGTTATCCCATCAAAATAAAACTATCTTCATGATAAAACGAGAATAATTGATCGCAATTAATCATCAGGATTATACATGCGGGACTGTCGAGGATTGCACGCAGAATTTGTCGGGTGAAGAAATCTACAAGATGCTCATGCTGAACTTTAAACGACATTACGTTACGAACCGTGCACCTCTCGGTCTTCACTTTCACGCTGCATGGTTCGAGAATCCAACAAATCTTTACGCCTTCACAGTGAGTATACTCAATTTTGGGAAGGCCTCCATCCTACACATTTTTATTCTACACGTGAAATTTTCTACACAAATTGTTCTACCAAAGAAAAGTGGCAAGGGATGTTATTCTACACCAAAATTATTCTATTCTAATATTCCCAGTGAACACGTTATGTTGCAGCAGGGTAATATGGAAGTTACATGTAATGTTACAATGTTATTCCTATGTAACATAGCTGTTATATAACGTGCAAGTAACATGTTATGTAACCTTTGTTACATGCAGGTTACATAACTGGTATACAACGTGCAAGCAACATGTTATGTAACCTTTGTTACATGCAGATTACATAACTGGTATATAACTTTGATACATTACAGTAATGTAACAAAGTTTTGTAGCCGTTACGTAACATGATTATAACGAAGTGACATTACAGTAACGAAGTGACATTACAGTACAGTGATACATAACTGTTAAGGAACGTGGAAATAACATGTTATGTACGGCCGTTTGTTATATGCAGGTTACATGACTGCTATATAACGTTTTTACATGTGATGAATAATTTTTTTTAATGTTCCTACTATTTGAGTTTGTTTCATAGCATCGTAACGTTATCTAATTGATATAATAATGATTGGTTAAATATAATGAAATGTAAATCCGCAGTAATATAACTGAAATATAACTGTAATATAACTGAAATATTACAATGATTTACCGTAATATTGTTGTTATATAAATGCGATATAACAGTTACATTAATACAGAGTTGTAAATAATGCATTACTTTGATAATGCATTACTGTATTTATTACCCATTACACTGCATAATGTGAAATGGATAAATGTACCATTACAAAATACAAAATTAATGTGTAATAGATGCATGTCCCATTACAAATAAAAAAAAGTAATGTGTAATGGATGCATGTCCCATTACAAATAAAAAAGTAATGTGTAATGGATGCATGTGCCATTACAAATAAAAAATGTAATGTTTAATGGATGCGTATCCCATTACAAATAAAAAAAGTAATGTGTAATGGATGCATGTCCCATTACAAATAAAAAAGTAATGTGTAATGGATGCATGTGCCATTACAAATAAAAAATGTAATGTTTAATGGATGCGTATCCCATTACAAATAAAAAAAGTAATGTGTAATGGATGCATGTCCCATTACAAATAAAAAAGTAATGTGTAATGGATGCATGTGCCATTACAAATGAAAAATGTACTGTTTAATGGATGCGTATCCCATTACAAATAAAAAAAGTAATGTATAATGGATGCATGTCCCATTACAAATAAAAAAGTAATTTGCAGTGGAGAATATTCCATTACAAATAGAAAAATGCCGTGCTCGTATTAGAAACTTACACATTGCAGTCTCATTATTTTATTTCTCTCACTAAAAGTTCATCCCCAATTATCACAAATCATCCATAAAGTTAAAAAATAGAAACAAAAAAACAGACAGTTCATCGTTAAATATGAAGTACGAAAATGTACTCAACCCCAAAAATTATCCACCTTTATATTGAACTGGCTTTTACACGCCGTTACCCGTAATTATAAGCAATCTAATAAAAATTACAAGTAACTGATACAAAATTTGTCGCTTTATTGAATCCCTAAATGATGTGCATGTTCTTTTTTTCAACTTTAAGGATCATTTGTGATAATTGTGCATGAACTTTTAGTGCACGAAATGAAATAATGAAACAGCAATGTGTAAGTTTCTAATACGAGCACGGCAATTTTTCAATTTGTAATGGAATATTCTCCACTGCAAATTAATTTTTTTATTTGTAATGGGACATGCATCCAAGATTCATCAAATGATCGAAAATTACCCATACAAATTCAGAAATAATAAATCTGAAGAGGATCCGAATAAGGATCGAAACGTTATACGAAAAATTGTCCATTTTTATTTGGACCCACTGGCCGAATCGCAGCCGATTCCTTCCTTTAACATTTCTCTACACGGCCGCATATCAAAACCAACAAATGCATCCATTACACATTACTTTTTTATTTGTAATGGCACATGCATCGGTTACACATTACTTTTTTTTATTTGTAATGGGATATGCATCCATTACACATTACTTTTTTAAATTGTAATGGAACACCCATCCATTACACATTACTTTTGTAATTTGTAATGAAAAACTTGTCCAATACACATTGTTTAAAGTAATGCATTACTTTTACATTACTATTTTCACAACTCTGCATTAATGTAACATCACATTCCAATATTGCGGTTACATGACTGTTATATAAAAGTTATGTAAGTGTTATATTACTGTTACATGACTGTTATATAACAATTTTATATTGTTGAGTAGGAAATTGTAACTTCCATGTAACTAACGCGTCACGTCTATGTAATATTACATGTTACAAACGGTAACATTGCTGCAGCATTACTGTGTCCACTGGGATTAATGTGTAGAATAGAGGCCTCCTGAGCACGATCCGCCTGTTTAGAATAAGCCGGTGTAGAACATTTTTCGTGTAGAACAATATATGCCTTGACACTTTTCTCCTGTAGAATAATGTGTGTAGAAATCGATGTAGAATAATATTCCTCGCCACTTCTTTCGTGTAGAATAATGTCTGTAGAAACCGGTGTAGAATAATATTTCTTGCAACTTCTCTCTTGTAGGTTATCATTCCTTGAAATTTTTCTTGTGTAGAATAATTTGTGTAAAAAAGGTCATGTGGAGAATAGAGACCTTCCCCACAATTTTGCATCGTCACGTTACAAAACCTAAAAAAATAGCACATTGAACATAAAAAAAAAAAGAGAATGGAATGAAAAAACAGTTTGATGTTCTTACAGAAATTCCTCGACGATTTGATCAGACTTCCGGATGTATATTTGGTGACGAGCAGCCAGATTCTCGAGTGGATGAAGAGACCAACGGCTCTGCGAGATATTGAAAATTTCGAGCCCTGGCAATGTCGAAGAAAGAATTACGAGCCTCACGAGATAGCTTGCAAATTGCCAAGTTCTTGCAAATTGCCATCCAGAGTTCTCAAATCATACAGATATTTCCAAACTTGCTTCGAGTGCCCCAAGCAATATCCCTGGCTCAGAAATGAATTTGGAACGGATTGAAGGAAGAAGAAAAAAAAACGAATGACGTGATAACAAATTTGTACGACTAACACTTATTTTAAATAGATCTTAAGGAGTAACGGAAAACGATCCAAACGAAGTATCAAGTTTGCGAATATTTTATTTTTTTACCAAAATGTGAAATTATTATTTTTTTTTTCTATTGAGACAAGATGGAATTTTGTGATCCAACGTCTCGCATAATTATCCACTGCCAAGAGGCTCAGAAATTTACGAGTAAACGAGGTATTTATTTCTACGCGAAGGAGAATAAAAATATATTTTTCCTAGAGGAGGAAAAGAGAAATTATTTTATCGACAAATGTTTTACCATCGTTTTTTTTTTATGTATTTTACAAAATTTATTTCACAGATGAGTGGTGCGAAAAGTTCAAGCTTATGATCGATTTTTTGACGGAATGAATTTTAATGAGTTTTTCGGAGAACCATTTGTGGACGCATTAACCGTCCTGCTGTATAAATGGATTTTGTATTGATTCCATTCCGTCGACTGGACATATTAAGACGACGGAAGTACCTCTACATACAACTAGTCCCAACATCCTTGTGCCCTGATTTAGCTTGTAAGGATCGTCAGGATCTAAAAAAAAAGCATATTTTATATCAGATTCCGCACAAAGTGTCTGAGTTGAGATTTTGAAAAATGTTATAACTTTCAAATGTAGTATGTTTTATTTTCCTTTCTCAAACTTTATGTTTTTGGGTTTGGGTTTAGCAAAAAGTGCTTGGGTTTAGATTTTGAAAAATGTGGAAACTTTCAAATGTATCATGTTTTATTTTCCTTTCTCAAACTTTATGATTTTGGGTTTAGATCTCGCAAAAAGGGCTTGTTAAGATTTTGAAAAATGTTGAAACTTTCAAATGTATCATGTTTTATTTTCCTTTCTCAAACTTTATGATTTCAGGTTTGGGTTTCGCAAAAAGTTCTTGAGTTAAGATTTTGATAAATGTTATAACTTTCAAATGTAGTATGTTTTATTTTCCTTTCTCAAACTTTATGTTTTTGGGTTTGGGTTTAGCAAAAAGTGCTTGGGTTTAGATTTTGAAAAATGTGGAAACTTTCAAATGTATCATGTTTTATTTTCCTTTCTCAAACTTTATGATTTTGGGTTTAGGTCTCGCAAAAAGGGCTTGTTAAGATTTTGAAAAATGTTGAAACTTTCAAATGTATCATGTTTTATTTTCCTTTCTCAAACTTTATGATTTCAGGTTTGGGTTTCGCAAAAAGTTCTTGAGTTAAGATTTTGATAAATGTTGAAACTTTCAAATGTATCATGTTTTATTTTCCTTTCTCAAATTTTATGATTTTGAGTTTGGGTTTCGCAAAAAGTTGTTGAGTCAAGATTTTGATAAATGTTGAAATGTATCATGTTTTATTTTCCTTTCTCAAATTTTATGATTTTGGGTTTGTGTTTCGCAAAAAGTGCTCGAGTTAAGATTTTGAAAAATGTTGAAACGTTCAAATGCATCATGTTTGATTTTCTCCTCTCAAATTTTATGATTTTGGGTTTGGGTTTCGTAAAAAGTGCTTGAGTTGAGATTTTGAAAAATGTCGAAACTCTCAAATATATCATGTTTTATTCTCCTTTCTCAAATTTTATGATTTTGGGTTTGGGTTTCACGAAAAGTGGTCGAGATTTTGAAAAATTTTGAAACTTGCAAATGTATCGCGCTTTGGTTTTCTCCTCTCAAATTTATGATTTTGGGTCGTTAGAATATCCACAAATTGTTTACTTTTTATCGAGAGACACGATGATTCGAAAAATAAGAAGTTATCGCTTTCGGATCAAGATAAGCTCAAAAATGATAAAAAGCAAATGTTACATTTTGATAAATTCTTTTCGATATTCAATATTTTTGTACTTGAAATTCGACGTAGGAAAAAAAAGTTCTCACCTCTCAAATATTCCGTCGTATTGTCGAGTACGAGATTGAGAAGCGGATCATATCCTTTGAGAATACCGGCGGTTTCTCTTCCACCCGCAAACTTGACTCTTATATTTTTTTCAAGATACTTGGACAAGTCCAAGATACTCTCCTTTCTCTTTTTTTCCTTGTGATCGGCATTCTGTGGCTATTTTTTGAAAAATAAGTAAGCCGATGTAGCTTGAAAAAATTAAATTTCAAATTTGATCTAGATTCATCGGAGCACAACTCACCTGTTTTGCATTCTGTAAAAAACAAAATTAGTGACGAGTTATTAATATTGTTATCAACATTTTTGGTAAAATGTTGTATGTTAGATAATTCACAAAACTTACGGACATATTTGATTATGAGGAAAATCAAATTGAGTGATTTTTCCTTCGTTACAAGAAAATACGTCGGAGTAACGTTAAACCGGTTGTGGAATAACGAATAGATAACCTCAAAATTGTAATGAATTTTGGTCGAATTTCTGAGAAGTCGTCGCGCAACGACGAAAAATATAGACGGGAAACAAAGAAAAAAACTAGGAAATCATTTCTGTAACTGCAGAAAGTCACTAGATGAGCCGCGAGCGGTAAAACAGAACGCTGAGGTAACTGCAGTCGATAAGGAAGAAATTTCTATAAAGATATAAGAAAACCTGGTAAATTTGACATTTGCACGTTACTTACTGATCTATATCAATAGTTTACATAATTTCCTTCATCACAATGTAATGAGATCAAATTTGGCTTCCTCATAAAAGATGCTTTGTTAACTGTAGCGAAAAACATCAGTAATATTAATGTGCAAATTTGCTTCTTGCCAAATTCAATGGGGAGCAACTTTGATCACTATTTTGAATGAGTACAAAATTTCAGTATAATATCTCGCAAATAGCCGATGTTAGAGTACTTACGCTATTTAAAAAAAAAACAAAATTTGATAAAATTTTAATCCTTCAATCGATTTTGCCAAATTTAATAACGAACAACCTTGATAGCTACATTAGCTCTGTGCAAAGTTTTAGTGCAATATTTTGAAAATGGCACAAATTAGAGCGTTTCCGCTGTTATTCAAAAAGTTCAAAATTTCATATAATTTAAATTTTTCTATCGATTTTTGCAAAATTTAATAGCGAACAACATTGATAGCCATACTAGCTCCGCACAAGGTTTCAGTGCAATATCTCAAACATTGGAGAAGTTAGAGCGTTTATGCTATTTTTCAAAAAATTAAAAATTTCATAAAATTTTAATTCTTCGATTGATTATTACCAAATTCAATACCGACCAATCTTGATAACTATACTAATTCTATAGAAAGTTTCAATGCAATATCTTTAAAATTGCAGAAGTTAAAGCGTTTACGCCATTTTTGCAAAAACGAAAAAAGTCGTTAAAACCTGAACACCCATTCAGAATAAAAACAAACATTTTCTATAATGAAGGGTATAATGAAGGTGTAGAATGCCCCATATGGGGCATTCCACACGAAACCGACCAATCCGTCATCCTGACCATTTTTGATTTTGTTGAAAAATTTCTATTTTTTTGCACGTCCTGAAAGCAGTCTTTCAAATTTTTTTTAGATTTTTGTCTCAACCCTTCTAAGCACAATAAATTTTTCACAATTTTACACAATTAAAAAAAAAAATGCTTATAACTTTCTATAAAAAACGGAGATATGAAAATAAGATAAAAATCATTTTCTTCCGTCTTGAGTTTTGATTTTATAAAAAAAAAATACAAAAAAAATATTGAAATTAATTTTTAAATGTTTTTTTTCAGTTTAAAACGCAAAAAATTTTTTTTTCAACTTGGACTATTTGAAAAAATTTGAAAAAATTCATCATTTTTTAAAAGACATTTTTACAAGTACCAAAAAATTCGCAGCTTGTGATATCCATAACTTGTATTTTTTTAAAAATCTATTTTTGAAGTTATGCGTAACACTAAAAAAGTGAGACAAATGACCGTTGCGGCGCAAATTATTTGAAAATTGTTTCGAAATCTGTCAGAAAAATAACCCCATTCTTCAGAGTCCATTTTCGCTAAATTTTTCGTACCGTTTCGTCCAGGATAATGAAAAAGTAAGTGCATTTTTCTTCGCCGTATATCGTTTATTCTCTTCGCCGATATTCATAAATTCTCAATAACTCGTTGAAAGTCAAAAGTCGGAGAGAGATCCGTCACAGAAGAGGCTGAACGATGAAAACCCGACGGCTCCGAGTGAAGTTCACTTCGAGGATGAAAAATCGGCGAAAAAAGCCAAAAAATCGGCAGCCAATGAGAGCCTTTGGTATCGTTTTGAAATTTTAACGCCGAATTCGGCCATTCTTCGGGGTACTTATTCCATGAATTCGGCGCATTTCAAGCAACGGAGTCGGGGAAATCAAGCCGCACCGTGTTCGGTCATTGCCATTGTATTCGGTCGTTTGTTCGAGCCGAAATACTGGACGAGAAGTTACGTCGACCGTATATTGGAATTCGGCGATAAATTATTTCGGACAAGCGCAACGAGAAATCGCGTTAATCCGGGCGTTTACATGACAACGAGTCTCGTTTATCCGGAATTTTACATAGACGATTACAAGTGTCTCGTTTGTACGGAGGAAAGTAACGTCTACGGCAACCTTTTCAGCGCGAGTATCGGTTGTCCCGACTTTGTCGAGGGCTTTCAGCGTTTTTTCAAGCTAAACGACTCGGCCGTAATCACAGCACAAGGAATTTCGGTCGCCGTATGGCGTTTGCCGATCGCCGATTTTCTCTATTACGATCCATCACCTTGCGACCTTGACGGTACGAGAAACAAGGACGGTTTTGCTTGCGCGATGAGGTTCAAAAACATCATTGAAATGGCCGAATTGTTCCTCGGCAATCTCGATCGTCGTTACGACTCTCGTTACTGCATCGATCGGGTCAGCGTTCTTCGGGTCAATCCCATAAATCGTGGTGTAACCCTTGCCGATCAATTGCGAGTCGACCGAAATACCCTTCGCGCCCTCAACCCCGTTGACCTTGAGGAGAACAAGCAGGATTGTACTCGTCCAGCGCCGAAACGACAAAAATCGATCGTCACAGCGGGATCCATAGATCGGGAGCCATTAACGATAACGATCTCGAATTACAATATCGATGCGAAATTGGCGACCGAACCGTTGATCAATTTGAGATCCCTCGACATAGAATATCCGTATTACGATATGGAAGTTAACGTACCGTCGACCTTCAAGGAGTTGCCGAATAAAATGGCGATACTTCACGGTTGGACCCACGAATCGAGCGACATGTACAAGGGAAAAGGTGCGCAGAATTCGGCTAATTGCGTGGTTGCAATTGCCATGAAGAGGGTCAGTCCGGTGAAAACTTGGCTCAGACCGAGACTCGATGATATCCTTGTTCACGGTGATGCGCTTTACGCACAGATAAGGGCCGAAAAACCAACGATCAAGACAATGACCGCTGCCGATCTCGACGACACGAGGATCAAGATCGATGATAAATCGATGTTCATCGACGTTGACCTTCTCACGGTCGTCGGGACGATAAACTCCAAGATTCCCGGTGTTCTGAGTCTGAAACAAGCGTTGGAGGAATTTTTTCTCGTCAACAAAGATGGCGTCTTGGAATGTAGCTCGATGGCATTGGCGATTTGGACGCAGGACGATTATTACTATAGCTTTGATCCTCGTCAGTGTGACGCTACGGGCACGAGAATAATCGAGGAGAAGGGGAAATCCGGAAAGGGCAAGAAGGACGCTGGTACGGCCGAAAAGAAGATCAAGGGCAAATGCTGCGCCGTAAGATACGCCGATCTCGAATCTCTCGTCGCTCTTTTTCTCAAGAATATCGATCAAACGAAGAAGAACGATCGGTTCGTCATCCATAATATAACGCTCATCGACGAGGCACCTGGAGTTCGGGCCTGGGAGGAATTTCGGCCCGGTGAAGCCGGCAAAACTTGGATCCTGCGAGGTAGAATATCGAACAGGGACGAGAATTTCGAGAATTCGGGTCTTCAGGGTATGGCGATGCCGATCGTTGGTCTTGTCAATGCGAAGGAAACGTCCCCTGAAAAATGGACGATCGACACGATCGACGATGCCGTCAACGACGGTGACAAGTATTACAATTGGTGTGTATCGGCCGAAGAGGAAGAAAATCGCGACCTTAATACGGCGAACCTTAAAAAAACGCTTTACGTGAAAAATCGGCGTGTCAAGATCGAGATTCAGGAATCGGCGATCGTCGGTGACCTTGGCGCGAGTGACGACGACAAAATGCCGAATTTGACGAAAGGTTTGAGACAATTCTTCGAAAATCGCGAATACGGCGTCGTCGAGGTGAATAATTTATCGGTTGCCGTATGGAAATACGACGGGGAACAGAAAGACAAGACGAAGAAGACGTTTTACTACCTCTACGACGCCAATCCGCGTGACAATATCGGTAAGAAATCGGATAACGACGAGGAATCGAAAGCCTGCGTCGTAAGAGCTGCCGATCCTGCCGAATTGGCGCGTTTGATCAAGGTCAACGTCGATCGGGAAATCGGTAACGATTTTGCCATTCACGAGGTCAAAGTAGCCTCGATCGGTGAACCCATGACGGAGGAAGAAATCGAGACCGACAAGGCAATACCTCTGAAGCCCGATTTCAACGCTTACACGGAAATCGGCGAGGACGGCGGTTGTTTGAACGGCAGTTTCGATCAGAGCAACGAAGCGATTTTCAAACATCAGACCCGTGACAAGCAGCAAGCTGCCAATGCCCTTGTGACCTTGGCAATGAGAAAATTGTACAATCCCCATTTGTGGTATCGGGAGGTCATCGACGATATTTTGAAAATCGGTGATCGGCTGACCTTGAAGAATATCGAGAATCTGCCTGCCGAGGAGGAAGACGAAGAGGGGGAAGGTTTGGCCAAAAGGGATTATCTTCTGCCGATTGAAATCGGCGAGGAATTCGAAATCGGCGTCAATCGCGAGACCGTAACGATCGAGGAAGAAGCTTCGATCGGCGCCGTTTCAGAGCTGACGACGAACCTCGAGGAATTCTTTGCCGAAAACAAGATGGGAATATTTCGGCAGGACGGAATAATTTTACCAATCTGGAAAGAGGGCGATATTTATTTCACGATGGATCCTCGAGGACGCGACAATCGCGGTATTCCCAAGGACAAAGATGGCGCCGCTACGGTTTTATGGTTTACGGCTATTCCAAATTTGGCAGCGAGTCTGCAATTGTCCTTGGAAAAACCGGAGGGTGACTTTGTCATTGATTCGGTAACGTTGGCGAATGCATACGAGAGTCGTGTGACCGAGGCCGAACGCTTGCCGAAAACGACCTCGACCGATGACCTCTGGCATCGTTTTCCAAAGACAAGCGAGGGCATCTGGCAACTCGAGGGTAACATTGGACTCGACGACGACAGATTCGGCAGTGAGAATCATAATAAACAAACAGCCGCATTGGCCGTAATGGCGGTTATTTTTTCAAAAGTTTACGAGCCTCGTCAATGGAGCAGCGAGATACTCGACGAGGTCGTGATAACCGGCGATAAATTGCACACCCGATGTATCGAGAGATTGGGAAATTCGGCGATTCCTCGTATTGACGAGATGACGAAAGAATTTTTCCTCTCGACGCGCCGAATCGATCTGACGATCCAAGACAGCGTCGAGGCGGGTAATTTGGCGGGAAAACCACCGAAAATTCAAAATCTCCGTTCGGGCATCGGGAAGTTTTTCAAACGGCACACTTCCGGTGCTCTGACCTTGAACGACAACGGCCTCAACGTCGCTGTGTGGAAGCACGACGATCATTATTACACCCTTGTGCCTTTCGAAACGTACGGCGGCCATTTTGGATCATCGGGTAAGCCGCGTATAGTTCGGTTTGCGAATTTCGACAATATGGCGGAGTATCTGCGTTCGGCGATGAGAAACGAGGCCGATTGGGTTTTAACCTCGATCGATGTTACCGATTTGGACAAAAAGCCACCCTGGAAACTTGATCCAAGTCCAGCCGTAAGGCCGTCGGATTTACCGCCGTTAAACGCGTATCGGAGGCTTAAGGGGGTCGAAGCTCGTGCAATTTTGAGTGGCAAAACGCATCAAGGATCCGAAATATTTCCCGATAAGGTACGAAATCGGCAGACGGCGTCGAATTGCGTAGTCGCATTGGCAATGTCACTTGTCAAGAATCCCTCCACGTGGACGAGAAAAACAATGGACGAGATCCTGGTAGTAGGAACGAGGGTCCATCGCGAGACGTCGAAGGCACGTGGCGGGAAAACCGAAAAATTCAAACCTTCCGACGTGGTCAGAGTCTTCAATCTCGGTGTGACGGTGATGATAGCCGATGTCGAGGATTCGACGTTAAGCGGTCTCGTCGCCATAGCACCGCCCGAACCGGAGGTCAAGGGCAAGGGCAAGGAGAAGAAGAAGAAGGCGCCGAAGCCGAAAAAGGCGAAAAAGGGCAAAACCAAGAGAACACCAGCGCCGCCACCGCCGCCGATATATCTCGAGGAGGGTTTGCCGAAATTTTTCGAAAAAAATACGGCCGGGATTCTCGTAACGGGACGTTACATGACGGCCGTATGGCGGGATCGGGGCGTTTATTTCATGTACGATCCACGTTCTCGAGACGGTCGTGGATGCGTCACGGAAAACGGCGCATCCTGCGTGATGTGGTTCGGCTGTATCGAGCCGTTTTACGCTCTGATTTTCGAAAATATCGATCAGGACGAGAAATACGGGATTTACGAGATTTCCCGAGTCATCGTCAGAACAAGCTTGATCGAGGCGTTTCCTTGTCCAGCGAGTTTTCGGACCATCCTCGAGTGCAATGTGCCGACCATACCGATCTCGACGACGAAAAGTACGGCCGAACGAAGGAATCTCGACGTCGAGATCATGACCGAATATCTCGTCGTCGACGATGAAATCGCCGTATTGCGCGGAACCCGTCACATTAACGATCGGCAATTTGACGTCAAGAGTCGCGGTTTGCAAAGTACGGCAATTGCCGCAATCGCCATTGTCGTCGCCGTACTTCACGTCCCATCAATTTGGACTGCCGAAATCGTCGATGCGATTTTGAAATACGGCGATATACTTCATACCGATTCAACCCGGGCCGTAAATCCGGGGGCCCGAAATTTATCGCCGATCGAACTTCTGACGACTTTTGTAATCGGCGATTTTCAATCGACCATTCACATTCATCGGCACACAAATGCCGGTGTACTCAACACTTACGACCTCTCGCAATCGCTGAAACTTTTTTTCCGCAACAATTGTTCGGGCATTCTTCACACCGGAAACAACGCCGTCGCCATTATGCAACATTACGGGACGTTTTATATTCTCGATCCGTTGGCCCGTAACGAATACGGCCGTTCGTCTTACGACGGAAAAGCGTGTGTCGTCAAGTGCCGAAATATCGACAGACTCACTTGGCACTTTGTCACCAATTGCAATTACAAAATGCCGCCCGTTTATACCGTAAACGCCGTAAATGTGCTTGGCCTCCGGTTTTTCGGCGATACGAGAAGCGAGTGTCCAACTTTTTGCAGCAAAACTTGATTTAGCCGATTTTGAGCGGAGAGCGCAAAAAAAAAATTAGAGCAAATTGGAAATTTGTCCCCACTCTAAAAAATAATTCCATTTTTTTTTAAATTGTTTTGAACGTTAAAAATCTTTTCAATGGTGCATTTTACCTCTGATATAGTGCATCGGCCTTAAAATGGACGAATACATCAAATTCATCATAATTTGCAGAAAAACAAAAATGTTCTGACCTAATTTTTTAGCGTGGTCCATTATGCCCCAGGTATCACGGATCGGCTTAAAAATGAATCGATACATCAAATTTATGATAATTTTACCGGAAAAATTTTTGTTTTTATAACTGCTGAATTACAAAACTTATTTTTCACAAATTTTTGAAACTCAATTTTTTTTTACACGTACCTATCTGTTGTTTTTCTCCAAATTCAACACTAACTGTTTCCGTCATATATTTTATTTCTGCTAAAAATTTTAGCTGGATACCTGCGAAAATTTCAGAGTTGTATCGTCGAGAATAATTTTTTTTTAAATTAAAATAATTTTTCAACCGAACCCCTCAAATGATTTTTTCAAAATTACTTCGCACAAATTCAATCCCAACCGTCCTTGTTATAAAGTGTATATTCATGGAAAATTTCAGAGCGATAACTCAAAAATTACAAAAGTTGGAACGTTTTCGAGATTTTTTTGGAAATTAAAATTTTTTTTTGAACCCGACCCCATTGAGCGATTTTTCGAAAATTAATTAGTGATCGAACGGGTCACTTGGGACACTTGCGTAAAAAAATTGAGATCGATAGCTGCAAAATTGAAAAAGATAGAGCGTCAAAGAATATTTTTTTAAAAATTCAAAACGAAAAAAAAATCCTAGAGCAATTTCGCCCCAATTTAATGGCAACCGTCCTCGTTATAAAGTGTTTATGGACAAAAAATTTCAAAACGATAACTCAAAAGCACCCACAAACATTTTGCCAAAAATTAAAAGCCACGCCAAATTGGCAATTTTTTTGCAATTTGAAAAATTTAAACTCGATCGCTTAAGGAGGTTCATCTGGTACACGATTTTCAATACAGATGTTGATAAAAAAAAATCAGAATATAGTTATTAGTATCTAAAAAGTCATCTGTTAAAATTTCAAGACCCGAGGATACCTTGTTCGTGAGAAATAAATAGAAATGTAATTCCTAAATAACATGGGCTCCCATATATGGGATTTCGTCTATAAATATTAAATTCACAATCATTACCCTGCAGATTGTAACGGAAATGTAAGAAATTATGAAAAAGTATCTAAGGAATATATTTAGAGCTTCATAAAATCGATTAGGTACTTGTGAGATTAATAATAAATGAATTAGTCTCGAAAATGCTGATTATTTTGAGGTTAAGCATTGTCAATGACTACGCTAGTTACCGCTTATTTTGAGGTTAAGCATTGCCATTTTTCTTTTGACTCACTCGGTACCAAATGAACCTCCTTAAATAGTTCTCGAGATATATCCATTTTAAGGCGAGCACACGCACACACACCAACGCACGCACACACTCGCATGCACACACACACACATACGTCCGGACATTTTTTTAAAATGTAATTTTTCGACGTTCTGGGACATTTTGAACCTGACATACACGGAGAAAACGAGATGGAAAATTATAGCAAATAGTATCAGGAATCCATTCCCAGAATATTATAGTAATTACTATGTTTATAGTAAAATTCGCCAGAATATTCTAGTAATTACTATGTTTATAGTAAAATTTGCCAGAATATTATAGTAATTACTATGTTTATAGTAAAATTACCATGTTTTATAGCAATTCTTACAGAAATTGTCTTACTTTAAATATAGGGCGTTCCATCATAAATCGGACAGTTTGAAAAACTTTTTTTTATTTCCTCAATTTTTACATTTTTTAGTACCCATCAAAAGACTCTTTCTGTTAAATTTTGAGATTTTTTCTATTACCCGTTCAAAAGATATTAAATTAACAAAAAAAACCGCCCTTTTTTTGGTATTTTGGTCATAACTTCTTTGATAATGATCCTAATTAAAAGTTTTTTTTTTCAAAATTTTTGTTTTTTTATGGCCTTTTCAGAAAAAAATACAACAAAAATATTCGACGAGTTTTTGAATGAGTTTTTTGAGTTTTAAACTTTAAATCGTGTTTTCAAAAGTGAGTGTCATTTTTGGATTAAAAAAAAAAAATTTCTTCAAACATCTATCTATTCAACAATTTTTAAGACTAGTCCGATCGGGCGATTTCCATAACTACTATTTTTTCGAATTTTGAAAATTAATTTTTTTTTAAATAAATTATGAATACCAATTTTTGTTACTGCATAGTATTTTTTTCAATATTTCGAATTTATTTTGACACTTTTTTTATCGTTAACAGGTTCTTAAAATTAATAATTAATCGTTAAGTCTGTTTATGAACAATAATAACAACAGGTTTTATTTATTCACGTATTTTTTTGAAAACCTTACATATACGATTATTTCCTGAATTAGAATATTCCTTTGCCAATACGTTTCCGTTGCTCATTGGAATAATTGAATGAAATTTTTGTATCTCCCCATGATTGACTTCGCAGTATTGTATCGCAAATAAAATCTTTCTTTTGCATCTAAATAATGTTTCTCAGGTGAAAATTTGACAGCAATATTCGGTAGATTATTTAGGTTCAATGCCCTCTCAAACAATTCTTGAACTGTTGTTATTTGCTCATCGATTAATTATTAATTTTTAAAATCTGTTAACAATGAAAAAGTGTCAAAATTAATTCAAAATGATTAAAAAAATACCATAAAGTAACAAAAATTGGTATTCATAATAATTTATGAAAACAAAAATTTTTAATTTTCAAAAATAAAAATAAAATTCCCACACAGCACAAAAGTCAGAAATACTTCCTCGCGAACTCTTTTTTAAGACTACTTCTAGAGCAACACGTATGATATCTCGCAGAAGTTAGTCTGAAGAAGTCTGAAATAAGAATAACTTAAGAGATCTTCGGAATGAAATCAACTGTCAGATATCCTTAGAAGATATCTTCAAGATATTCCGTAAAAGACATCCAATAAAAAGCCAGAAATACTTCCTCGCGAACTCTTTTTTAAGACTACTTCTAGAGCAACACGTATGATATCTCGCAGACGTTAGTCCGAAGAAGTCTGAAATAAGACCTACTTAAGAAGAGTGTAAAAAGGTCAACATAACCTCAAAAATTTCTTGACGCATTTTTATCGGAGATGGCTTGATGAAATGAAAAAAGATAATGTGGGGTCGCCTGCGTAATTAATGTGTACAGGTCATGGCCCCACTATATTCTTTTTTTATTTCATCGAGGTCATCTCCGCGAAAAATGTGTTAAACGTTTTAGCTCTATCTCTCTCGCACTCACGAGAGCGGAAAGGCGGGGGAGGGGGTTGAACCTCCCCTTAAGAGATCTTCGGAATGAATATTAAAAAGTTATTAGAAATCGCATATTCAGATAGACTACGTGATAATATTTGTTCGGATACATATCGGAACCGTTTAAATTCTTGGATTTCACCACTGACATATCATATAAGTAAATAGAAATCATAAGTAGTCGGTAGCGTAATAGGTAGCGTGATAGATTCTCAATTAGGATAGATAGGCAGGTCGCAGGTTCGAATCCCCGTGGAGGCAGATGAAATTGAAATGATGAAATCGAGTTTTTTTCTAATTTTTTTTTAATACAGTCGGTCCAGTAACTATGTAAATAAATAAAAATACGTATTAAAAAATTTTGCAAACGATAGAAATAAGGAAAAAATTAATTTTTGATAATTTTAAAGGAACCCTGAAAAAATTATCTTGACGATGTCTTGTGAAGAAATCTCGAAATAGTAGGCTTTACGATATCTTTTTTGAGAAGTCTGAAAAAGTTATCTTCGAGACAACTTTTCACAGATATCAAAATCATCCCTCAAAGTGACGCATAAGACTACTTTCGGAACTCATTAAGATGTCTTTCGGAAAATGTATTCGGATGTCCAAATCTTACATAAGAAATCTACAGCGATTCTTTCAGACGTCATATTGCTGTGTGGGTTGTTATTGAAATCTCACGATCGGACTAGTCTTGAAAATTGTCAAATAGATAGACGTTTAGAACAAAAAATTAAAAAAAAAAATCAAAAGTGACACTTTTAAAAATGCCATTTAAAGTTTGAAACTCGAAAAACTCATTCAAAAACGGGTCGAATATTTTTATTACATTTTTTCTGAAAAGGCCATAAAAAAAACAAAAATTTTGAAAAAAAAATCTTTCAATTTGGACCATTATTAAAGAAGTTATAACCAAAATACCAAAAAAAGAGCGGGTTTTTTTTCTTAATTTAATATCTTTTGAAGGGTACTAAAAAATATAAAAAAATTGAGGAAATACAAAAAAAAACTTTTTCAAACTCTCCTATTTGGGATGGAACGCCCCATATATAGTCAACGGGACATTCTTCAAGAATGTATTAATTTTTACTAAAAGAAAACGGATCAGTCTTCTCCGTGTAAAAATCTCGAAAAAAAAAAATGTTTCCACGAAGACAGAGCTTCCTTCATGAGGAAGCAAAATATCGATCTTTATCGGAAATATCTTCGAGAATCAGTCGAATTATATTTATCTTGATAATCTATTTTGCCACTGTCGTAATCGAGGTACAAGATCCGATAATCTTTCGCGTACGGTGAAGCTGACCCTCCAACTTTATGATAGAGCTGATCCTTCCTTCCTCATGTTGACACCTGCTCGTACGATGAAGCTGACCTCTCATTTTCTAGCGTGAACTACAGTTGTTTTTTTTTGTCTGGTTTCCTTCGAGGGTAAGCAAATAATGCAAAGATAAATAAAGAAAAAAACATTCAACTTTATCTTCAATGTTCTCGAGAATGCATCAAATTATATATACATACATATATCATGTATATATATATATATATACTTACTGCTCGAACAACATTCTCAAATTGCTAATTTTATTTATAGTTTTCTTTTTTTTTTCCTTTTTTCTTTTTTTTTTTTTTTTTTTAATATGACACAAATCACTTTTATCGTCTACATGAGTAGGAGAGTACAGGCTATACGAGAATGAATTTGATACAGATCACTTATTTAGTCGTAAATACAATGGGTTTGTGTGTGTGTGTGTGTGTGTGTTTTTCGTATGTGTGCGTTTTTGTTGCTCTCTTTGTTTCTCAATTATTACACGCTATAAACTAGATACTTAGAAAACACTGTACAACGCAGCAAGAACTGTCACATACTTTACAATATAATACAAGCACTTTTTTTTCTTCTCCTCTTCTTATTTTTTTATTTTTTTTTTTTCGTTCGTTAATTTGGCGAAATCACGGCATCGCGTATCAAAGTTAATTAATCAATTGATTAATTAATTAATTAATTCGAGACTCAAATTCACCACAACTTGTTTTTTCGCTAGTTTTTTTTTTTTGTTTTTTTTTGTAACGACCCCTAGCACAGCTATTCTTGCACACTCCCACACACACACACACACACGCACACACATACACACATTTTCGTGTTTGATCGAAATTTTTACAAATCAGCACGTATTCTAGGCCCTGATCGATAATTATGAGTTTGCTGATGCGCACATCGATGGGAATGAGGGAGGAATACCGATTTATCGAATTTTTTCATCGATATTTTAATATGCTCGGGCTATTCTGTGTCAATTAAAGGATGCCTGTACAGTCCCAGCCAAAAATTGTAATTGATTGAAATTTTCGTACTTCGCGATACAATAAAAATTTGAAAAAATTCGGTGACATTTCGCTTGCCACAAACAACAATTATCAATAATAATATTGCCCAAAAGTTGGTGATAAATTGTTTAAGCAAATAATAACGAAACAATTTTTCGGTAATTTTTTTTTTCTCAAACAAATCGAATCCGTTAATTTTTCTGAACCCGTATGAATTTTTTCAGAATTTTATCTCTATTCTGAAATTTCCGTTTTGAAGATTTTTAGAATGGCTGTATTTATGGTTTTTTTGGCCTGGTGTATTTGGAACTCTTCAAAGCTGACGATAAACCTGTGTCCAAAGACGTATGAGGCATTCCACGTCAAGTCGGCCACCCCATTTTTTGAAATCGCCAAAAATCGCATACAAATTTTTATAAAGAAGTTCCAACTGTCAAGAAAATTCGTTATTTTTTTCAAATTTTTTTATTACACATTTTAGCCGGAAAAAAATACAAAAAATTTTCTCGTTCCATTTCGTAACTCGAAAATTATTCATCGTACGAAAAAAAAAGTACAACATGAAATTTAGGATTTTCAACGTACTTTTCACGAAAATTTTTTACGAACTCATCCAAAAGCTCTATATGCCATTTTCGGAGTAAATAATGTTTTGATATTTTTTTTTCTCAGAATCGACATCTTCGATTTGTCCGTAGTTCAAACAGTTTTTTACTTGATATATTTACAGACTATAAAAAAATTGGCACAGTGGAGAATCCGTTCCTTCCAATGCCTTTTTCGTCCCAAATGAATACACAAATTTCTCTGTGCATTAACAGAGTTGAGACTATCTATAGATACTTTCTAAAGCCCGCATTTTTGTTTATTTTTTGTACTTTTTCAATTTTTTCGACTTTTTTCATTTTTATTTTTTTAAATATCTTTTTGTACATTTTAATAAACTTTATCAATGGACCCATGGACACCGATAAAGTCTATTCAAATTTGAGTCAAAGGCTACTCACGTCTCTCGATTGCAAAAAAAAATTAATTTACCCTCTTCGGATACACCGACCTTTCCATGGCCAATGAGTACTTTTTTAATTCGATCAGGGCATGATTTTTGGGAATGAAGCAACGATACGGCTTTTTTTTCTAGAATCGTCTTCGCAGTATCAAAACGAGATTATTTTATTATTTTTCTCGGTCTACGATTAATAATGATAAAATATCGATATCTACGCTATTTCGATAAATCACTCTATAATGATAGATTGTATCGATAAAAATCCATTTGAAATAATGGATTCTCCACTACGCCAATTTTTTTATAGTTTGTAAATATATCAAGTAAAAAACTATTTGAACTACGGACGAATCGAATGTGTCAATTCTGAGAAAAAAAAAGATCAAAACATGATTTGCTCCGAAAATGGCATATAGAGCTTTCGGAGGAGTTTGTAAAAAATTACAGTGAAAAGCACGTTGAAAATCATAAATTTTATATTCTACTTTTTTTTTCGTACGATGAATAATTTTCGAGTTACAAAATGGGACAAACAATTTTTTTTTATTTTTTTCCGGCTAAAAATAAAATTTAAAAATCTGAAAAAAATCACAAATTTTCTTGATAGTTGGAACTACTTTCTAAAAATTTGTATGCGATTTTTCGCGATTTCAGAAAATGAGATGGCCGACTTGACGTGGAATGCCTCATATAAAAAATTCGCCATTTTTTTGTTTGTATTTAAGAATGTTTTTTATGATATTTCAAAATAGAGAGAAAATTGTGAAAAAATTCATAATCATAAATTTCAATCAGATACAATTTTTGGCTGGGACTGTATCATCCTTAACCAAGTTTAACCCTTATTCTTGCAAATTGAATTCATCATGTTGTTTTCTGTGATTACATTGAGGCTTGTAAAGATTCAATATTTATGCATTTTTTTTAAATCATATATTTCATCGCAATTTTTTTTTCCATCTTGTATGGATTGATTTTGAAAAAATAAAATTTCAATTGGAGCTGACAGAAGAAATGTTGCAAAAAATCTCGAGTACTTAAAAGCCTCGGTATATTAGCAGAAAAAATTACGAACCAAATTTGAGATGTTGAGGATCAAGAGTCAGTCGAATTGACACGGAATACCCCATACATGTGTGTGTTTATTTGGCTAGAACTATTTTGATCTTAATTTTTATTGAAAATCTCGCTTGATCGTAGAATGCATCGAAGTTCCTGAATTAAAAATCTTTTCAGAGGAGTTAGGGAAAGAGACTCAACCTTTGCATCGAGAAAAAATTTGAAAAATAAAAAATTTGAAAAATTTGACAAATTAAAAATTAGAGTCAAAGTATAGTCCAGCCTCATTCCGTTATTTACAAAACGCTTTTTTGATCAACGAAATTCGGTACATGCTTTTTTTTAAAGATTTGGTTTCGCTAAATGACGAATGACAGAAAAATTGTAAAGTTTTTTTTCCCCCATAATCTTTTTGCCTCTGTCAGTATTTTTTCCTCTACGAAAAATCGTTAATTCTTTTTCAACATTCACTCTCAATCGGAATTTCACAATTTTTCATCGATTCAAAATTTTTTTGAATCCAGTCGCCATTTGGCAATTACAAAATATACGATCTCATTTGTTCGAATTTGTCTGAAGGAAATTGTTGTCGCAGCTTTCGAAAAACGGAAATCTCTCTTTTTGAGGCAATATCGTTTCCGGAGATTATTATTCAGCATGGAATAACATTCTGGTTGTTCGAATTATCTTTCGAAAATCTTAAGCACATATTTATTTATCCATCGACAATATATGGGCCATTTCATGTCAAAACGACCAATAGTTCGAATCGATCCCTTTCAACTTCGATGAAATTTTTACCAACGGAAAAAAATCAAAAAATTTCGTTCGAGAATTGAAAATTTAACAATTATTTCAATTATTCAAGTTTATTTTTTGACGAACTCACAACGATTTTTTTTTTCATAACTATACTAATTTTCGAGATATTTAAAAAATGAACTTGAAAATCTGAAAAAATGGTGAAATTTTGAATTTTGCATAACTTTAAAAAAAAAATTTTCAATTTTTTTTCCTTTGATACAACTTCGTTTCATGATAAAATTCCGATTCCAACTACTGGTCGATTTGACATGGAACGACCTGTTACGGATTTTGTAACAAAATTGTCCACAAGCGAAAAATTTAGAGAAAAGTGAGAATCTTGATGAAAAAAATGTGTTGTCGGTGATTTTTCGAGTAGATTTTTTTTCCAAAATTCGTTCTGGAGAATCGATAAATATGCGTAAAAGATCTCAAAATTACTGCCTCAATTTTCAATCCGAAAACTCCAAATTTTCTGACTCTATAACATTTTTTTTTTCCCAAGCTAAATTCGAAGAAATGCGGTATTTTCTCATAGATTAATTTGGCATCGCAAAATTTTTTATTTTCTCGTATGAATAACGAAAAAAGCTGATTGGAATATATCGAGCACGAGAAAATAAGGTACGTGTGAGTATCTGACAAAAAATTCCTTTTTTCAAAAATGAACAAAAAATATGGGCAAATCGATGCATTTTTTCCACCGTTTTTTTTTTTTTTTTTTTTTCGTCTGCATATCCAAAATTAACTGACAGAGCGAAGATCGCAAAAACGAATCGGTGAATGTAAAAAATATGTATTATCAATAATATTGGCATGATGTTCTTATGGCACGTTTAGTTTACTATTCAGTGACGTCATTACAGTAATTATGGGTTTTGCTTTTTGTTCGCTATACAGACAATATTTTTGTTTTTTCTCTTTTCTCTCTTTTTCAATCTCGAGGGTGAAAAAAATTCACTTTTTCCTCCTCAACGCGATTTTTTTTACACATTATTTTCACCTCTCGATCTCGCAGCGTATACAATTTGTTTTTTGTTTCTTTCACAAAAGTTTTTCACCACGCACACGAACACGCACACACGCACACACGCGCACATCTCCGCCATTGCACTTTCCCCATCTTCACAATAAATGCACCTTAAACGTATTTATTATGTACAAATAGCTGCTTGATTTTTTTTCCTCTTTTTCCCCGGCGAATCTTTCCAAACAGTCTCATTTGAATCCTATTGCATTTTGTTTTTTTTTTTGGTTCACGGGATTGCATAAGGAAAAAAAAAAAGAAACGAACGAAATCCGCATCGCAGATGCAAGAGAGAGAGAGAGAGAGAGAGAGAAAATTGAGTGTAGGATGAAAGTTTGTTCACCGTTTTTCGTTTCTTTTTTTTCGATTTGATCATTGTTTCCATTTTTTTTTTTGTATTTTTTTTTACGTATAATGGATGTACGAAGTGTATGCATAGTTGTGAAAATAGTAATGTAAAAATAATGCATTACCCATTACTTTAAACAATGTGTATTGGACAAGTATTACATTACAAATTACAAAAGTAATGTGTAATGCATGCATGTTCCATTACAAATGAAAATCGTAATGTGTAATGGATGTGTGTTCCATTACAATTTAAAAAAGTAATGTGTAATGGATGCATGTGCCATTACAATTAAAAAAGTAATGTGTAATGGATGTATGTGCCATTACAAATAAAAAAAGTAATGTGTAATGGATGCATGTGCCATTACAAATAAAAAAGTAATGTGTAATGGATGTATGTGCCATTACAAATAAAAAAAAGTAATGTGTAATGGATGCATGTGCCATTACAAAAAAAAAATGTGTGATGGATGCGTGTTCCATTACACATTACTTTTTTATTTGTAATGGCACATGCATCCATTACACATTACTTTTTTCATTTGTAATGGGACATGCAGCCATTACACATTACTTTTTTTTATTTGTAATGGAACACGCCTACATTACACATTACTTTTTATATTTGTAATGGAACACGCACCCATTACACATTACTTTTCATATTTGTAATGGTACATCCATCCATTACACATTACTTTTTTTTATTTGTAATGGCACATACATCCATTACACATTACTTTTTTATTTGTAATGGCACATGCATCCATTACACATTACTTTTTGTATTTATAATGGAACACGCATACATTACACATTACTTTTTATATTTGTAATGGCACATGCATCCATTACACATTACTTTTTACATTTGTAATGGCACATGCATCCATTACACATTACTTTTTTTATTTGTAATGGAACGCGCATCCATTACACATTACTTTTTTATTTGTAATGGTACACTTGTCCATTTTACATTATGCAGTGTAATGGGTAATAAATACAGTAATGCATTATTTACAACTCTGAGTGTATGTCGATGTTTCTCGAGCTCGGTCTTGAATTTAATCTAATCGAAAAGCGTGCTAATTTAATAAACGCAGTGATCGGCAGTATCGATTTTTTCGTCAACGATATTGATTTTATTAATTATTTTTTCGAAAAATTAATAATTAGTCAAAAATGATTACTAATTTTTTATAAAAAAAATTGTAATCAGCGGAAAAATATTAGTAATTGTTCTGAAAAATTCGTAATTGGTGAGAAAATGTTTCCAATTACTCCAAAAAAAATTAGTAATTAGTGACAAAATATTTCCAATTTTTCTAAAAAATTAGTATTTAGCGACAAAATATTTTCTAATTTTTCCAAAAAAAATGAATAATTAGCGAAAAATATTTATCATCTATTAAAAAAGTTGTTTTATTTTTTATAATAACTACATCTTCTGAATATTTCACACATTATTATTTATTGTATCGAATGTCATACGATATCACATAAATTATTATCAATACGAATATTTAATCAGTACCTATTAAAAAATGCATTAGTAATTTTCTTTTTATTTATTACTTTTACCAAAATCAATACAACATTTCTCCACAAATTATTGATTTTTTAAAATTATTTAGCAATATCTTTCTCGCTAATAACTTATTCTTGGAAAAAATTAGTGATATTTTATCGTTAATTACTCATTTTTTTGGAAAAATTAGAAATTTTTTGTCACCAATTACTAATTTTTGGAAAAATTAGTAATATGTTCCCACCAAGTACCAATGTTAAACAAAATTAGTAATATTTTTTTGCCAATTATTAATATTTCGAAAAAAATTGAATAATAATAATAGATAGACTTTTTTTTGCCGATCACTGATTAAACGAAAAAAAAATGACAATTAACGCTAATTTTTTTTTTCAATCACTTTTTTTATTATTCTCTTCGAAATTGCACTACGATAAGTGTTGGCGCGATTCGACCGTCATGGAATTATCTAAACTATTTTTCTCGTTTTTTGATTGGCCGAAATATGATGCGTATTGTCCCCGAAGAAGAAAAAAAAGAAAGAGAGAGACAGAGAGGAAAAAAATCATGGAGAATCCTAACACTTAAAAGAATAATCGTGAAATTTAGATGGGCTTTTGATTTTTCGAAAAAAAAAATTTTCTTCAAAAAGCAAAAAAAAAAAAAAAAAAATTGGTCCACAATATTATGCAAACGTAGAAACGATCGAAGCAGCGTTGAAAAATAAAAATAAATCTCGTAAAAAATTCTACATCACGAATGCCAAATTTTTATTTATTTTTTTCATAATTTTTTTTTATTATTATTTAATACTCGGTTTCGGCGTCGCGAATATACACGTCAAGATTCCAGATAGTAACACGAAAAAATGAGGCTAAATTGCGTGTTTCCCCATTCGAGTGGTTTGAGGAAGAGGGGGGGGGGGAGGAAAGGGGGGGGGGAGGGGTAGGCTCGAGTTAACAAATTTCTTACTAAAAAATGAGGGAAAGGGCGGAGAAGGGAAAACTTCTTAAATTCTAATTAAATCGCAAAAATTGTGTATAGACTTTTAAAAAAATAACAAATTACAATACAGAAGATAGGTATTTTGACACGTCAAGAAAAAAAAAAAAAAAAAAAAAAATCGGCTATTTTTCTGCGATATAATTACACGTTTTTTCTCTCGCTTTCCTTCGCATTATCATTATTATTACATTTTTTTTGTTCGTTCCCTCCTCTTCTTTCGTTCAATAGAATATAGTACCTGGCACAGGAACATGATCTCACGATCATTGGCATCACAACGTAACAAGGACTACAAGCTGCGGTCACGCGCACTTTTTTTCTTTTCACAAAAAAAAAAAAAAAAAAAAAAAAAAAAAAAAAAAAAAAAAAACCAAAAACTCAGTCAGTCACTTGGCATCATTGCACGCGCGGTCTCTCGCAAAAAGTTGGTGACTACAGCCAGACACTTGGTCCTGAGTATTTCTGCATCGTTTACTTCGTTACTTCGTTTTTTTCCTTTTTTCTTCTAATCTCTTTTCCTCTTTTTATTTTGCAATCCGCACATTCATTCGTTAAATTTTTATGTATAATAAGATCGTATCGCGTTGCCATGTTTTTTTTTTGCTTCAAACACTGAATCTCTCGCTCTCGACATTTTTCTCGATATTTCGAATTAATTTGAGAATTCCGGATTTGTAACGATTTTTTTTTTATCTCTCATTCCAGAGATTTTCGAGGAGAAAAAAAAATCGCACTCAACTCTTCGGGACGATCACAACGTGTTGGAAGAGCTTTGACATATATTTTTTTTGTTTACTTTTCTCCCAGAAGACGTTGGGTTGCAATTTTTTTTTTATTCGGGCAAACAGCACTTTTGACTGGTCCAATTAATGCTTATTCGGACGAAAATATTTTGTAGAATTATTATAAATTATGGGAAATTATCCGAGTGGAGGAAAAAATATTTTCAGTGTCGAATTTAAAAAAAACTTAATGTATCGGAGAACAGATTTTTCTAAAAATAACAACGCTTTTTTTACATTTTTCGAACGGGAAAATATCGTTGGACTGTGAGCAATGATTTATGGTAAATTGAATAATTTTTTGGCAGGAAATTTCGATTAATACGAATTTTACATTGACATATGGGTCGTTCCATGTCAAATCGACCAATAGTTGGAATAGACCCTTTTCAATTTCGATTAAATTCGGTCAGAAGCATTCTTTCATCGTAAAACAAAGTTTTACCAAAGGAAAAAAATTTCAAAAAATTTCTTCGAAAGTTATGTAAGATTCAAAATTTCACAATTTTTTCAGTTTATTCTTTAAACATCTCAAAATTATTATAGTTACGAAAAAATCGTTCTGGGCTCGTTTTAGAGAGTATTTTTGGAACTACGAAAAAAAAATATTCTGAAAAAAAATTGTGAACAATGATGAATTTGGAGAATTTTGGATTTTTCAAAATCGTAAAAATCCACGATCGATATTAAATTTTTGGATCAATTTTTTTTGATATAACACCTTAAAGATCCTAAAATTTTCAGAATTGCTTTTTTTTCATAAATATGAATTTTTTAATTTTGTTGCAATTTTTTTTTTTTTACTTCAAAGTTAAGTAAAGTTAAGTAATCCTGTAACTTTTACTGTTGAAAATTACAAAATGCTCAACTTTCCGTAACGTAGAGGTAAAAAAATTTATTTACCGACAATTCAAAAATTCTTTTTTTTTTTAAACAAAAGCAGTTTAAAAAATTTCAAATACAAGGTATTATACTAAAAAAAATTGAATCAAAAATTTAATGTTGATGGATTTTGTCGTGGATTTTCACGATTTTGAAAATTCAAAATTCTCCAAATTCATCATTTTTCAAACATTCGTAATATTTTTTTTTCCCGTAGCCCCAAGTAAACTCTCTAAGACGAACGCAGAACGATTTTTCCGTAACTATAATAGTTTCCGTGATATTAAAAAAATAAACTTGAAAAATTAAAAAAATGGTGAAATTTTGAATTTCGCATAACTTTCGAAAAAAAAATCTAATTTATTACCTTCGGTAGAACTTCGTTTTATGATAAAAGAAAGCTTCCGCCCAAATTTCAATAAAATTGAAAGGGGTCGATTCCACGTAATGCTCGATTCGACACGGAATGACCCATATCCAAAATAAAAAACGATAAGAATACATCAAACAAAGGCAGCACCAACTCGACCAGTTTCAAACGGCCTTTAAGACCCAGAAAACCCAAATATTTCAGTGATTGAGTAAAAAAAAGGGGGGGGGGGCAACACCCAACAACACCCTTAATTTATACCGTTGGCACATTTGTACCCCTATAGTGTGGCATAATTATATCTTCGTCGTCGTCTTCCATATTATTTATTCATTTTTTTCAATTAATATATATATTTTTTTACACTGGCGAGCGTGTGTCCGTATCTATGAGTGTGTGCGGGTGTGTGCGCGCGCGTGCGTGTATGTGTGTGTGTTCGCGCGCGTGTGCGTGCGTGTGCTTGTGTAATAGTGTGTGCGTGTGCTTGTGTAAGAGTGTGTGCGTGTGTGTGCAAGAGTGTGTGCAAGAGTGTGTGCAAAAGTGTGTGCAAGAGTGTTTGCAAGAGTGTCTGCAAGAGTGTCTGCAAGAGTGTCTGCAAGAGTGTGTGCAAGAGTGTGTGTAAGAGTGTGTGCAAGAGTGTGTGCAAGAGTGTGTGCAAGAGTGTGTGCAAGAGTGTGTGCAAGAGTGTGTGCAAGAGTGTGTGCAAGAGTGTGTGCAAGAGTGTGTGCAAGAGTGTGTGTAAGAGTGTGTGCAAGAGTGTGTGTAAGAGTGTGTGCAAGAGTGTGTGCAAGAGTGTGTGCAAGAGTGTGTGCAAGAGTGTGTGCAAGAGTGTGTGTAAGAGTGTGTGCAAGAGTGTGTGCAAGAGTGTGAGTAAGAGAGAGAGAGAGTGTGTGCGTGCGTGTGTGTGTGTATGCGTGTGCGTGTGTGTGCGTGTGTATGCGCGCGAAGAGACGAATTTGTCGTTTTTTGTTCAGATTAAAATTACATATTTATACATATATATATTTATTTGTCAATATTAATGTAAATATATATATATATAAATATCAGCACGACAACGAAGTCCTTTCAGCCTTACCGAAGAGTATACGTAATTGAACCCCGATGACACCGATTTGTAGAGTCTTGTCACTTGGGGCGGGCCAGGGCTACGTAACGCTTATGGCCGGATTCGATGGTCCCGAGGTGGGACCACCGTCACCACTCTTTATACACTGTCCCGTCAATTGATTTACACTCAATGGATTATTTATGTCATGGGGATTAGTACCGACGGGATTACGATGAGGCTGTGGTCCGGCAGTTTGAGACGATGAATTCTGATTGGTCATCATCGACGATGACGAAACAGGTGGCGTTAATGGACACGGACACGGACTGGCCAAACTCGACGGCGATGGCAGTACAAGGGATGGGCTTGCGAGACTCGACAGAGCCGATAAACCGCCAGGACTGCTCAAGGATTCATCGTCCTCGGGAGTTCCGGCCTCCCCGACGCTTCCAAGGTTATCCTCCGAATGGTCGTCGTCAACGTCGCCGTCGACCTCACCGTCACCGTCGCCTCCCTCCCCCATGTACCTTATACATTTCTTCTTGCGTCTGAAAAAATGGTCGGAATATTGTTATCAGTGAAAATGGTCATCAAAGGGTGAACGATTAGTTGTAGAAATTAAAGACATCGATATCTCGAGTGCTTCGAGTTAATTGAAACGATTGTACATAATGGTTGTTCATTTGGTCACGAGAGCTGGAGAGCTTTCTCGTGGGATTTTTTTTTTTTTTTGGTTTTAGGGGAGGTTTTAGTTGAGAGGGTTGAGAATTGTTGATGGTCGATTGTGAGAGTGGTTGATTGAATTGATTTTTATAGTTCATTTTGTGAAATAGTAAAATATATCGACGTATTCGTCGTGTAGTTTAAATTTAAGTCGTTGAATTTCAATTTTTTCCATGAATTTTTGTAATTTAATTTAAAGCTACTGAGGTTTTATTTTTATTGAAAGTCAATTCGACTGAGCATGATTGAATTTGTTTTCTTTTAGTTCAATGTCAACCAATTTGGATTTATTTTTCAATCAATTTATAGAATTGAAAGACTGAATTTGAATTTATTTATTTATTTGTTTTTATTTGAATTTATTTGTTGAATTTATTGACTTGATCGAATTTCTTTTCTTTTAGTTCAATGTCAACTAGTTTAGATTTATTTTTCAATTAAAGTCAGATTTATAGAATTGAAATACTGAATTTGAATTTATTGGATTTTATTTTTTTGAATTTATTTACTTGATCGAATTTATTTTCTCTTAGTTCAATGTCAACCAGTTTAGATTTATTTTTCAATCAAAGTCAGATTTATAGAATTGAAAGACTGAATTTGAATTTATTTGAATTTATTTATTGAATTTATTGACTTGATCGAATTTCTTTTCTCTTAGTTCAATGTCGATCAGTTGAGATTTAATTTTCAATCAAAGTCAGATTTATAGAATTGAAAGACTGAATTTGAATTTATTTAAATTTATTTATTGAATTTATTGACTTGATCGAATTTCTTTTCTTTTAGTTCAATGTCGACCAATTTAGATTCATTTTTCAATCAAAGTCAGATTTATAGAATTGAAAGACTGAATTTGAATTTATTTGAATTTATTTATTGAATTTATTGACTTAGTCGAATTTCTTTTCTCTTAGTTCAATGTCGATCGGTTGAGATTTAATTTTCAATCAAAGTCAGATTTATAGAATTGAAAGACTGAATTTGAATTTATTTAAATTTATTTATTGAATTTATTGACTTGATCGAATTTCTTTTCTTTTAGTTCAATGTCGACCAATTTAGATTCATTTTTCAATCAAAGTCAGATTTATAGAATTGAAAGACTGAATTTGAATTTATTTGAATTGATTTATTGAATTTATTGACTTGGTCGAATTCCTTTTCTTTTAGTTCAATGTCAACTAATTTAGATTTATTTTCCCATTAAGCTCAGATTTATAGAATTGAAAGACTGAATTTGAAGGTATTTGCATTTATTTATTGAGTTTATTCATTTACTTGATTTTATTTGAATTTATTCATTTGTTTGATTTTATTTCAATTTATTTATTTGATTTTACTTGAATTTACTTATTGAATTTATTGACTTGATCTAATTTCTTTTCTTTTACTTCAATGTCAACCAATTTAGATTTATTTTTCAATCAAGCTCAAATTCATAGAATTGAAAGACTGAATTTAAATTTATTTGAATTTATTTTCATCGTCTTTGAATTTAGTTTTGCAATTTATCTCACGAGTTTACTTTTTTTTTCAATTAATTGAACTGATTTTGTGACGAATTGTTGGGACTTGGAATTTCAAATAGTAGTTACTTGTAAAGTAGTTGATTTTTTGTGCACAACATTATTTTTACATAATTGAAAATACTTTTTTTTCGAATCGTAAGAATTGAACATTTGGGCAGGACAAATATTTTTTTTTAAATTGAATTCTGGACGAATACTTTTACAAATACTCGAATATTTAAAATACTCCCTTAATAGCTCCCAACCTTCGTGACCCAGACTTAATTAGTACGGTCTAGTAAGTGAAAATAAACATTACGAAACTAAAGTATTTCATGCTTTCACACGTCGAACATCGATTTTAAGAAAAATAAAATATATTAAAAATCTTAAGGCTCCTTCGTGGACCTCCGCACGTACAAACTCTTTTCGCGTATTTCTCTTCGGATATCCCGTCGTGAAGGGATCCTTTGGGTTTCGAGTTTTTACGAGCGACAGAGCCTGATTTTTTTTCTCTCTGATTTCTTTTTTTTCCGCTTGTTTAACTCGCTGAAAATGCCATGCTCAGAGGTTTTCGAACAAGCATACAGTGGGGAAATATATGGTGTTGTGATCGATATGTAAAAATGATAGACAATTCTATATGAATAATAAAAAAATTGACGTCTAAAAAAAAATGATCCTCGTTGGCTTGATATTTCTTTTTTTTCGTGGGACTGATCGTGTGGACGAATGTTGAGGGATTATACGCAGTCATGATTTTCAAAAAATCGATAATTTTTTTTCATTTTCGTAACGTAAATATACAGGGTGTTTCAGGGGTGAAGGTCAATACCGTGATGGTAGATTTGTGACGTAATATCGAGCAGAAAAGTCCTTTGCCATTTTTTTGTATTTTGAAGCCCTGAATTGTTACGAATTTTTTTTAATCAGCCAATGAGACGCGCCCATTGCGCGAGAGCAGGCATGGTGGGATCACGGCGGATCTCAATCGGCGCATCTCATTCGCTGATTAAAAAAATTAATAACAATTCAGGGGTTCAAAATATCAAAAAATGGCAAAGGACTTTTCTGCTCGGTATTACGTCACGAATCTACCTTCACTCCTGGGACACCTTGTTTTTAAGTTATTTTTTTTCAATGCATTTCCTCCGTGTGCAGACTTCTGTCTATTACAGGGTCGTTGCTTTTAAGTATTTACACAGAAAATTTCATGTCAATCCGACAAGCAAGATTTCTCAGAAACGGCATAACCAATCAGTCTCAAATTTTTACACAAACTTTAAAAATATCTTTTTTAGTAATTAATCGAAGGTTTGTTTTACCGATAAATATTGTCCATTGTATAAACAATTTAGGACACAAATTTTCATCAAAAATCGTTTTTTTTTTTAGAGAAGTCGCCATTTTGTTAAAAATTGATATTTTGCTTATTCCTTCGATCAAATACTAGATTATAACCCTATATTAACGATTTTTTAAAAATGAAAATTAAAAAATAAAGTTAAAAGTTACAAAAATATGTATATAAATTTTGACGTTAATAAATTAAAGTTTCTCTCTAGAATTTTTTTTAAATGGCTTATTTTCGACGTTCTGACTGCGTATAACCCCTTAAACGAATACTGCGATTTTTTTTTTTTTATTAATTTCAAGGATAAACGTACAACGGGAGCTCGAGCACGTTTGATAATTGCAGCACTGCAGTCGAGACAATTACCGCTCTGCCATTGGCTCTCATTATTAATATCTTTCAGCTGAATATACACATTTTTCAGCAATCGGTTAAATCACGAAAATTCATTGATTAATAGGTCAATAGATCGATTAATAAAATTGAGGCAACGAGTCATCGTTAATTCCTCCCGAAGGGTGAAAAAGACGAATTAGGAATCCAAAAATGGGAAGACATTGAAGCTGCAATCGTCATTTGACTCCGCGTTTTTTTTCGCCTACAAGTCCAAAATTATCTCGACATTCGAAATTGATTATAAATTGCTTAAGCACGTAACATGGCATTAGAACAACAATTGGAAAAAAAACGTTAATACAAAAAAAAAGACAAAGTTAAAGTATGGAAAAAAAAACAAAAAGTTAATAAACATTATGTAGGCCACTAAATACACAAAATATTTATACATCACAACATTTCGCAACGATATGCATATAATTATATTACCATTAAAATGTATAATAATGACGAACAATTGCCATGCCAAAAAAATTAGAGTATATATATGCAGGGTGTCCCAGGGGTGAAGGTCAATACCGCGAGGGTAGATTCGCGATGTAATATCGAGTAGAAAAGTCCTTTGCCATTTTTTTATATTCCGAACCCCTGAATTGTTATTATAATTTTTTTAATCAGCCAATGAGATGCGCCCATTAAGATGAGCCGCAATCCCGCCAGCCCATCTCATTGGCTGATTAAAAAAATTAATAACAATTCAGGGGTTCAAAATACAAAAAAATAGCAAAGGACTTTCCTACTCGATATTACGTCAGGAATCTACCCTCACGGTATTGACCTTGACCCCTGGGTCACCCTTTATATATATTATAAATATATATATATATACGTATATAAAAATCTAACTCTTTGAAACCGAAATGGAAAAAAAATCCTGTTATGTAAATAAGTATATTGTTACACATCAGCCATGCTAAGGGCGACATCGATAACGATGAAAAAAACCATGTAAAAAGATTGCAGAAATTGATATAAAGAAAACGAAAAACATCGAAAACTAAAACGTTGAAAAAAAAAATCACGAAAAAAAATTCAAAGCTGTAAAGAGCCACAACAATGAGAAACAATGCGAGCATCGGGACGTCGCTTGGCTGTTCACTATGCCGCTCGTTATTGCCGAATTTGAGTTTTTTGGTTAAAAAAAAAAAATTCAAAATTTCATAATCCGGAAAAATTCGGTTTTTTGGTTTTTTTCAAATTCCCTTTTTGGGGCAATTTTTTCGCAATTGACGGGGAAGAATAATTTTGAAAAAAAAAAATGGCGCGAAAGACAAAGGGCGATCGGCATGAGTGAGCGCTTTAGCGAGGCCCGTTAGGTTTTTAAGTCGGGACTGACCACTGTTTAAGAAGAAGTGTTGCAGTAGAAGGGAGGCGATAGGCTTGACTAGAGATTAACATAAGTGGGTTCTTGCTGAGGCGAGGAGGCATTGGAGGCAGTATTTGTGTTCGGAGGACCGGTTGCCGATCCAACCGTTCCACCCCCACCTCCACCGCCTCCAGCCCCGACCCCGGCCCCCGCGCTACTTCCCACACCGTGATGAATTATGCTCGCGTGGATGCCCATCCCCGCTCCATGCTCCACTGGGCTGCCAAAACCAACCACCAGCCATTAAAGGGGCGTTTATATTGGACATCGATTTTTTTTCTTTTTTTTTCAAATATATTTTTCTAAAATATTCCCGCACGAGGTGAATTAAAAATAAGCATTTGTCACAGTATTGATAATTGAGATTTTTTTTTAAGGGTACCATAACCAGTCTACGAAAATAATTTTAGGGGTCCAAAAATTATTGCAAATGTACAAAAATAATAAGATTGTATGAGTATCTGTAGAAAAATTATCGTGACTGTACAAAAATGATTAAGATTGTACAAGCAATTGCACAACAGTACAAAAATCACTGTAACTGTACAAAAAAAAATTACGATTGTACAAGAAATTGCAAAATAGTACAAAAATCATTGTACCATAATTGTTGTAGCTTTAAAATAATTATCGTAATTGAACGAAAATCATCGCAATGATGTGAAAAATTATTGTAACTCTACGAAAATCAATGTAACTTTGCAAAAATTCTTGTAACTTTACAAAAGTCATTGGAATAGTACAAAAATCATTGTGGTTTTACAGAAATATTGCATCTTTACAAAAATCAGTGCAGTTGTACAAAAATCATTGTAACTTTTAAAAAATTCTTGTAACTCTACAAAAGTTATTGGAATTTTACAAAAATTATTGTAAATGTACAAAAATAATTAAGATTGTATAAGAAAATGCAGAATAGTATCAAAATCATTGTATCTGTACAAAAATTATTGTGATTGTACAAAAATGATTAAGATTGTACAAGAAATTGCAAAATTGTACAAAAATCATGGCAATGATATAAAAAATTATTGTAACTCTACGAAAATCATTGTAACTTTTCAAAAATTCTTGTAACTTTACAAAAGTCATTGGAATTTTACAAAAATCATTGCATCTTTATAAAAATCATTGTAACTTCACGAAAATCATTGTAACTTTTCAGAAATTCTTGCAACTTTACAAAAATCATTGTGATTTTACAGAAATCATTGCATCTTTACAAAAATCAGTGCAGTTGTACAAAAATCATTGTAACTTTACAATAATAATTAAAATTGTTCAAGGAATTGCAAGATAGTACAAAAATCATTGTATTTGTAGAAGAATCATTGTATGTACCATAATTATTGTAGCTTTGTAACAATTATTGTAATTGTACAAAAATCATGGCAACGGTATGAAAACTTATTGCATCTACAAAAATCATAGCAAATTTTGAAAAATTCTTGTAACTCGACAAAAGTCATTGCTCATTTTACAAAAATCATTGCATCTTTACTAAAATCATTGCAGCTGTACAAGAACCGTTGTAACTCTACAGAAATCATTGTAACTTTACAAATATAGTTACAATTCTTCAAGAAATTGCAAAATAGTACAAAAATCATTGTATCTATAGAAGAATCATTGTACCATAATTATTGTAACTCTTCGAAAATCATTGTAGTGTTACACAAATCATGGCACTGGTAATAAAAATTATTGTAGCTTTTCAAAAATTCTTGTAACTTTACAAAAGTAATTGGAATTTAACCAACATCATTGCATCTTTACAAAAATCATTGTTACTCTTACACAAATAATCAAGATTGTACAAGAAATTGCAAAATAGTACAAAAATCATTGTATTTGTAGAATTTTCATTGTAGCTGTACCATAATTATTGTAGCTTTACAAAAACTATAGTAATTGTACAAGAATCATGCCAATGGTATGAAAAATTGTTGTTACTCTACGAAAATCATTGTAACTTTACAAAAATTATTGCAACTTTACAAAAGTCATTGGAATTTAACGAAAATCATTGCAGTGTACGAAAATCATTGTAGTTGTACAATAATTATTGTAGCATTACAAAACTCTACAAAAATCATTGTAACTTTTAAAATTTTTTTGTAACTTTACTAAAGTCATTGGAATTTTACAAAAATTATTGTGTCTCTACAAAAATCATTGCATCTGTACAAAAATAATTAAGATTGTACAAGAAATTGCAAAATGGTACAAAAATAATTGTATCTGTAGCAGAATCATTGTACCGTAATTATTGTAGCTTTACCAAAATTATTGTAATTGTACAAAAATCATGGCAGCAATAAGAAAAATCATTGCAAATTTACATAAATTGTTGTAACTTTTCAAAAATTCTTGTAACTTTACAATTGTCATTCGAATTCAACAAAAATCATTGAATCTTTACAAAAATCATTGTAACTATACTATAATTATTGTTGCTTTAGAAATTTTTTTGTAATTGCACAAAAATCATGGAATCGGTATAAACAATTATTGCAACTCTACAAAAATCATTGTAACTTTTTTAAAATTCTTGTAATTTTACAAAAGTCATTGGAATTTAATCAAAATCATTGCATCTTTACAAAAATCATCGTAAATTTACAAAAATCATTGTATCAGTAGAAGAATCATTGTAACTATATCATAATTATTGTAGCTTTAGAAAATTTTGTGTAATTGCACAAAAATCATGACAACGGTATAAACAATTATTGCAACTCTACAAAAATCATTGTAACTTTTTAAAAATTCTTGTAACTTTACAAAAGTCATTGAAATTTAACAAAAATCATTGCATCTTTACAAAAATCATGGCAACGGTATAAAAAATTATTGCAACTCTACAAAAATCATTGTAACTTTTCAAAAATTCTTGTAACTACAAAAGTCATTGAAATTTAACAAAAATCATTGCATCTTTACAAAAATCATTGCAGCTGTACGAACATCATTGTAACTGTAGAAAAATAATTAAGATTGTATGAGAAATTGAAAAATAGTACAAAAATCATAGCAACAGTATAAAAAAATATTGCAACTCTACAAAAATCATTGTAACTTTTCAAAAATTCTTGTAACTTTACAAAATTCATTGAAATTTAACAAAAATCATTGCATCTTTACAAAAATCATTGCAGCTGTACAAAAATCATTGTATCTGTTGAAGAGTCATTGTAGCTATACCATAATTATTGTAGCTCTACGAAAATTTTTGTAATTGCACAAAAATCATAGCAACGGTATAAAAAATTATTGCAACTCTACAAAAATTATTGCAACTTTTCAAAAATTCTTGTAACTTTTCACAAATTCTCGTAACTTTACAAAAGTCATTGAAATTTAACAAAAATCATTGCATCTTTACAAAATTCATTACAGCTGTACAAACATCATTGTAACTGTAGAAAAATAATTAAGATTGTATAAGAAATTGAAAAATAGTACAAAAATCATAGCAACAGTATAAAAAATTATTGCAACTCTACAAAAATCATTGTAACTTTTCAAAAATTCTTGTAACTTTACAAAAGTCATTGAAATTTAACAAAAATCATTGCATCTTTACAAAAATCATTGCAGCTGTACAAAAATCACTGTAAATATACAAAAATCATTGTGTTTGTTGAAGAATCATTGTAGCTATACCATAATTATTGTAGCTCTACGAAAATTTTTGTAATTGCACAAAAATCATGGCAACGGTATAAAAAATTATTGCAACTCTACAAAAATCATTGTAACTTTTCAAAAATCATTGCATCTTTACAAAAATCATTGCAGCTGTACAAAAATCATTGTAAATGTACAAAAATTATTATATCTGTTGAAGAATCATTGTAGCTATACTAAAATTATTGTAGCTCTACGAAAATTTTTGTAATTGCACAAAAATCATGGCAACGGTATAAAAAATTATTGCAACTCTACAAAAATCATTGTAACTTTTCAAAAATTCTTGTAACTTTACAAAATTAATTGAAATTTAACAAAAATCATTGCATCTTTACAAAAATCATTGCAGCTGTACAAAAATCATTGTAAATGTACAAAAATCATTGTATCTGTTGAAGAGTCATTGTAGCTATACCATAATTATTGTAGCTCTACGAAAATTTTTGTAATTGCACAAAAATCATGGCAACGGTATAAAAAATTATTGCAACTCTACAAAAATCATTGTAACTTTTCAAAAATTCTTGTAACTTTACAAAAGTCATTGAAATTTAACAAAAATCATTGCATCTTTACAAAAATCATTGCAGCTGTACAAAAATCATTGTAAATGTACAAAAATCATTGTATCTGTTTAAGAATCATTGTAGCTATACCATAATTATTGTAGCTCTACGAAAATTTTTGTAATTGCACAAAAATCATTGTAACTTTTCAAAAATTCTTGTAACTTTACAAAAGTCATTGAAATTTAACAAAAATCATTGCATCTTTACAAAAATCATTGCAGCTGTACAAAAATCACTGTAAATATACAAAAATCATTGTATCTGTTGAAGAATCATTGTAGCTATACCATAATTATTGTAGCTCTACGAAAATTTTTGTAATTGCACAAAAATCATTGTAACTTTTCAAAAATTCTTGTAACTTTACAAAAGTCATTGAAATTTAACAAAAATCATTGCATCTTTACAAAAATCATTGCAGCTGTACAAAAATCACTGTAAATATACAAAAATCATTGTATCTGTTGAAGAATCATTGTAGCTATACCATAATTATTGTAGCTCTACGAAAATTTTTGTAATTGCACAAAAATCATGGCAACAATATAAAAAATTATTGCAACTCTACAAAAATCATTGTAACTTTTCAAAAAATTTTGTAACTTTACAAAAGTCATTGAAATTTAACAAAAATCATTGCATCTTTACAAAAATCATTGCAGCTGTACAAAAATCATTGTAAATGTACAAAAATCATTGTATCTGTTTAAGAATCATTGTAGCTATACCATAATTATTGTAGCTCTACGAAAATTTTTGTAATTGCACAAAAATCATTGTAACTTTTCAAAAATTCTTGTAACTTTTCAAAAATTCTTGTAACTTTACAAAAGTTATTGAAATTCAACAAAAATCATTGCAGCTGTACAAATATCATTGTAACTCTACGAAAATCATTGTGACTACAAAAATCATCATAACTGTAGATAAATTATCGTAAGGGTTGAAAAATCTCAATGAGCAATGCTGTGACAAAATAAGGGATCGTTTCAATCACCCCGTACCCCACCGTATTCGTCGTCACCCACACGCATCGAGTCTCTCTCTCCCTCGGTCTCTCTCGACGTTATTTATTTATTATTATCATTATTATTATTATTATTATTATTATTATTCTCATAATTATTTAATATCCGTGAAAGTATTTAAAAATGAAAGCATCTTCCCTCGAGTATTGCAACGGGAAGCTTTGAAAAATCATTCGATTTATCGTCAAAGAGGATTGTGAGGATGTGATTGTTTCTACGTTTTTTTTTTTTAATCAATTTTATTCATCAGAAAATATGTCTTCCGAATTTGCTTTCTTTATGTCGAATAATTTTGTTCCAAATCTTTTTACAATAAAATCAAATTATTTTTTTTACTATTTGAAAAAAGAAAAGCTTCGCAATTTGTTTACTTTATTTTTTAATCGAGAAAAAAGTTTCTGATTTTATTGCTCTTATTTTAGAATACGACAAAAAATTTCAAAGAGTTTTTTTTTCGTTCTCGAAGAAAGCAAAAGTCTCGACTGATGATGGGATTCGTTTTCGCCCCTTTAATGAGGTCCATGGATTATTCACAAACCCGGAGCCGGGACGTGGAGGCGTTTTACAAGGGGAGTTATCATTATCATTATTATTATTTTTTTTTTTCAACTATAATGCAATACAAGAGTAACAGTAGTTAGTGGCGCTAGGCGGACAGTATTTTATGGATTTTTATTTAAATCGCAAAAACTACGAGTGTGGTACTAGAGAGAGATAGAGAGAAAAAGAGATATATGTATATATTTACAAGCATGTCGAATGTGCTATTCGTAATTTTTTTTTTTTTTTAATTCATGGAGAGAAATTTGAAAAATTTCTCTTATCTTTTTTCGTTTTCCCTTATCTTTGCTTCTTTTTTTTGGAAGACACATTTTCTGACCCAATCATAAATTTACAATTTTTTTTTTTTAATTTCCAGATTTTCCGCTCCGGGCGAATTTAGTCGGAGGAATCTCAGTTTTTCGCATTTTGCGAAAATAATAAAAATTGAAAAAATTATTTCCACGATAACATGTGGATGACGAGACGGATTCGAAGGATCACATTATTGTAAACAAACAAGTTGACAAAGTAGATATTATTCGTGCTTTCAAAGATGCGAAATCTTTGAGACGAGTATTTTCCTGAAAATTTGTTTCATCTCGTTGTTCGGAAAACTTTGGATGAGCGCGAAATTTTTTTTTTTGTCTCTTTGATTCTAAATTTCCCCAAAGTTTTTGTAACATTTCGACGGAGCTTCGAGGAAATCCCTCGGGAAAATGATCGAAATTTTTTTTTGCTTTAAAGAAAGAAAAAAAAATTAGATATCTTACAGAGATTTTGTCGAATATTTGAGATCGCTTGTGGAGTAGAAATTTTTTTTTCTCAATTCTTCCACTCGTATTATATGGGTCATTCCATGTCAAATCGACCAAGAGTTGGAATCGACCCCCTCAATTTCGATAAAATTTGATCAGAAGTTTTCGTTTTCAATAAAACGGAGTTCTACCAAAGGAAAAAGATTAAATTTTTTAAATTCAAAAGTTATTAAAAATTTAAAATTTCACAATTTTTGAAATCTTTCAAGTTTATCTTTTAAATATCTCGAAAACTATTATAGTTACGAAAAATCGTTCTGAACTTGTTTTGAAGAGTATACTTGGGGCTATGAAAAAAAAAATATTCCGAACAAAATTTTAAAAAAATGACGAATTTGGAGAATTTTGAATTTTGAAAAATTGTGTAAATCCAAGTTCCATGTTTTATTTTTGGTTCAATTTTTTTATATTATATCTTGTACTGATTTTAAAAGATCCTGAAATTTTCAGGATGGTGTTTTTTTTTTCAAAAATAAAAATTTTTGAATTTTGGTAAACAAATTTTTTTTTCGTTTTTCCTCTAAGTTGAGTGAAGTTGAGCAATCATGTAATTCTGTAATTTTGAGCAGTAAAAATTTCAATAAAGGACAATTTAAAAAAAAATATATATATTTACCAAAATTTTCAAACAAAAACACACCATCCTGAAAATTTCAAAATCTTTTAAGATCAGTGAAAGGTATAATATAAAAAAAATTTAACCAAAAATTTAATGTTTATCGTGGATTTGCACGATTTTTAAAAATTCAAAAATTTATATTTTTGAAACGAAAAAAAGCACCTCTCTGAAAATTTCAGGATCTTTCAAGACCAGTACAAGGTATTATATAAAAATAATTAAACCAAAAAAAAAATATGGAACTTGAATTTTTACGATTTTTGAAAATTCAAAATTCTCCAAATTCATCATTTTTCAAATTTTTTTTTTCGGAATATTTTTTTTTTTCGTAGCCCCAAGTATACTCTTCAATACGAATTCAGAACGATTTTTCGTAACTATAATAGTTTTCAAGATATTTAAAAAACAAACTTGACAGATTTGAAAAATTGTGAAATTTTGCATGACTTTCGAAAAAAAAAAAAAAAATTTTTTTTTCTTTGGTAGAACGTTTTTTTATTGAAAACGAAAACTTTTGACCAAATTTCATCGAAATTGAAAGAGGTCGATCCCAACTCTTGGTCGATTCGACATGGAATGACCCATATGTATTTTGTCAAATGATGATTTTAAAAAAATGATTCAGAGGATAAATTTCATCATGAAAAATTTCATCAAGCGAAAGCTGACGTACCTGCAGGGTTTGCACCATTGACTTTGTTGATCTAATCCGTACCTTGCTCGGCACTTCTTCATGTTATTACCTAAAAAATGAAAATTCGATTAGCAAACATTTATTTTCCATTTTCAAAATCGAATCGCGATCTCCGTCCCTCGTATCTCGAACAAAAAAATTAACTTTCGTTCTCAGCCTGTTTACGTTCTACATAAAAAAAATTTTTTTTTTTTTTAATCAAGCTCAAAAATAGCTTCTAGTTACTGGGAAATTTTTAAGAATAAAAAAAAAAGTTCAAAATAAACGACAATTAGAATTAGTGAATTTGGAATTGATAGACGATAAAAGGAATCAAATCGAAATCGTGAAATAGAAATATTTTGAACAATTTATAATTGCAATGAAACCATTTGCAGCTTTCCATTTTACGATTTATTCGATTGTAAATATGTCAATTGGTCATGCGTGTAACGGGGAATCGAGTCGAATAATTTAATTGACGTGTCGTTGGATCGTTTGCAAATAATCATGCCAGAATTTTTTTTTTTTTTTTTTAAGTAAAAACAGAATCGATTGTTGATGAATGCCTACTCTGGAATTCGACTTTTGGCAGTCCACAAAATTATTTATTGTTAACTGAATGCCAGATTATAATTTGGAACACGAAGTGAAATTTCAATATGAAAAAAACATTTCAATATTCACTGCGAATAAATATTTCGAGAGCTTTCAGCTATTTTCTCGATTTTCTTTATATTTCTGGCAGGAGTCTTCGAAACACAATATACAGGGTATCCCAGGATTGAAGGTCAATACCGTGAGGGTAGATTCGTGACGTAATATCGAGTAGAAAAGTCCTTTGCCATTCTTTGATATTTTGAAACCCTGAATAGTTATTAACGTTTTTAATCCGCCAATGAGACATGAGGCATTTTCTCAATGGGCGCATCTCATTGGCTGATTAAGAAAAAAGTGAATAACAATTGAGGGTTTCAAAATACAAAAAAATGACAAAGGACTTTTCTACTCGATATTACGTCACGAATCTAACCTCACGGTATTGACCTTGACCCCTGGAACACCCTGTTTATATATATATATATACAGATAGAACAAGCATTGACGAGCATGCAACGTAAAAAAAAGGCTAAAAAAAATCAGAATAAAAAATAAACATGTATGTATCTAAATTGTCGTTTCTATGATAAAAGCTCCGTGAAACGGAATACGTTTGAATTGTGATAAAGCTTGTATATAGGCGTATTGAACGTTGAACTTGACATGAGGTTCGAGTATACTTGGGTTGAAGTAACGAGGCAAAAAAAAATGGAAATTTTCTCAAAAAAAAAAAAAAAAAAAAAAGAAGCAAAGAGTATTCTTATTCGGGCAACATTGAAACGATCAAAGGATAAAATAGAGACTCTTGACAGGATGATCTCAAAAAAGAAATAAACAAATAAACAAACAGTGAAAAATAAAACGCTTATGTATGTTTTTTTTTTTTTTCATTTCTTTTTCAGGATTGTCTGCGGATTAGGTCCCTGTAATAGAAAAAATAAAAATAAAAAAAATAAAAAAAATAAATGCAAGATGGCCAGCGTCCCCAAAGTTGTATAATTAATGCGGGGGATGTGAAATACATATATGTTGACATTGAAGTATGTACATATATATATTTGTGGTCGTGGGGATTTTGTTTTTTTTTGCTATATATATTTATTTATAAAATGAGAATAAACCGACCGAAAGACCCCCGAGACGGGGAAAACATGCAACATAATTGTAGTGTAGCAATATTAATGTAATAAAATTATTATAACAATCGGGTGGACAGAAAAATAGGGGGTTTGGTGTTTTTCGTTCTTTTTTTTATGCATTATTATTTATTATTATTATTATTATTTTTTTTTTCGAGGGGATTGTAAGAATGTGTGGAGTGAGGCATGTGGGTACCTCCAGGATCACTGTTTGTGTCTTGTTTGCGCTTCCTCTTCTTAGTTCGGTTGGTATTTGCGCGGGAAGACCAGTCAGGGTACAGCTGCATGTGCAACTGTCTCTCGCGTCGCGCCAATTCATAATACTTGGCCTGTTCCTCTCGCCCTAGCGCGTGCCACTACCGAGAGAGAACCAAACACTTTTGTAATTGCACAAAAACCGTGGCTAAACAATTATATTTGAATTAAAAGAAGAAGAAAAAAAAATTAGATGTATTTACATATGGGACGTTCCGTCCCAAATCGGACAGTTTGAAAAACTTTTTTTTTTTTATTTCCTCAATTTTTTTTAATATTTTTTAGTACCCATCAAAAGACCCTTCCTGTTAAATTTTGAGATATTTTTGATCACCCGTTAAAAAGATATTGAATTAACAAAAAAATCGCTCTTTTTTTGTTATTTTGGTCATAACTTCTTCAATAATGGTCCAAATTGAAAGTTTTTTTTTTCAAAATTTTTGTTTTTCATGGCTTTTTCAGAAAAAAATACAACAAAAATATTCAACGCGTTTTTTAATGAGTTTTTCGAGTTTTAAACTTTGAATCGCGTTTTTAAAAGTGTGATTTTTGATTTTTTTCTTAATTTTTTGTTTTAAACATCTATCTATTCAACAATTTTTATAACTAGTCCGATCGTGGGATTTCCATAACTACTATTTTTTTTTCGATTTTTGAAAATTAAATTTTTTTTTTTTTCATAAATTATTATGAATACCAATTTTTGTTACTGTATGGTTTTTTTTTAATGATTTTAAATTGATTTTGACACTTTTTCATTGTTAACAGATTTTCAAAATTAATAATTAATCGATGAGCAAATAACAACAGCTCAAGAATTGAACCTAAATAGTCTACCGAATATTGCTGTCAAATTTTCAATTGAGAAACATTATTTAGATGCAAAAGAAAGATTTTATTTGCAATACAATACTGCAAAGTCAATCACAGGGGGAGAGAAAAAATTTCATTTAATTATTCCAATGAGCAACGGAAACGTATTGGCAAAGAAATATTCTAATTCAGGAAATAATCATATATGTAAGGTTTTAAAAAAAAAAAACGTGAATAAATAAAAACTGTTGTTATTATTGTTCATAAGCAGACTTAACGATTAATTATTAATTTTAAGAACCTGTTGACAATAAAAAAGTGTCAAAATAAATTCTAAATATTGAAAAAAATACTATACAGTAACAAAAATTGGTATTCATAATAATTTATATAAAAAAAAAAAAATTTAATATTAAAAAATCGAAAAAAATAGTAGTTATGGAAATCCCATGATCGGACTAGTCTTAAAAATAAATAGATAGATGTTTAGAGCAAAAATTTTTTTTTTAAATAAACAATGACACTCACTTTTAAAAACGCGATTAAAAGTTTCAAACTCAAAAAACTCATTCAAAAACTCGTCGAATATTTTTGTTGTATTTTTTTCTGAAAAGGCCATAAAAGGAAAAAAAACTGTAAAAAAAAACTTTTCATTCGGATCATTATCAAAGAATTTATTACCGAAATACCAAAAAAAACGGTTTTTTTTGTTAATTTAATATCTTTTGAAGGGGTAATAAAAAAAATCTCAAAATTCAGCAGGAAGGGTCTTTTGATGAGCACTAAAAAATATTAAAAAATTGAGGAAATCAAAAAAAAGTTTTTCAAACTGTCCCATTCGGGATGGAACGCCCCATATATATATTATGTATATACATATATATATATATTTAAAAAAAAAACGAATATATATGTTTTACTATTCTACTGCCGCCACCCTGTGTTGCCATTACTCAAGTTAGGTCATCTAGCTGATAGCTTCAATTTTTGCGATTTTGGAAAAAAAAATGTTTTTTTTTCTATTTCTTTTTTTTTTTTTTTTTTTTTATTATCAACGAGAAAAAAAAGTACTATTCACATTGGGGTCCCTACTTTCCGTTTTTAGTGCTAGAAGAACAGCCTAGGTTGCCCCCCTCGGTTGCACCACCTTTAATATTCGTCGTTCGGTCGTCCTAAATCTCGATTACAGGCTGTCTGATAGAATTTTAGTTTTTTTTTTTTTACTATTTTTTGACAAGAGCCAAAAATTTCCATTGAGGGTGAAAAGCCCTTAATCGATCACAAATTAATTCTTCCTCTTCCCCACATGTCATTTGGAGGTTTTTTTTTTTTTCGTAGAACTATCAGACATCCCGTAATATATTTTATTTCATTTGCATCGCAGTCGTGACGCGTGAAATTTTCATTTTTTTAAACCGTGAAAGAAAATTTTCCGTGACGAATACCGCTTTAGGGAGTTGGCCAGACAATCATTGCATTTTGAAAGAAAGAAAGAAAAAAAATAAATAATCGCGTCCGTTTTCCTTTTTTTTCGCCATGTCATCACAAATTACTTCTCTTCGTTCGAATGATTATTTTTTTCTTCCGCGTTTGATTCTGCCACATTCCACAATCCCCACAGACAATCCAATTCATTTTTTCATAATTGGAAAAAAAAAATATATATATATATAAAAGTAAATAATCCGCTCGTCAAAGAGAATAGAGAGAAACGAAAAAATGAAAAAAAAATATATATATATAACAACAACAAATTAATGAAAAAAATAAAATTTTCAAAAAAATAAAAACGAAAACAGAAACGCACAGAGACTTTGATCGTTTCAATGAACCAATATAAGGTACTGTTAAAATTATTAAATTAATTATGAATTGTAAAAAAAAAAAAAAAAAAAAAAATATTTAAAAGGGCCTGCTGTTCTAGCACTGGAAAGTGGTACCTCCGGTGGGATCTGCGGAGCGCTCTTTCTTCCTCTTCTTCTTCTTGCTGCCGTATCCGTAGTTATCCCTGGCACTCCAGCCGGGGTAGCGTTGCTGGTGCAGATGGCGTTCCTGCCTGGCGGCCTCATAATACCGCGCCTGTTCCTCCCGGCTTAGCGAGTGCCACTGCGTGTCATATCCCCAAAACGATTTTTTTTTTTTTCGTTCTATTTTTCATATTTTCAAATTTCTCGGAAAAAACAAAAAAATTTCGTGCACCGTGCTTCCCTATTTTTTTTTTTCAAATTTTTACTTTTTTTTCCAATCAAATTCAATCTGTCACGGATTAAAATTTAGAAATCAACGTCCCTCCCCACCAGCACGCGAAACCCTCTTCAGCTTCGTCCGTTGGTCATTTTTTTTTTTTTTTGCCATTTTCCTTTTTCGAAAATACCGTCGTTACGAGATTCCTTAGATCCCACCTACAATGCTCTATTTGCAACTATAGATTTTTTTTCTGCAGATTTCGGTTAGTCGTATATCAAATACGCGATTACAGCGTTTACTCTGGACAAGCGTTAGACATGCACAACTTTTGTAATTTTCGTTTTTAAATTTTTTTTTTCTACACGTCTACGGACGGTACGAGTCAAGATTCTGCTTGTCGCCGATATGCTACCTTCTTCTTCCTCGTTCTCGTCCCCTTCGTCCTCTTCGTCCTCTTCGTCCTCCTCTCTCTCTCTCTCTCTCTCTCTCTTTCTCTCTCTCGCTCTCTCTCTCTCACTCTCCTTCATTCTTCTTCGATAAACAAACGCAGATACTACCTCGAGGATGCTGCGCTATTTACGTCAACATCCCGATGTGTCTCGACTTTTTTACGCCATGATTGGTTTTATTTTTGTTTGCATTTTTTGACGTGGATAAGTCTATGTTTTCGTTTGTAAAAGGGGTCATTTCATGAACCGGTTAATATAGATGACCGCCATCTGTTGGCGCATAAGTGAATGAAGTCGGTAAGTATGAGGTCTATTATATCGACAACGCGCAATATCGTAGACAGAGTTGTAAATAATGCATTACCATTACAAATAAAAAAGTAATGCGTAATGGATGAGTGTTCTATTACAAATATAAAAAGTAATGTGTAATGTATGCATGTTCCATTACAAATAAAAAAAGTAATGTGTAATGTATGCGTGTTGCATTACAATAAAAAAAAGTAATGTGTAATGCATGCATGTCCCATTACAAATAAAAAAGTAATGTGTAATAGATGCGTGTTCCATTATAAATACAAAAAGTAATTTGCAGTGGAAAATATTCCATTACAAATAGAAAAATTGCCGTGCTCGTATTAGAAACTTGCAAATTGCTGTCTCATTATTTTATTTCGCTCATTAAAGTTCCTCCACAATTATCACAAATGATCCATAAAGTTAAAAAATAGAAACAAAAAAAACAGACAGTTCATCGTTAAATATGAAATATGAAAATGTACTCAACCCCAAAAATTATCCAACTTTATATTGAACTTGTTTTTACACGCTGTTACCCATAATTATAAGCAATCTAATAAAAATTACAAGTTACTGATAAAAAATTTGTCGCTTTATTGAATCCCTAAATAATGTGCATGTCCTTTTTTTCAACTTCATGGATCACTTGTGATAATTGTGGATGAACTTTTAGTGAGCGAAATAAAATAATGAGACAGCAATGTGCAAGTTTCCGATACGAGCACGGCAATTTTTCTATTTGTAATGGAATAGTCCCCACTGTAAATTACTTTTTTTTTTTAATTGTAATTTGTAATGGAACGTGCATACACTACAGATTACTTTTTTATTTGTAATCACACACATCCATTAGACATTACTTTTTTTATTTTTAATGGCACATGCATCCATTACACATTACTTTTTTTCATTTGTAATGGCATACGCATCCATTGCACATTACTTTTTTTTATTTGTAATGGCACATGCATCCATTACACATTACTTTTTTTATTTGTAATGGCACACGCATCCATTACACATTACTTTTTTTATTTGTAATGGCACATGCATCCATTACACATTACTTTTTTTATTTGTGATGGAACACCCATCCATTACCCATTACTTTTGTAATTTGTAATGGAAAACTTGTCCAATACACATTGTTTAAAGTAATGATAAATGCATTACTTTTACATTACTATTTTCACAACTCTGATCGTAGATCTCATACTTACCGACTTCTTTGTTTGAAACATTAATTCGTATTGTTCGTCCAATTGCCCGAATATCCTTTTGTACATAGACGTATCCACGTAAAACTTACGGCTGTATCAAGGATACAGCTAACAAGGGATTTTTTTTCTTCAAGCAACTCTTTAGGAAGAAATTATTCGTTTGGAGGTGGAAAAAAAAAATCTGCTGATCTAAGAAATGGACGAAAGGACTGGACGAATTTTGGGATATGTAAGGGAGAATTTTCAAATTTGAGTAAGAAAACTACCCGAAAATTCAAATTCTCCTTTCTTTCATTTTTTTTCTTCATGTAAATAATATTCTGCCTGAATACCAAAAGAGCACTCCGCAGTTTTAAATCGACTTGGTCGATGTGTTTATTTTTGATCTCTTTTTTCACTTTTTTTTCTCGTCAGAATGTGTAAGAAATCTGCTCGTGAAAAGAAAAACTCGAATGATCGCATACAGGATAGCACGTAGTCGCCGGCAAAAACAAAATCTTGACTCGAACTAAAAATCGATATTTCTCGCATCAGGATGGACGGCAGTAGCGGATAGTTTGTATGTTATTTAAAAAAAAAAAAGCAGAAAAAAATTCACATATTTTTGTGTCGTTTGAAAAAAAATGAAAAAAAACTCTCTTCTCTCGTGATTGAGTTTTTCGAGTCCTGATGCGAAAACGTCCGATTGGTAAAAGTTTTCGTAGATCTCAAATGATGATATTACAATTTAGGATGTGTAATTTTTTTACTCACCCTCCTCCCGAGTATTTGGTTGATAGCGGCGCTCTCTTTTAACGTACACTCTGCCACTACTTTCGCCCTCATTTCCTTCATATACAGCATAAACGCGTTCAAAGGCTTTTTTATGTGAGGTTTCTTTTTGTCTGTTGAAAGTTTTGAAAAAGAAATAATTTATTGTCCGATCGATCTGATTGAACCGATCCAAAATATCCAGCCATTGTCATTCATCGATCCAGCCACTTTCGTTTCATCGTAGGAGATTTCTTCAAAATTTTATGCCAGTTATACCAAAAACGTGAAGAAAAGTATAGAACTTTACGTACATTTGTACATTTAAACACGAAAATTTTGAAAAAAAATCGTCCCGATTAGTCAATTTTAGAAGAAGTTATAGCCATTTAAAAAAAAAGCCCTTTCTTTTGGGTTGGGTAAAAAAATTTCAACATTTCCTGAAAAATGTTTTCAAAGGGGTAGAAAAGAAAAACAAAATTTCAGCAAAATCGAGAGAGGTCGAGTTCAAAAGTGGTTGATTTGACATGGAATGCCCCTTATATAAAAAATCAGGAAAATCAAACAAACGCTGCGAGGCATTTAAAATTGTAACAGCTCTCGTACGAAGGAAGATTTTGTGACTTTGAATCTTTAAATATCCTCAATGATTTTCCAAAACTCTATTCGACTGCTAGAAGAGTCTAAATAAAAGTTAGCAGCATGATAAAAAATAGTAGCTGGATCAACGATGAATGCGTCCACCATAAATTCCTCTTCTACCTTGATTATTTTGTTGACCCGTGTCCTGAGCTTTTGTGTTGTCTGAAGATAGAGACGTAGAGTTTTTCTGATCTATCGTAGACCTGGAAAAGAAATAATCGTGTGAGCAAAAAAGTCCAAAAATTCAACAAGCGCAGCGAGATATTTTTTTTTTTCACTGATCAGTTTCAAGCAGCGAAGTAATTTTGTACCGTTTGGAATGGGATTGCTTGGACTCGTGATTCGACGGTTCACGTTTTGTCGCTGGCATTGGATACGCGGCGGAGGAGTTTTGGGAATTGCACAATTGTTCAGTGAGATTTGTAGTGGGACCGTCGAAGTATGGTTGAGGCAAGCGAAGTGGATTTCTGATAAAGTGCTGCGGCACCGACCAGCTCATTTGTTGGCACATTAATTGCTGCGCTTCGACCATTGCGAGTAATTGCATGAAGTAATATTGCGTGCCGTACGCAGGAGGACTGACTTCTCTCGGCAGTGTCATATTCGACATTTGCATGAGATTGCTCATGTGTAGCGCGGTCAAGATTTTTTGATCATTCGGTGGAAGACCTCCTTCGCCGGCTTTCACAGCTTCCTGAAGCAGAGCCATGTTCTCGTAGACCTTCGTCTCCGCTGACTGTTCCTCCTCGTCGTTTCTACCCTCTGCTGTCGAAATATTCTCGAAAATTGTGTCGTTGTTGTCGCATTCATTGCCATCCTTCTTGATCACCAAGTTCAATGGCTCAAGACACTCGGACTCCATCGCCACTTATTTTCAATTGTGACGATAGAATCTCACCCCTTCGCTGTGTTTACACGCTGATCTTTTTCTTTCCGCAGTCCCAAATTTCTTCATTCGCAGTGAAGCATTCACAACATTGGCGAAGATTAAAAAATCCCTTCGTCGCAGCGCAGTCCACAGTCCCAAATTTCTTCATTCGTGGTCGAAGCATTCACAACATTGGCGAAGATTAAAAAATCCCTTCGTCGCAGCGCAGTCCACAGTCCCAAATTTCTTCATTCGTGGTCGAAGCATTCACAACATTGGTGGAGATAAAAAAATCCCTTCATTGCAGCGCAGTCCACAGTCCCAAATTTCATCATTCGCAGTCAAAGGATTCACAACATTGGCGAAGTTAAAGAAATCCCTTCGTCGCAGTGCAGTCCACAGTCCCAAATTTCTTCATTCATGGTCGAAGCATTCACAACATTCGTGGAGATAAAAAAATCTCTTTGTCGCAGTGCAGTCCACAGTCTCAGATTTCTTCATTCGAGGTCTAAGCATTCACAACATTGCCAAAGATAAAAAAATCCCTTCGTCTCAGTGCAGTCCACAGTCCCAAATTTCTTCATTCGAGGTCAAAGCATTCACAACATTGCCAAAGATAAAAAAATCCCTTCGTCCCAGTGCAGTCCACAGTCTTAAAATTCTTCATTTGCGATTGAAGGATTCACAACATTGGTGAAAATAAAAAAATCCCTTCGTCGCAGCGCAGTCCACAGTCCCAAATTTCTTCATTCGTGGTCGAAGCATTCACAACATTGGCAAAGACAAAAAAATCCCTTCGTCTCAGTGCAGTCCACAGTCCCAAATTTCTTCATTCGCGGTCGAAGCATTCACAACATTGGCAAAGATGAAAAAATCCCTTCGTCGCAGTGAAGATTCATACAGTCTGTGCAGTGCAGTGACATTGCATCGCATTCGTGTCATAAAAACAAAATTTCATGCGTAGTGAATTTTCCTTCGGCAGGAATTATTTCTCACCAGCCCCGAATATTTTTCTTATAAAATTGCACGCTCACGTTTTTTTTCTTGCATCCCTTCTCTCCCACCCATGAATTGATTTAGGATTAATTTAGAAACGATGTAAATAATTTGTAATCGTGCGATTGACATTCATCGTTATTCACGAATCATTCGTAGGAATATATTATTTCAATTGGCGTCCTACATTAACCCCCGTCCATCCCACCCCAATCGAGAATTTTAATGGCTCCATCGCCATATATGATATTTGAAACTCAGCATCTCCTCTCGTGCAGCATCTCGGCAAATGAAAAATTTCACAAATGTTATCAACTATATACTGTAGCTTGTAAATGTCCCCGCGATCGGAATCGAGCACTTCCTTAAATTGTTTCCTTTTCTTTTTTTGTTAAAAACAATTTTATCCGAAATATGATTATTTATATCTCCCTTGATATTCTCGTTTTCACTGTTGGCTCTCTCTTTTGTGTCTCTCCGCGTCTCTCGTAGCCGCGAATCACCAAGCGGGTGTTACGATTGATTATCCGAGGGTGGTAGGAGGTGGTGGGTGCACGGGCCATCATTGCAATTCATGGCTCTCTACAACTACATATCTCGGCAGTGGCCCCCCTTCGTATACCAATGTATAATTCGCGTGGGGGGGAATGAAAATCGCATTTTTTTGGCGGGTTGTGTGTGGCGCTGCAGTCGCTTTATGCTCTCAAAGGGTGGGTATCCGGAAGATACCCCAGTCTGACTATAGCTGTGAATATCATATACATTTTATCATCCCCACTTGGTCATTGGACTCTCTCTATTCTTTCCGCATTTCGCTCGACCCCAAATCTCCAAAATTCCGATCATTCCAACGATGTGACAATTTTCATTTGAACCTACGAGATGAATGTTAACATGAATCCTAATTTTTCAACTCCGATTATTCGAACCTCAAGCTTCGTCACTGTATTTCTTTTGAGGGAGAGATTCCCGTGTAATGGACTCCTTCATGTGGATTGGTCGCATTTATGATGTCGGCAATGTACGTGTGGGCTTGAAGGGGTGGTTTCTACCCCACATTCGCAAGATAACGCGCGCGGTGACAGACACCACTACAACCGACCTCAATAAAATCATCGAATACCTTCGACAATGTCGATTGACACTTCCGACAAGTGATGGTCAATCAAATTAGGACCCTTAATGTCTCTTCCCCTCTTGTTGTGTCCTTCATAAAGATATTAGTAGAATTTTTTCTTTCTCCATAAAAACTATCTCATCGGTCATCGGTAACGTCACTTCTACGAGTGGGCTTGGATACAAACGTTGATTGAGCCATTCCTGACTATGGATTTATGAGTATGGTTTCCGGTTTGTCTGAGCCTTGCCGGGGTCTCGTATCCACGGTGAATCCAGGAGAATCGTTGCGTCCATTAATGTCCATGACAATAGTGCGAGACGCATTTTGAAAGATGTCCGCCATCAAATTCACGAAGTCGTCGTATTGCTCGTTCATTTGATCATTTGATTAATTCCAAATCTGCGATAATTGTCTAGCTGCCTATTCCGCATCGCGATTAATCGCTGGGTCGATGGCCGTTGATCAGATTCGGGGGTAACATTCGTCGATGTACATTAACCGTTTGACTGCAGCGTTTCGTCAAGTGTACTAATGTAAATTAGAAATCTGTTAAGAGGGTAATGATCAATAACATAGCGGGAGTAACGTTAGCGCAGACGCTCTGACGTTCGAGCTTCGTAACTCTAGCGAGTGTCATCCCGTTTCTCCCTTTCTCTCTTTTACAAATCCACCCCTCTGGTATTATAACTCCAACTGCAATGCCATTCGATAAGTGTTTCCAGTCTCGTCGATCCCATCGTGTCGTCAGCTGAGAGGGTTGCTCCTGTCTGCTGTTTCATCTGGGGATAGCCGGGTGTGGGGATCAATGTGCTACCCCCTGTGGCATCCGACGCAACTATATCAATCGCGTCCCGTCCCAATCGACGCTCTTCTTTATCCACTCCAGGGAAGAGAAATCTAAATGATGCAGGTTTTCATGTATCTGATCGACTTAACCCCATCTGCCACATGTCCTCCACCTCACTGAGGATCACGGCTCCTTATCGACAGAGTCGAGGAAACCCCAAAACACATGATACTTCAGTCACATGTTTCAACTTTCCAACCGAGGATCATTCCCAAGGGTGACTTCCCCTTCGTGAACTCTTGGATAAGTGACCGATCGTAGGTTCGGCCACACTTAACGTTCCTCGGTATGTGGCACCTCTGTCGGGGTGTCTCTCGTCCATCAACTTGAGTCAGTTCAACGACAGAGTCATCGATCCTGCTCAAGGTGGAAGCGCCACACTAGAGTCACTCGAGATGGGGTTGACGCTGGGCGACCAGAGAGGGAAGGTGAGAAGGTTTTTATAGGACGGGATTTTTAATGTTTACCTGTGATTGTGATCCAAGGTAGAATGATCCGCTTTGGGTGCCGATTGGACCAAGGCGTGGGATGCTAACGCATGTGCGTGCGGACTTAGACCCGGATGTGGTGGCATTAGCCCCGTCGGCGAAAACCGATAGAGATCACTGTTAGGTGTGGAATAAAATTAGCATTAGCGGTTAGACAGGAAAAAATAATTATTGTTGGTTGTCGGGACTATTGGCGGATACGATACCTTGGTAAACTGGAACTTGTGATGGGTAAACTCGTGGGATACGGACTCCTGAAGCCAGCACTTGCCGGAGAGATGGGGTACATACTTGGGGTGTGCCTGGAAAATAATTTTCAGTTAGTCGAATGAAGGCTTCAAATTGAACAGGCAGTGGGGTCTCCTTCTTTGCAAATTCAGAACATGTAAGATTGTGGTAACTGGGGTGAAACTTTCCATGTCTAGTGCGGAAGCAAGGAAGAAAGGAAGGAAGCGGGAGAAGGTAGGAAGGAACTTCCCGAGGTATCTCTAATTGAGGAAAGGCGATCTAATCATCCGTGGAAAATCTCAATTCGGGGTTGTTCAGGCAGAAAGCAAATAACAAGGAGAGAAGGGACCACGAGGATTTTCTAAGAGAGCACCAGGAGCGAAGGGTGTACTCGGCCTAATAGACCGAGAAACCGAAGAGGCTTGACCGCCTCAATGACCACTCTCACGAACACACACTTTAGGTTCTCAGATTGACCATTCAGAAAAAAAAATCAACAGACGATAGAAATTGGTATAAATTGTGGGAGCTTTTTTTCATGCCTGATTTAATTGGACGATGACTTACCAGGAAGCGGCGACTTGCGTCATTTCCGGACTCAACATCGGGTAAGCATATTGCCCCGTGGAGAACGGGTACATTGGCGCCCTCGTGAGACCTGAAATTAATTTAAAAAAATGTTACATGGAACCAATACTTTTGAAATTCACGATATCACATTATCAGTCGCACATATCATAATCATCCCTTGCACACAGGTTTTTATCTCTAATTTGAACACAGATTTGGGATGTATGGGGTATATTATTCACAAAAGTTTATATATCTGGGATATATTTCGGGATTTAGAGTATATAAATTAGATTTTTTTTAAATATATATATATCCCTTCCATGGGGTTAACCATTAGTCGTATCATTAATTCTTGTCAATTCTTTTTGAGTAGGGAAAATATTTTTCCCACTAATAACGTCGATAAATGTACAACGAGACGGTCGAATTGACCCTCGAGCGATTCGTATCCTTTGCCAAAGGTACACGAATATATTTTACGATTTCCCCTCAGGGACTGCGAGGGCGAATGGGTGTATTTCCGAAAAGGGACCGAGGACTCGTTACGAGAGAAAATCTCGTACAAATATTATGAGAAGATCAAAGAAACTTGGTCGTGTTCACCATGCGCATAGAAATGTATATCTATATATGTATATATGCATATATATTAGTGGGATATTCGATATCATGATGATATGAGAGAGCGGCGATGCGGTAAATCGAATGGGCAAGAGAGAATAATATAATACGTCGTTTTCCAGAATAAATAGGAACGATATTACCAAAACGGTCGTTCGTCGATTACAGGTATAATTCAAGGTGATAAAGCTATTAATATAGATATATGAGAACGAAACACTGTACATTAAATAAATATTTATTACATACGTATGTGAGAGTTATCGTTTGTGCAAGTTTCGATGACCTCACACGTTTGGTAATTAATATATAATTCCCGTAATTCAACTCGACGAAATCGGTAATTAATCGCAAAACAGCTTTGCCAAACTACAAACGATGTTCAATCTATAATTACCATAAATTTCGTATTATCGTGCTCAAAGTACATGTCACAGGGTCATAACACAAATATTAGCTTCATGAATATATGAATTTATTTTGATGGGATAATTAACCCCAATGTGAATGCGAAGGGACAATTAATTAGGGATTTTTATCTAGTCGCGAATGTCAAAAAATCCTAACAACAATATTTATTTACAGAGGACAATCTCATAAATGAATGTTAGGATCCAGATTCATAATCCAAAATTCTAGATATCAAAATCTAGTTTTTTATCTAAGGATTTTTTTCCGATTTAATACTCTTCAATTCATGTGTGACAAATGCTTTTTCCTTCAACGATTTTTCGTCTTTAACTTCGTTACTGTTGTATATTTTCAAAAATAAAGATTACGGACTAAAGATGTTACTCCTCGAAAAAACCGAATTTCTGTAGAAATATACTATTAAGATGATAAAAACAACCTGTAACCCCTTAAGGCGATATTCTGGTCTAGAATTTTGAAAAAATCAATTTTTTTGTACATATTCTTAAAGATAAGACCTTTAAGAATATATCGTCGAAAATAAATTTTTGAATTCCAATAATTTAAGGAGTTATAACTATTTTAGTGGAGCAAATCGGACTATCGACATTTTTCTCAAAATGGTTTACGTAATATCTCAAGTTCTACTCAACCAATTTACTTCAAATTTTTTACCAATCTTCAATGTATAACTCTCTATCGCCCCTGCCACTTTTGTTCCAAAATTATTTTTTTAAGTACAGTAAAAAAATTAAAAACTATGAAAATGCCTTTGTAGTTCTGACAGTCGCCATTTTGCGATTTTTTTTCCTTTTTCTCTGAGGTAGGAGCTATAACGACATTGTTACTAATTGAGAACCGTTTTTTAAATTTTATATCGGATAACAAGAATGGTCGCAACCGTGTCAATTAGCACACCCCTATTTTTTCACCCCTAACTTTACCTGCTTAGTATTCAATTTTTTTCTCGAAAATCTTTTTATCAACTGTCAAAATATTAATAAATATGTTGTAAAAAAAGAACGATAAGAATATATATTTTTTTTTATCAAGCTCGACAAAACGCTCTAAATGTAGGTCTCTAGACCAGAACAAGTTTGACCGTCCTGAACCCGAGATACCCCCACGGAAATTTATATATTTTTAATATACGCAAAATATATGTGGATATATTTCGAATATATGTACATATATTTTTAATCCAAACATATATGAGAGATAGGTGTGATTCACATATATATCTCTCATATATTCTACATATATTCTTAATATATGCTACCATATATGCAACATATATGGTAGCATAACTAACTAACATAATATTTATTTAATTATTTAAGTTTATTGTATTCACACTTTTCATTATTATTTACATTATAATGTTTATCCCGCGAGAACAAGCGATCGGGCGCCTGCCACATGTTCGTAACGTATAGGCAGCATCGCGATAGTTTCCAGACCCGCCGCGAGATGTCGCAGAGCGGCAACCGCTGAACCCCCATACGGAGGATGCGACGAGTATGCTTATAAAGGCGGGCGTGAGAACGGAATATTAACAGAAGTCCGGCGTAAATGAAGTCATATAAAGAGTTCTTGCCGGCTTCTCATAAACTCGTACTTTTGTATTTGATTCTTCTAGAGAATTTCCGATTTTTCGGGAATTTCTACACGGGTATCGCATATTCAACCCATATTCGGGATGTATGCAGCCCACTTTTCAACTATATTTGGAATACATGCAACATATATTTAATCTATATTTCAGATGTATGCACCATATATATAAAATATATATATTCTATGTGTCGTACATTTTACATATATCTAAAATATATTTTATATATATCTTAAATATATTTTATATATATCTTAAATATATTTTAAATATATTTCGTATGCAATTTTGCATATATTTTAAATATATAAATTTCCGTGTGGGTATTCACACTCAAAGTTGGCTTAATTTACACGTAAGACATCGGAAACGCATGGTGAATTGGTACGTTATTAATTTTACCATCAAAACAAATATAGCGAAGTTGACAAAAAACTGAGGGAATCTCGAACGGGATGTCACGAATTACGTGAAAAAAAAATCAGGATGATTTACCGTCTAGTTTCCAAGAAATTATATGAATATTATGATTCCCTTGAAATACCTAAAAATGTAGGTTTCTCATTTCAGTATCAGAAGGGCGAACAAACCATCTCAGTAATGGCGATTTCACTTGGACTCAGTGACCGATTCAACCCCCAATCGGTGGACCAATTACCGATGATTCCAGCAGTTGCTGAACGAATTTTTTTTCCTACTTCATCCACGTGCCTCTGGGATTTTGCTATGATCGTTCGGTGCACCGTTGAGAGGCGAGCTTTCGCGTGAAGGGTACAAGCCCTTATTCCATTGCGGTAGATTGTGTGATGAAAAAGTTCACGGTATGAGGAGAGAGAGAGAGGAAAAAACGTGAGCCTTCAGCAAACGGAAATAATTGGCATCATAAGAACCGACGAGGGGGGTTCGTCTGTAGGATTATCGGTCTTGAGGCTGAAACTGCCTGACGAGGCCAATATCCTCTCCACACTTTGCTTTTTTTCTCATGCCTCTATATATATCATATATATGGGGGTGGGTATCCCCCATACGGGGGGATATATGGAGGTGTAGGTACGTGAATCCCTCATCTAACTTCAAGTCAGCTCGATGATGCCAAATGCATCGGTACCTTTTCCTAAAGACTCCCTTCCCTCCAGCTTCTGCACAGCGTGTATCCTCCGGGCAAAAATCGCACGAGGATTGAAGTCAACGCGTGATTTCGTACGATCCAGCCACTCAACTCTCCCTTTACCCTTCTTTACAAAATCGTAATTAATTGCTGCTAGGGTGAAAGCACAAAACCACAGTTTTCACCGCGTTTGCAGACGTGGCAATCGCGATGGCTAAATGCCAAAAGGGCCTCTTCGTTCATCCAGGAAGACAATAAATACATAGTCTTGACTTGCAACCATCGATGTAACAATACAAATTGCTTGTTTGTGTATACGAGCCATTTTCGAATTGAAAAAAAATAATTGAAAAATGTAGTAATGAGGGTTATAGACAATTAGGGATTAAAGGTAAGCCGTCCAAAAATGTCCCCTAGCTCGTGATGCGATTCACGAGAGCTTTTCAAAATATTCATGTCGGTTTTCCGGCACATTTGTGGCTCTACCACTCATTTCCCTACCAGAAATATCACTACCAATTAACAAGTCAACCGTAGAACATCTCTGTCGAACGGAAACGTTTTAATCTTCGGCTCGTCAATTCGGCCGGTAACTTATCGACGTTGGAGCTCACCCCACTGAAAAAAACACACTCCCCCGACAGTTATTAAGTAAGGTATCGCGGGATTTGAGACCCAAAGACTTGTTATCTGGTAGACTCATACAATAGGAGAGCTGTGAAGTGGTAGGAAAAGTTTGTGGTAGCGATGTTATCCGAGAGCTGTTTTCATTGTGATAGAAATGTATTTCTGGTAGAGGAATAAATGGTAGCACTGTAAATGTGGCGTGCTTCCTTTATATTCTTACGTATCCCAAAGTGTAATCGCTAAAACCTTTCATTACTTTTGAGAGCGTCCATTATAAAATTAGCACGAAGGGTTTGTCCAAGTTTGGTCAAACGGATTCGAAAAAGGCGAGAATCACAAAAATGCCTTCAGCCCCTCTTCAATGAAAACGCAGTTGCCCGTGCGTGAATTTGATTGAGGCCCCGACTAGGCCCCGATCGGTTTTCCCTAACTTACTTCGGGCCCTTGACTGGAAGCCCAATAGGGCCCCTGAATGGACGGTCACGCTTTTTCGACAAGGGCCTTAGAAGGTTGCCAAATGAGGGCCTTTACAACCGCCTCACACCTGCCATATCGAATCCACGACAAGCCCATGGTCAAGCCCTATCAGGGCCCTAGTACGTACGGAGTATCGCTATGCCCTATGCGACATCTCATGTCGAGTCTCGGAACTAACTCCTAATGAAGCCCGATTAGGCCCTCAAAGGGTTGCCTCGTTAGTGCCATGTTTAAAATAATTAGGGCTCCGATACTTTCGCCCTATTTGGGCCCGAATTGGTTCTGTTGTAATTATACCGACTTCTTTAAATATGGGTTGCCCGATCAAAGCTCGACAAGGTCCTCAACGGGTCGCCTTAGATCAGCCATATTGTAAGTAAGCCTGGCAACCTTGGCATTGCCCTGTCACGGCCCAACCTGGCGGTGTTATGGCAATTTATGACAGGGCATGCAGATTTAAGTCCGACAAGGTCCTAAACGGGTTGCCTTGAGTCAGCCATATTGTAAGTAAGCCTGGAAACCTTGGCACTGCCACGTCGGGGTCCAACCTGGCGGTGTTATGGCAATTCATGACAGAGCATCCACGTTTAAGCCCGACAAGGTCCTCAACGGGTTGCCTCAGGTCAGCCATATTGTAAATAGGCCTGGCAACCTTGGTATTACCCTGTCGCGGCCCAACCTGACGGTGCAAGGGCAATTCCTGACAGGGCATCCACGTCCAAGTCCGACGAGGTCCCGACTTGAGTCAGGGCTTCTCTAGAATTTTCACGCACGGGTGTCCGGATAAATTTATGATTATAAAATAGTCAACGTTGCTAAAAAGCCTGATCCACAACTAGATCACCAAATATTATAATCTTCAAACAGGATCGAATGGAAAGTGTCGCTTCAACCCTTAAAATCGACTTAAGTACGAACGACAGTGTATCATTCGAAAATCTCGTATTATTCGCGCGAGCGCTTCAAGTTTCACACTATTCTCATCAGTGAGGGGCTTGTAATTGATAATAGGGTGTGGTTTTAGATTGGAAGGGTGAGAGAGGATTAGGCGTGTATGTGAATCTGTAAAGAGGAGAAAAGGCACCTGCTGTGGTTGCACCAGAAGAACTGAGGGTCGAATAGATGAGAGTGATGTCTGTGACTTCAGCAGAAGGTGGTAGTGCGGGGGTGGATCAGAATGATGTATATATATGTCTATACATAGAAAGGAGAGTGAGACAAAGAGAGGAGCGATGGGGTTGAGAGCGGGGGGGGGGTTGATCAAGGGGTGGCGGGAGGTTCGTAATATCCTGGCGAGTTCGCAGAGGCTCCCGTCATGTGTGCTTAATCACTTTCCAGTCGACTCGGCAGTCTGCAGCCCCATTATCGGCGTCTCACCACCCGGAAAATTACTCTTTTATTCACGAGCAACCCCGTGAGATGGCAGGCTTGTGCTACGCGGTAGTTTTGAGCTGAGAGGGAGAAATGGAGAGACCACGAAAAGAGAGAGTATATAAAAAGAAAGAAAGAGAGAACTGCGGACTTGGTTACGCCTGCCAATTTTTGAGCTTTTCCTTTCCCTTCTCTCTTTCTCGATTTTCTTTTTCATTTCTCGTTCTTCCTTCAATCTCCCGTTCAACCAATCCCACTTTTCCGTCCCTCGTTCGAGGTAGTCTCGCGTTACTCGCTTTTTCACTGCGACGATCGCGCTCTTCTATTTCGCTTTATTAGATCCTGTCGTTAACTCTCGCCGTTTACCGAGGAATACCAAGGATACATATGTATAGGACCGAAAACAGCGAGATATACGGAGATGAAGAGGACTTTTATTCGTGGCAAATGGTGCAGGGAAAGAGACTGAATCAGTGGAAATTTGTCCCATGAATTTCCGCAATGGAATAGTGTAATGATTCTTTAAGCAAAATTGAAAATGGACAACCCATGTAGAAATTGCCAAGACTGACGACAGGCCCAAGTCCTGGCCAATATAAGTTTATGGACAATTGGCCAAACGTAACTCACTTATATCTGGGCCGTTATTGGGTTAGTATTGGTTGCCATTACTGTTATTTTTTATAATTGCCATTATCCAATGGGCATTGGGCCAATGTACTACTATGTACTATGTACAATGTACCAAATAAAGACTACTAATTGTCGATAATCATTGGTTGCCTATTATTATTATTTTCTTATATTTGCCATTATCCAATCGACACTAGGCCAATGTACTCCTATGTAAATAAAGACTACCAATTGTGGATAATCATTGGTTGCCTATTATTATTATTTTCTTATATTTGCCATTATCCAATCGACACTAGGCCAATGTACTCCTATGTAAATAAAGACTACCAATTGTGGACAATCATTGGTTGCGTATTATTATTTTTTTATAATTACCATTATCCAATTGACACTGGGCCAATGCACTACTGCCAATGATGGCCAAATAAAGACTACCAATTGTGGGCCATCATTGGTTGCCAATTCTTTACCATGAATATTTATTTTGTTATATCTATAATTGTTTCGCCAACATATGGCCAATATACGATTGCCAATCATTGGCGAACTATGTCTAACGATTGAACCGAAAGAAAGGTGATGCTGATGATGAAAATGCTAGCAACGCTGGAAATGCTGCCCCTAGGATAACCTACAATGGCTTCACTCTGCGAGTCAACTTTTTGAACTGTCCTGTCCTTAATAACGTACTTATGCACCATGCGTGTCCAATGCCTTACGTGTAAATTAAGCCAACTTTGAGTGTCAATATCTCGAATTCGGGATGGTCAAACTTATTTAAACTGTACAGATGTTTGGATAACATATTAAACAATCTGTATGCCCCAAATTTCAACAATTTCTTAACTAATCGACCTCATGGCGGAAATACCTCGAATGTCTAAATTTTAATTCTTTTTTGTATTTTACGGAGTTCATAATTTTTTTGGCAATATGTTTGGATCGTTTGAATGCAACGGAAAATGTTTATTTTTTAAGAAAATTCATTCTTCTTACGAAGTTTTCAAAATGAAAAATTGTTGAAATGTATTTTGGGGTCTTTATTGAGGACTTGGGGCTGCCAAATGCAGGAGTAAAGCGTAAATATCACTAGAAATAAATCTTCAAAAACTCATTTGTGTTGCATTGCAACGATGCAAACTTCAACATCGTTGATAATGATTTGCCAGGGTGAAAAAATTAATGTAACCCGTTAAGTACGAGTTGTCAATGTTGTGGGGCAAAAACACTATTCTCGTTACTTTTTTCTCACTCCTCGAGATAGAGTCTAGCCTTAATCGGCATGCCAAGCTATGTTTGCCGGGTTCACTCATGCAGACCAGACACCGACAGTGCTCTGTGAGGTCTATCACTGCCCTGTTGCGCCCTGCCCATTAGTTCACTATCAATTATACGTGAAAGTTAGCGAGAGGCAGAGAGAAAGAGAGAGATAGTGTTAATGCTCGCGCGCTGACACCCGATAAAGGATTGACGCGACATCAATGTTCTCGTACGCGATAATTGCATTAACGACGGGGTTCGCGCCCTCTCTCGCTCAATCGGAGCGCCCCTTTCAGCTTTTTAAATAAAATTTTCGAAATTTTTCGCGAAACTTCATCACCGCGAAATTCTCACGCACTGAGAGAAAAAATTACTGAATTTGAGAACATGAATTGATTAATCAAATGAAAGTATTAATTCGATTATTTATTTGTTGAAACAAGAAAATCACTCTTCATTTAAAAATAGTATATTACGGTACTAGTGCGATGAAACTTTTTCTGACGAGTGTGAGTTTGCAGCATGAGCCGAAGGCGAATGTTGCAATCACACGAGTTGAGAAAAAGTTTCTCGCACAAGTATCGTACGAAATTTTATTGCACGAGTGCGCAAAGTGGCACTTTGCGCACGGAGTGCAATAATAGTACATTACGATACGAGTGCGATGAAACTTTTTCTCGACGAGTGTGAGTTTGCAGCATGAGCCGAAGGCGAATGCTGCAATCACACGAGTTGAGAAAAAGTTTCTCGCACGAGTATCGTACAAAATTTTATCGCACGAGTGCGTAAAGTGCCCGCTTCTCGCACGCGCAGCGAAGCGAAGCGTGCGAGAAGTGGTCACTTTACGCGCGGACTGCAATAAAATATTTTCACGAATCTATTACTCCTTTATATTAAACTCTTATTTAATAGTAACAATTAAATGCATGATAGATTTGATTAAATTTGCATTTATTGGATTAATTACATAGATCGCATCATAAATATGAGATTATTTGGATCTAAAAAATGACTTCAATACGAAATTATTTTTTTCAAACAAAATTATTTCTTTGCGATAAATTTGTCATTATTTTACTTCTAAAAATATCTTTATTTAAATAGATTTTAATAAATTTGCATTCATTGGATTAATTAGATTTATTGCATCATAAACATGAGATTATTTGAATCTGAAAAACGACATCAATATTAAATTTTTTTTCCGAACAAAATTATTTCTTTGCAATAAATTCATCATTATTTTACTTCTAAAAATATTTCTGTAGTACTTTCAATATTTATTGGATATAAAATTGATTGTGATTATTTGAAAAGAAGCTGTAGTAAAATAAATAACATATTATTTTATTCCAATAGAATATTTGTTTGGAATGATGAAATTTTTATTTCCTTCAAGCAAAGAACTATCATTTCTATAGTATACTTTAATAGTATACATAAGTTGTTAAAAATTAAAAAAAAAAAAATGGTTTTTTAAATGTTTTCTTATATTCGAATCTTCATAACTCCTAAATTTTTTCAAGTGCATAGTAGTAGTCGATAGCGTAATAGGTAGCGTGTTAGGTAGTTAGGCAGGATAGGTATGATGGTAGGTAGGGTCGAGGGTTCGAATCTCGGTCGGACAGAGAAATTAGATCGGAGAATTGGCGCAGATTTGTCTTTTTTTTTTTCTTTTTGTATCTTTTGTATCTTTTGTATCTTTTTTATCTCTTTTTGGGGTCACTAAACTATGCATATTAAATTATTTGGCAAGGGCTATATATTTTTTATAAAATGTTTAGCAACAATTAATAAACACGCAGTTGATTGAATCAATCATTTTTCCTGTTGATTGGACTAATTAATTTATTGATTCAACAAATTTTTTTTCTCAGTGCTTCCTGTATTAAAAGACCTGCATGTTTTGAATGATAAAATGTGTTCTTGATTCAAACAACATTCTACATATAATTGATAACATATTGTTAGATTCAAGTAAATTAGTTAATTGAAACAGAAATTTATGGAATTGACTGAAAAAAATGAACCAAGTCAATATATAAGGGGACCAATCTGATAAGTTTTGGCAAATAATGAAAAAAAAATAATTTTTTGTCTTCAAAACTTTATTTCATTGGTTCTAGTAATTTTTTCTCTCAGTGTGGGCACTTCAGGGAGTCTAAACGCGGTTATAAAAAAAAAAATTAATCGCAAATGTTATTTAATATGAATTATTTAAAAAAATAATGAAATAAAAATAATGAAATTGTTAAAAAAAAATTATGAGTAAAGTAAGGTAAATATATGAATTAACTGGGACATACGAGGTATATGGAAATTTTATAAGGTACGTTCTATAAGAGTTACGTGTATTTTTCTTTTTGCAACCAAATACGTAAAGTTTATAGCTGACAATCGCGTAAAACTATTGTCTGAGGGTTTTCACGCTTTCTCACGCTTTTTTCGCTCGCCGTTTACATCGACACACGCGTCCGACATTTACGAATGGAGCTACCCGGATTTATATACAAGGCATTCCGTGTTTGCTTCACAGTTTTTGAGCCACTCGGTTTTGTTTTATAATTTTTATACTCATGATTTTCCTGACATTGATAATTTTTATTAATTGATTTATTATTATTATATATATTATTATTAATTTATTACCAGTGATTAATAATTAAATTAATTATAATTTAGAATTTTAAGCCCTTATTTAAAAAAAAAATTAATAATCACGTCATTCTGTGCGAAAGTTTAAATATTTAATTTAAATATTTTAAATACTCGAATCGAATTTTATTGACGATTTTCCAATAATGAGTCGGGATTAAAATAATCTGTTTTAACTAATCTATCTGTCAAGCATTGACAATGCAAATATTGATTCCTAAAAATTTCTCAAATACTAAAATACAAAATTAAATACTGAAAACCAAAATCCTGAAATATATTTTAAGACCTTTACAGAGTGAGCTCAAATGTCTTTTAACCTAGAATACGTTTCAGAAATTTCGAATCATTGTATGATAGAAATTTTCATCCTAATATGAAATCGAAAATTTTTAGAAACTTTTTCGAACTCTAAACTTTGGCATTTTTGAGAATAGAAAAATATTTATTTTTCAACAGCTGAAGGAAAAAATCTGAAGAAATTGGAATTGCATGTTGATTGTAGGAGGGTTGTGAAAAATAATGAATTAACCTGATTCAGGAAAATGCTTTGCCTACAGTCCCAGCCAAAATTTGTATCTGATTGAAATTTCCGTACTTCGTGTTACACTAAAAATCTAAAAAAATTCAGCGACATTTGGCATGCCATAAACAACAATTATCAATAATAATATTTCCCAAAGTTATTAATAAATTGCTTAAACAAATAATTATTGAACAATTTTTTTCATAAGTTCTTTTTTTCTTAAACAAATCGAAAGCGTTAATTTTTCTGAACGCATATGAATATTTTCAGATTTTTATTGCATCGCGAAGTACGGAAATTTCAATCAGACCAAATTTCAGCTGGGACTGTATAGACATCCTTAAGGTAGTACCAAAGCTGTGGAGTGAGCAAAAGTTGGTCCGGTTTCTTATATTTAAAATGGAATAAAATGAGTTGTTTTTAATATCGCAGTATATATCAAGGCACATACGTATACATATATACCACTGTAGGGCTATAGCGAAATAATTTGTTTATTAGACATATTTTCAGTCGTTTCAATATTTACGATAAGCATAAACTTTTGTATATGGACGAATAGAAAATCGCGTCAACGCCGCAGTCGTAGCGACACGCACACACACGGAACTCACACACTGAAAACGAGTCAGCTGTCCGTCTGCTTGTATGTAATACTCCTTTCTGCGCACGCGCGAGTGTTTCTGCGCACGCGCAAGTGTGTCTGCGCACGCGCAAGTGTTTCTGCGCACGCGCAAGTGTTTCTGCGCACGCGCAGGTGTTTCTGCGCACGCGCAGGTGTTTCTGCGCACGCGCGAGCGTTTCTGCGCACGCGCAAGTGTTTCTGCGCACGCGCGAGCGTTTCTGCGCATGCGCTTTCATTCGCGCTTGCGCATTGTATATATGACAATACGTATATGCGAGTGTGTCAAGTCTCCAGCGTTGCCGTGTTATCCTCACTATATCGCATTTTTGTAGAATTTTATCATGAATTGTGAACTTTAAACGTTAATATTTCAGAAATTAATGAGTCACTGGTTCTGGAACCTATCCACAAAAAATGTAAACATTTCGTTTTATTATTTTATTCGTTTTTCATAAAAATTTGTCACGAAAATTTGTCACGGTTTAATAGTGAGAATGTGGCGGTAACAGCGGGTAACAGTGGGTTTACTTTGGTACTACCTCAAGTTGGCGAGGAATGGCCCATGGATGTGAACACGCGTCAAGCCCATACACTATGCACGAAACGATAACGAATTGATAGGACGAGGAACAGAAACATGTGCGGCATATTGCATTATTGTAAGACTCGGTATATAACGCCGCGTGCGATCAAACAACACGCAACGCATAAATACTCGTGTATCGTTAACACGATAATTGCATTAGCCAATCGCTGCTTTATCGCGACTCCGGCAAAGCAAAAAAAAAACCAATAAAAATCATCGAATTTATTTAAAACAGCAATTATTCAGGAATTATAAACTGTTATCCGTGAATTCAACGAAAAAAAAAACACTTTTGAGCATAATTGTTTTTCATTGAAAATTAGCGAATTAAAATTGGCGATAAAATCTTGATAATTATTTTCTGGAAGCATAAAATTTTTGTGATTGTTTGCTTTTTTTGTTTACAGAGTATCAAAATACGTTAAAAAATGTTAACGATCGATCGGATGATAAGAGATTTATTTCTCAATTATTCTCAACCCGCGTCCCCGTTAGCATGATTTTAGCATTTTTTTTCTTGGCTGGAAAAACCGAGGAAAATCTATGAGTGGTGAATACGAGGATGAGGATTTTTTTTATCCCGCGGAGATTCGACGACGCATGCTCGTTATTGCGAAGAGCAGTGGACACGCCTTCAAACAGGGAACTCCGCCATAGAATCTCGCTTTGTACATATGTATGGGGCATTCCACGCCAAATCGACCACTTTTGAATCCGACCGTTTTCGGCTGAAAGTTTTTTTACACTTTTGTACCTATGAAAAACTTTTCTCAGAATTTTCGCAAATTTTCTTTCCCAACCAAAAAAAAGTTATGAATTTAAGAAAAAATGGCTTCATCGAAAAATCTTGACTTTTTTCGAAAAATTAAGATAAAAAATAGAAGGAAGCTCTGAATAATTTTTTTGTATTTTTTTTCAAAAAGTACATTCAACAAACAAAAATTTTGTTTAAAAAAAATTCCGACAAGTCCAATTTTGAAAAAGTTATAGCTAATAAAATTTTTTTTTAAATTCGATGATTTTACTGCTTAAAATTTAAAAAAAAATTCCAGTTTGGAAGTTCTCTGACATCCTCAAAATTTTTCAGAATGGTGTTACGAGAAATAAAGCTAGTTGAATTTTTTTTTTTCAAATGAAAAAAAAATAGAAATGAAAAAACACCTCTCTGAAAAAAATTCAGGATTTGTAGAAAATGTCAATGTTTGATATAATAAAAAGAAAAAATGGTTATCATCGAGAAATTTACGATTTTTTCCGAAAATCTAAAAAAAAAACAATGAAGATGGGTTTCAATAATTTTTTTGTATTTTTTTTTCAAAAAGTACTTTTAAAATCGAAATTTTTTAAAAATGAACGTTCTGATAAGTTAAATTTTGATGAAGTTATAGCTATTTTTTAAAAAGCAATTGTTTCAAAAAATGCATAACTTTTTTTTGGTTGGGTATAAAAATTCGAAAAAATTGTGAGAAATGTTTTTCATCGGGTAGAAAAGGATAAAAAACTTTCAGCCAAATCGAAAGGGGTCGGGTTCAAAAGTGGTCGATTTGGCGTGGAATGCCCCATATATATATAGAATAATCCTTGTCTACTTAATGAATCTCCCTCCTGGATTTAATTAATGATTTTCTTACAATTTTATTGAGGCTCAAAGGCACTTACAATTTTATTCCCATTCCCACAAAAATACAAAAAATTAATATTCAAAAAAAAAAATTTCTAAAACCTGTGATTCTAGATAAAAAATATGTATTTTCAATTATGAAACCATACTTTTATTTGGGTACCGGTTAATTATAATTGTATACATTTTTATACAAAATTGGGGTATGAGAATGGTTGTAGAATTGTTATTTTTTATTTTCCATGAATAAAAAAAAATTAGAAACAAATTACCGACGGAAAAAGTCCGAAGACAATCGGGCTTGATTTTTAGTCCAGATAGAATCGTGAAAAAATTCATGAATCGAATTCAAGGTTTGAATTTTTTTCTCGATTTGACAAGGAATAGCCCATACATACTCTTACCACTAATTATTTGCATTCGGCATGCTATTTAACTGACCTAGCCAGGTGGAACTAGTTGCTCTGTAATTGTGAGAGCAAAGGAGTGCCCAGAGGGGGAGAAAAAGACTCAATATACATCCTTCTACTTGTTCCTCCTCCTCCTCCTCTGATTCTCATTCTCTTTTCCCTCTCTTATTTCCAGTTGGAGCGGTTTCGCGATTAATCCTAAAGAGCTGCGTCTAATTTTATTTCCTTCGAGACACAGAGCTCTCTCTCTCTCCGCAATTGAGAGGGGCTTCTCTCTCATTGACTCTCTCGGTGTCGTAAAAATTCGTCACGGCGTATCAGCATTAGAAATAAATTGATCCTATCCACACGAAACTCACGGTCGACTCACATTCTGAATCCCTCAACGTCTTTCGCGCCTTTATCCAGTCAATTAAATACGACACGGTTATTATAAACCGAGGCTTACCGCGATTCGTTGAACCTTCGAGACCGTTTATCCCGAGTGCTTAAGGGTGTGATGTGAAAAAAAAAAAAACGCTGGAGATCGAAGAAAAAATACGTCTAATGGGAGGGTTTTCTTTCACCCATGGAAAGATCGAGGCTAATTAGAAATATTGGCTTCAAGGTGAGAGGGAAGTCGAGGCCCTCGAATGCACCCCTTCGGAGGGTGAGAAATGAAAAAAAAAAAAAAAAAAGTATTTGGAACACGATGAAACACGCTTTTTGCATCCCTCTGTCGTTTCGCTGAGGGAGGTAAAAGGGGTTGAAAAGTCGAGACGAACGAAACAGTTCTTCCATCCCTTTTCCTCCCTCGCTCTCTCACCCTCTCTTCCAGAATCGTGTTTCTTTTCTTTCCCCCCCCCCCTTTTTTTTGCTGCAGTAGGTGAGAGGCGAACGAGAAAAGTATAAAACGAGAAGGGGGTTGAATCTCTTACGAGAGAGGGTAGACGAAGCGAAAAGCTCGCTCGTTTGCAAGACAAAGAACCGAGTGACGTATATACGAGCCTGTACGAATTCGTACAGTCTAGCATAAACGCTATCAACCCCCTATCTACATATTCCAGACATGGGGATGAAAGTTTGCCGGCTCGGTCTTGTCTCACGACGTACATCTACCCTATTACATCGATTACAGAGTTGTGAAAATAGTAATGTAAAAGTAATGCATTACCCATTACTCTAAACAATGTGTATTGGACAAGTTTTCCATTACAAATTACAAAAGTAATGTGTAATGGATGCATGTCCCATTACAAATAAAAAAAAGTAATGTGTAATGGATGCGTGTTCCATTACAAATAAAAAAAGTAATGTGTAATGTATACATGTTCCATTACAAATAAAAATAGTAGTGTGTAATGGATGCATGATCCATTAGAAATAAAAAAAAGTCATGTGTAATGGATGCATGTGCCATTACAAATAAAAAAGTAATGTGTAATGTATGTATGTTCCATTACAACTAAAAAAAGTAATGTGTAATGGATGCATGTCCCATTACAAATAAAAAAAAGTAATGTGTAATGGATTCATGTGCCATTACAAATCAAAAAAGTAATGTGTAATGGATGCGTGTTCCATTACAAATAAAAAAAGTAATGTGTAATGTATACATGTTCCATTACAAATAAAAAAAGTAGTGTGTAATGGATGCATGTCCCATTACAAATGAAAAAAGTCATGTGTGATGGATGCATGTGCCATTACAAATAAAAAAGTAATGTGTAATGGATACGTGTTCCATTACAAATACAAAAAGTAACGTGTAATGTATGCACGTTCGATTACAATTAAATTACAATTTTATAAAAGTAATTTGCAGTGGAGAATATTCCATTACAAATAGAAAAATTGCCATGCTCGTATTAGAAACTTGCACATTGCTGTCTCATTATTTTATATCACGCAGTACAATAATGAACGCTTTTACGTCCGCAAGCGGACGTGAAAACGTCCATATTGCACCTTGTGATATAAAATACCGTACATCACTTGTCAGAAAATGTTTTTACGTCCTCGTGATGTAATGTACTATTATTTCGCTCACTAAAAGTTCATCCACAGTTATCACAAATGATCCATAAAGTTAAAAAAAAGAACATGCACATTATTTGGGGATTCAATAAAGCGACAAATTTTGTATCAGTAACTTGTAATTTTTATTAGATTGCTTATAATTGAGGGTAACAGCGTGTAAAAGCAAGTTCAATATAAAGTTGGATAATTTTTGGGGTTGAGTACATTTTCGTACTTAATATTTAACGATGAACTGTCCGTTTTTTTGTTTCTATTTTTTTACTTTATGGATCATTCGTCATAATTGTGGAGGAACTTTTAGTGATCGAAAGACAATAATGATACAGCAATACGCAAGTTCCTAATACAAGCACAGCAATTTTTCTCTTACTAATCCAATATTCTCCACTGCAAATTACTTTTTTTTAATTTGTAATGGCACATTCATCTATTACACATTACTTTTTCATTTGTAATGGGACATGCATCCATTACACATTATTTTTTTTATTTGTAATGGGGCATGCATCCATTGAACATTACATTTTTTATTTTTAATGGAACATGCATACATTACACATTACTTTTTCATTTGTAATAGGACATGCATCCATTACACATTACTTTTTTTTATTTTTAATGGAACATGCATACTTCTTTTTTCAAGCGCGTGTTTTTTTCTTTCCAAAGTAGGCAGCAGACGTACAAAAGCGTACAAAAGCGTTTCTTTCAGGTGAATTTTTGCACAAACTCGATGTTTGAGACTAATTTTTTTCCAATTTGGTAGCAACATCCTCAAGGGTCCATAATTTCCATCCCAAAAAAAACCTACATTTACTGCTACTAAAAGTGGATTTACAAAAAATAGAAATTTAATTAACCGGTGTTTCTTCCTCATCGCAAAAATGGATTAAAAATGAAAAAAAAAAACGACCTCATCTTGCGGCGTGAGATAATCCACAGTTTTCGCGGCTCCGTGGCTGCATCAAGGGAATATCGACTGTTGACGCGTGGAGGGGGCAGTATGAGAGTTAAGTGGGAGGCGGTTTTACAAGTATACAGAGGGGTTGAAGCCAGATGAGAGATATAGGCATAAAAGTGCACGAAGTCAGGTTAGAATCTCCTTGACCCGACTCGGCGAGGAATTATGGAGGGAAAGAGTAAAAAGAGGGAAAAGACCAAAAAAAAAAAACGCGAGACGAGAGCAACAGAGAGACAGGGTGAGAGAAGGAGAGAGAAGGGCTGCATGCCTGGCTGATTAGCCTAATGGTGAGTCCTCCTCTTGTTCTTCTACTTGACGCCAGTTCGCGAGAGAGCCTCCTCTTCTTCTTTCCCTCATCTCCCAACTCTGGCATCTCTCTTCCGCCCTTATAAATATATACACGTACATATGGGGCATTCCATGTCAAATCGACCACTTTTGAACCCGACCCCTTTCGATTTGGCTGAACATTTTTGTCTTTTTTCTACCCCATTAAAAACATTTTTCAGGAAATTTTCAAATTTTATTACTCAACCCAAAAAAAGTTATGAATCATTAAAAAAAAAGGCTTTTGTTTTTTCAAATAGCTATAACTTCTTCAAAAATTGACTAATCGGGACGTTTTTTTTTCGAAAATTTTCGTCTTTAACTGTACTTTTCGAAAAAAAATATAAAAAAAAATTAAGACATTGAAGTCTATGAAATTTTTCACTTTTTCGGGAAAAATCATCGTTTTCTCGGAAGCGCATTTTGTATTTATTTTTTTTTTCTAAAAAAAACTTCGTTCAATTCCGGAAAGAATGCCGCCCAAACTGGAGTGGGTGGAATTTTCCTTCTATTTTTTTTTATCGATTGGAAATTTTTTTTTTTGCAACTGGGCTTGTTTTACAGAACACACTACTCTGTATTTTTTCGAGGATTTATAAAGGACCTCAGAGTTTGAAAAATTGAGAAGAAAAAATAATCGAAAGTGGTAATCCGTGAAAAAATTTTGATTTTTTTCAAAAAGGTTAAAGAAGAAATGGAAGACACCTGTTTATAATTTTTTTGTATTTTTTTCAAAAACTATATTAAAAAACAAAAAGAATGAAAAAAATTGCTATCTGGGCCGATTTTTAACCAAGCCACAGGCTTTTGAAAAAGACATCCAACGCATATCATTTTGAATTCGCCATTTTTTAATTTTGGCCCGTCTTTGCTTTTTATATTTCTTCTTCGATTGAAAAAAAATTCTTACAAATTATTCTATATTTTTTACGTTTTCTGATGATTTTTAAAAAATTCTAAATTAAATCTGAAAAAATGTTTTAACGGTGTTTACGACGAAACTTATAATCTAGCTTAATTATTCCCACTAAGGACTTCCTGGTTATATAATACGATTAGTATAAACATTTATTAAAAACTAATTCAAAAACTATTTTATTTTCCTTTGGCGTTTAAAAATTTCACATGTTCTATATTCTTCAGAATTTAATTTAATACTTGAATTCTCTATATTTCCAAAGCCTGTGGCTTGGTCAAAAATCGGCCTATATGGCAATTTTTTCATTCTTCTTGTTTTTGGATGTAGTTTTTGAAAAAATCTATATATAGGTGTCTTCTATTTCTTCTTTAAGCTCTTTGAAAAAAATTAAAATTTTTTCACGGATTACCACTTTCGATTTTTTTTTCTTCTTACTTTTTAAACTCTGAGGTCCTTTATAAATCCTCAAAAATTTACAGAGTGGTGTGTTTTGTGAAATAAGCCTAGTTGCGAAAAAAAAAATTTCCAATCGATAAAAAAAAAATAGAAGGAAAATTCGACCCACTCCAGTTTGGGCGGTATTCTTTCGGGAATTGAACGAAGGATTTTTTTGGTAAAAAAAAAAAAAATAAAAAAAAATAAAATAAAAAATGCGCTTCCGAGAAAACGAAGATTTTTCTCGAAAAAGTGAAAAATTTCATAGACTTCAATATCTTAAATTTTTTTTGTATTTTTTTTCGAAAAGTACATTTAAAGACGAAATTTTTTGAAGAAGTTATAGCTTTTTGAAAAAACAAGAGCCTTTTTTTTTAATAATTCATAACTTTTTTTGCGTTGGGTAAAAAAATTTGAAAATATCCTGAAAAATGTTTTCAATGGGGTAGAAAAAAGACAAAAAATTTCAGCCAAATCGAAAGGGATCGGGTTCAAAAGTGGTCCATTTGACATGGAATGACCCATATATACATAAATAGCTCGCATCCCTTCGTCGAGGGACTCCCTCTACGTATTTTTTGTTCTTCACTCTACTCTTCTCCTCCTCACTTTTTGCTTCGATATCTCGAAAGTGGAGTAGAAAGACGAGAGCGCGCCAAAGGCTCTCTCTCAGCGCTCCGCCCTCGAGGGAACAAAGCGAAGTAGGAAAGGGATGAAAAAGTAATATTAAAAAAAAACAGCGAAACGCGTCATCGTCCCGAGGTCTCTTGACTCGCGATAAGGAATGATCCTTCAATTAGGGATTCCACGAAAAAAAAACCCATCAATATTTAGAGCCTTGTATCGCGATTGAGGCAACTTCGATATCAACATCCCCTTCGCAAGTTAGGAAAAACGAGAACGTTTTTCGAGACGATAATCGTGGAATATCGTTCATGCGACATCTCGAGTACGTTCCTTTTTCACTGGTAACAGATGAAAGACGTACAAGAAAACTTTTGAAGCGGATAATTCGTGGGGTTGATATTCAAGAGGGAGAGAGAGAGAGAGAGAGGGTGGAATTGGCGACAAAGACAAGTGTGCCAATGTCGATTGTAAACGAAAGTCGATGAGGAATTATTTATAAGATTCTTATTTCCGCATTGGAAATTCCGATCAACCCTTTCATGTTTCCCATCGTTTCCATCCCCCAGAACCTCCTCAGCCTCAAGGGAAACATTCACACGCTACACACTCATCCCTTATGGTCAATCGTGTAAAAGAATAAACGAATGAAAAAAAAAATTCAACCATTAAAAATATAATGAGCAACCTCCACCTCAGCCACCACCATCCCCATATTTTCAGCTGGATCGAGATTGCCCAACCCTTGGTTCTTTTCCGTTTTTTTTTCTCCATGCGTATCCGTCCAAGCATACCCAAAATAATGGGCAATTATAGAACACTTATCGAGCGATAAATTCGCATAAATGAAAATAAAACGGATACGCATTTTTTCAGGCAAGTCATTTCTTCGATCAGCTTTGTAAAGCCACGTTCGTTTTTCACCTACATTTTTTTTTATTGCACTCCGTGCGCAAAGTGCCACTTTGCGCACTCGTACAATAAAATTTCGTACGATACTCGTGCGATAAACTTTTTCTCAACTCGTGTGATTGCAACATTCGCCTTCGGCTCATGCTGCAAACTCACACTCGTCAGAAAAAGTTTCATCGCACTAGTATCGTAATATACTATTATTGCACTCTGTACGTAAAAGACCCATTTTACGCACACTTCGTGTGCGTGAAATGGGCTTTTACGCCCTCGTGCAATAAAATTTTGTATGACACTCGTACGAAAAAATTTTTTTTCGTCAGAAAAAGTTTCATCGCACTAGTATCGTAATATACTATTATTGCACTCCGTGCGTAAAGTGACCGCTTCTCGCACGCTTCGCTTCGCTGCGCGTGCGAGAAACTTTTTCTCAACTCGTGTGATTGCAGACTCACACTCGTCGAGAAAAAGTTTCATCGCACTCGTATCGTAATGTACTATTTTACCACTTTACCGTTGCTCTCATGGATCCTGGATTTCGCGAAATAAAGTAATGTAAAATAACATCGCTCTTAAATAAACAAAAGGAAAATCGAGTAAACAAATATTTGGAGGGATGATGAGAAGGGAAAAAAAAATGTTGGACCGGTAATTAATAATCGAGTGGGCGTGGGAGAATGATTTTTTTTTTAAGGGATGGTGAGGTGGCGTGTGGCTGACCTGTGGAGGCTGCTGCTGCAAGAAGTCGTTTCCAGTGTGCGGGATGTGAGGGTGGTCCGTGTGGGGGTGGTGGCCAGTACTCACCGGCCGCCGCGGCAGCCTTTCCCGCGTCCAAAGCTCCGTAAGGTGGTATGCCCATATGGGCGGGTGGGGGTTGCGTCAGGTGATCACCGTTTGGGCAGAAAAACGGCAGACCGCTTGGATGCGTTCCCGTGAGTCCCATTTTGCTTGCCTGTTAACAGATTAAAGAAAAACCAAAATTTAGTAAATTCTCATAAAAAGCCACCATTCAATGATTTATGATTGGGTAGAGATATTGAGATTCCAGCTGAAAAAGTAATATCAAAATTAAAAAGTTATAAGCGATAATAAAACTTAAATCGTTATTTCAGTCCATAGTTGAAAATTGTATCATTACACTGAGAGAAAAGATTACTGAATTTGAGAACATGAATTTATTTATTAAATGAAAGTATTAATTCGATTATTTATTTGTTGAACCAAGAAAATTACTCTTCATTAAAAAAAATATTTTCACGAATATATTACTCAATTATATTAAACTCTTATTTAATAGTAACAATTAAATGCATGATAGATTTGATTAAATTTGTATTCATTGGATCAATTACATTGATCGCATCATTAACGTGAGATTATTTGAGTCTAAAAAACGAATTCAATACAAAATTATTTTTTTTTGGAAAAAATTATTTTCTTGCAATAAAGTCATTATTATTTTACTTCAAAAAATATTTTTATTTAAATAGATTTGATTGAATTTGTATTCAAGAGATTAATTACATTTATCGCATCATAAACATTAGATTATTTGAATCTAAAATGATGATTATTTGAATCTAATAAACGACTTCAATACGAAATTATTTTTTTTGAAGAAAATTATTTATGGCATCATAAACATGAGATTATTTGGATCTAAAAAATGACTTCAATACGAAATTATTTTTTTCGAACAAAATTATTTTTTTGCAATAAATTCATCATTCTTTTACTTCTAAAAATATTTCTGTAGTAGTTTCAATATTTATTAGATATAGAATTGATTGTGATTATTTGAAAAGAAGCTGTAGTAATAGTATCGTACGAAATTTTATTGTACGAGTGCGCAAAGTGCCAGTTTGAGCACGCGCAGCGTGCGCAAAGTGGCGCTTTGCGCACGGAGTGCAATAAAATAAATAACACATTATTTTATTCCAGTAGAATATTTGTTTGAAATGATGAAATTTTTATTTCCTTCAAGCAAAGAACTATCATTTCTATAGTATACTTTAATAGTATACATAAGTTGTTAAAAATTAAAAAACTGTTTTCTTTAATGTTTTCTTATATTCGAATCTTCATAACTCCTAACTTTTTTCAAGTGCATAGTAGTAGTCGATAGCGTAATAGGTAGCGTGTTAGGTAGTTAGGTAGGATAGGTATGATGGTAGGTAGGGTCGAGGGTTCGAATCTCGGTCGGACAGAGAAATTAGATCGGAGAATTGGCGCAGATTTGTCTTTTTTTTCTATTTATCTCTTTTTGGGGTCACTAAACTATGCATATTAAATTATTTGGCAAGGGCTATATATTTTTTATAAAATGTTTAGCGAAAATTAATAAACGCGCATTTGATTGAATCAATCATTTTTCCTGTTGATTGGACTAATTAATTTGTTGATTCAACAAATTTTTTTTTCTCAGTGCTTTCTGTATTAAAAGACACGCATGTTTTGAATGATAAAATGTGTTCTTGATTCAAACAACATATTACATATAATTGATAAAATATTGTTAGATCCAAGTAAATTCGTTTATTGAAACAGAAATTTATGGAATTGACTGAAAAAATGAACCAAGTGATTATATAAGGGAACCAATCTAATATGTTTTGGCAAATAATGAAAAAAATGATTTTTCGCCTTCAAAACTTTATTTCATTGGTTCTAGTAATTTTTTCTCTCAATGTATTCAATAGAATAATTAAGGGTAGGGGAAGGTACGGGATAGGGGAAGTCATCCAGTTTTTTTGGGAAGTCACAATAAATTTAGAAAATTCTTTCGTTATTTTAAAGAATCGCCATTTTGATTATTCGATAATGATAAAACTAAGTCATTACTAGAATTGCCGGTATTTTTGAGGTGTAGCAATAAATCCTTTAGGTAGTACCTCCGCGGCAATCGCAACAAAAGGTTACACAGCATGTGCATATTTACAGGGTTGATGATTAATTCGATTTGTAGTAAATACATTTAAAAAGCACACAATATTAATTCAGTTCCAATAGATGATACGATACATATATTTTACTGCCGTAAAATTTATTATATTGAGTGTTCTACCTACAACTCCTCCACTCAACTTTTTGCCGGAACTGCCCCCTCTCTGACCCAACACAAAAAGGATTATTTTTTGGAAACTAGAGGGTAAATCATCCTGATTTTTTTTCACATAATTCGTGACATCTCGTTCGAGCTTCCCTGCGTTTTTGATCAACATCGTAATTTTCGTTTTGACGGTAGAATTAATAACGTACCTATGCACCATGCGTTTTCAATGCCTTACGTGTAAATTAAGCCAACTTCGACTGTGAATATCTCGAGTTCGGGACGGTCAAACCGATTTCAACTGCACAGATGTTTGGATAACATATTAAATAATCTGCCTAATAATAATTTAAGGTGCTGCCTTGAAACTATTTTATCGGTGATTTTGTTGATTTTTCAATCAAGTTATAGATTTATTGGTTTTTCGTTCGTCTGAATGTTTGAAACTTCAAGTACATGATGTAACGGATTTCATTTGAAGTGCTTGCACTTGAAACGAATAAGATTAACATCGATAAAACGGGTTTCCTCTCCATATGTCAAGCAATCGATTATTCGATCGGAAGGTCAGCACGTGAACTTTCGAACGAGCGAAGAAGAAGCAAAAAAGTGGCAAAGTACCCCAAAAGATGCTCGAGAGTGTCGTATAAATTTTGCAAAAAGTCTGTGCATCCCTCGACCTTAACCCTCGGTACTCAAGGAGAACCCTCTCGAGAATTATCGTTGGGCACTTTTCTCCGTTCTATTCGCCGCTCCCGATCGTCCTTTCCACCAATTTTAGGCGTTTCGAGTGTTCTCCGCGTATCCAAGGAAACTCTCGTTTCCCCCAAGAGGATCGCCTCTTCTCATTCAAATTATACGTTACCCAAATTAGCTCAATAATATGCAAGAACAGGGCCAACACAGACTCGAAGAGAGTATTCGACTTGCGAAAGGAGGAAGAGAGATGGAAAAATGGGGTTGGAGCGAGGAAGGACGCGAATGTCTCTCGGGGAAAGAAATCGATGGAGTTGTAAATTACCCCGAGTGGTCTGCTTGCCTGGACAAAAAAAAATGGACGCCGATGTTTCCATTCCAATAATCAAAAATCCGCTTGAATGAAATCTAAGAAAAAAATGTTGAATAGTCGATGTTTAATTTCCAGCGTAAGAAACAACCGCTTACCATCATGGCGGCGGTTTCGCGCATTGACCTAACTGCGAGTAGTAATCCCGGATCCAAAGGTTCTCTCTCCATCCACAGAAGGACCTTCGACAAGAGTCCCACCGTTTCTCTGGCAGTAGGAACATTTTCCTCGTCCTCCAAATTCTTCTCAGTGTCATCATCGTTGTTCTTGCAGGAGTCAACATCGTTATCATTGTCATCATCCTGCATTTCTATCTTCATGATGCGCTTGGAAAGGTCACTCGCTTCATCCATTATCCATCTGCACAATTCCGCATCATCGATGTCAAGACCGGCTTCCCGAGTAAGATTCTTCAATTCACCGAGCAAAATAGCATCCTCATTGTGATCAGTAGTACGTTTGGACCGCGATGACAAAATACTACCAACGGTAGTTGATGGATTGTCGCCATTGTCCCTAATGTCTTCGCGTTCCTGCATGAGCATCCAACTTCTGGCAAATGTTTCGGAACGTATTGCCAGCCAGGCACGATGAAGTTCCGCGAAAGCTTCCTTGAGCGTGAATCTCTTGATTCGTTCCTCGAGATCGTTGTTGCCACGTTTGGTGATAGGGGTTGGATTGCTATTGCCGAAATTGGGATGACAACGAACGCTCGTCAACAAGCCAGCTGCCAGTCTGATTCTGAGCTCATTAACGACGATACGTGGCTCGAGACAATCTTTGGGAACGACAAAGAGACGAACGAGTCCATCAGCGGTAACACATTCGACTTCCGGCGGGAGATAGTCAGCCGCTTCGGCAACCAATATCGCGCCATCGGGATGCATCGCCATTGCGGTTGTCGCAAATTCACGATGAAACCACCAGAGAAATAGATCAGCCGTCAGAGAACCGCTACCACCACCGGCATAAACAACCGGCTGGGTGACCATATTTACACCGCTGAGACAACGCGGTCGCCAATGACGACCCGTGACGAGCAATCTTGTTCTGTGTCGTCCGCCATGATCGGCTGCTCCAACGACCCATATTCTCTCGCAATCGGGATTACGACGTCCCGGTAAGTCTCGCCAATCGAGAAAGGACACGTGAGCCAGATAGACGCGACTGTGATCGTAACCTTCGAGGACATTTTTTAGGGTCTCAAGAGGTGCGTGCGTCGTCGATGTGACCGGTCTGCTCGGACCCGCCGGTGGCGTCGTGACCATCGTTGTTTCTGACGCTGAGGTCATTACCGAATTCACGGTCGCATTTGAAAACGACGCGGAAGATTGGGTCGACATTGGTGAAGCAACGATTGAACATCGGGATGGTGATTCGAAGGAAGCACTGGACGAGGGATAGGTGGAAATCGGTGATTCAGGAGACGACGTGACTTCACCATTGGTCAAATTCTCGTGAAATCTTGATGCATCGTCGAGCCTCTTGCGAATTGCTCTTTTGGTGCAGTACGATGTGTCCTGCCTTTTCTTAAATCGTTCCACATGATTCTCATTGAATTTGCCAGCGTCGTTTGATCTATCACGATGCCTCCCGTACGCCGTCACCGATCTACGTCTCGTGGCATCCGCCACTTTGTCATTCGAAGAATTGGAATCATTCTGCTGTTCGGTATCGAACGACGATCGATGATGACGATGATGATGCTGATGATCCTCGTCGTCATTCTCGGAGGATTCTGAATGATCATCGGACGCTGTCCTCTCCTGTATTCTCGTTGAATCACGAGTGTCTCGTTGCTCCCGATGTATATCCGTCCATCGTGAATGCAGTGCCCGGTTCTCGAGTGCCTTGGGATCCAGGGATTGACGCGTGCGCGTTCCATCGCATCGACCACCCTCGATTTTAACTGGCGCTAGGAGGGACGTTGGCGTCGAGGGTTGCGTAACCCGAGTATTATCCGACGGTGCTGCCGCTGCTATTGTCGTTTTAACCGGAATCACAGAAGCAACAGCAGCACCGACAGCGGCGTCGACCTTGTTTTTCGTACGCACCAAACGATTATCGCGTTTACACGTATTGTTACGCTGATTGTCGTGCTTATGGTGCTTCGAGCTATGATGAACCATCGTCGTGCCTCTTGGCAATTCAGCGCGCACTTTACGGACGTATCTCGCGAGCACTCTTGCACGCGAACACTTGCATCTCCTGCCACTTCTACTGACAATCGTACTTACGCTGCAGCTGCTGCCACCAATGCTGACATGCCTCGGCGACATAATACGTATTCATGCGTGCGTTCTTCCGATTATTTCGTGTTTGCGTGCGCGTCACATTATCATCCTCAGAACTCGTTGAACTTTGAGTCAAATTTGTCGGGCAACTGGCTCGCATGAATGTCGCGGTAACCTGGTCCTCCAATGTGAGATCTTGAAGAAGGGCAAAATACGTCGCTAATGGCGTTTCGCGGGACTCGCTTGCATATCCGGCCGACGAAAGAGATGCGGCCGCGGCGGCAGCAGCGCCGGCTCGCTACCGAACGACGACTGAGCGAGCGGCCGCGACCCAGCCGTCAAAGGCCGGAGCGGGAACTAGGAGGCTTTGATGTACCACCGCCACCCGACGCGCACAAAGCAAAAGCGCCACGGCGTTATATATACGCGGGGTTGCCTCGCTCTCTGTGCCTGGTTGGCATGGCACGCCACCAGGATCCTCTGGGGGCGGGGGTGGAGGGAGGCCGCTGTGTGCTTTCACCGAGAGAAGATAAAGAGAGATAGCTCGTTTGATGAAGAGTGTTAGAGAGAGACCAAGAGATGGAGGTTGAAAGAGACGCAGATACAGGGTTGAGGGAGGCGAGAGGTGAAAGAGAGAAGACAGGAAATCTATCCTTTGGAGTTTCCTCTCGAAGCGTCGAGAGCTAACTCGAGGGTCGAGGTATGGTCTCTTTGCTGAAAATTCTTACCGAACCCTTCACACATCCATCTATACATCCTCACCCACTCTTGCACCCTTTCCATTGCCTGAAATCGATTCGCCATAAAGCTTTCATATACTGTTCGTTACGTTCAAATTCAAAATTCTGCAATGTGGCTCAGTCGTAGCACCATGTCTGGGTCAAGTGATTCAAAGCCTCAAGTGAAATCTAGACTGACGATATGTCATACGAATTTTTTTTCGACGAGATTGTTTCCAACCTTAAATCCTTCAAAATGTCGAGAATCATTTACTTTATCGACTCAAGCATGAGCAGAGTCGTTTTCTCTCTGCACAGCCAAGTCAAAAGCGAGTTATCCATGAGCGCTGGTTTACCCAAAAGCCGGACCAAAGTCACGGTTTGCGCAGGTCCTCGACAGTCATGCCCTTCGCCTCCCACTACTTTCGGAGCTTTCGCGATACACACAGACACGGAGGCACAGTGAATTATCAATCCCAACGGGTTGAACGTAGACATAAAAGGTTCCTTCGGAAAATGGAGAAAAGCCTCTGGACAATGGAGGGGGGGGGGTGGACGGAGGGAAACGATTACCCTCGGAACTTAATCCGCGAGCCAATGGACCACAATTCGAAAATAGCGCTGACGATGGTACTCTATGGATTTCTACAAGCTTTGTGGTTTTACACACTGAATAGCCGCTTATATTGATATCAGATTTTTCTTTCCGCTATAACGTTGGAAAGCAAAAAACCGATCATCCAATCGATATTCTATTTTTGAAACAGTGTAACGAGCACATACGAGCTCTGTTCAGAAACGGATGTAACGAGTATGTGATACAAGTCAAGGCGATGTCGAATGAAGGACGTGTTTATATTTTTTTTGTTCTTCGTATATTTTGCAGTGGACTATTTAAAAATGATTATCGTCTTCAAATAGTATTTTTGAGATGGCAAAAATGAACTACATTAACGATATTGTTAAGAAAACCAGGTAAATGGATAGTATTAGGAGTCACAAGTTAGTTTCCGGTAAACAGATTGAAGTTTATTGGCAAGCCAACTTGAAATTGGCAAATTTACGTAATATTCTTATCAATATTGACAATCCACCCTGTTTTTTGGGCTCTCAATATGCAATAATTCGAATTTGTTGCCATTTTTGCCCGTACGGTAAGATAAGGTAAGATTTGTATTAATAGAAGACAGGGGATGGTACCACCCTTTCCCCGTCGTCATTTTCCGAGTTTCAGGGGCAGGTAATCAACTCGTTACACATTGGCGAAGCTTTGAGTGTCAAGGGGATAATTCATGCGTACATAATCTCCAGCTACGCTACAATATTCTCGCCGAGAGTGAGGGGTAGTTTCTGAATCTTCCGTGGGGAAGTTTATAAAGGTCATAGAAAATGAAAAGCTCCAGGCGATGAATGTGAGAAGAAACAAGACGCAAGATATTCCTTGCTGGGGATTACGCTGAACAAATGTCAAGGTCGACGGGTTATGAATTTTTATATTCATAAAACAAAGGGATATCAGAGTGTCGAAAACGCCACTTGACTATATCGCGCCGATGACGCGATATTTAATAACCATACAATTTCACGTGCGGTAATATCACTTGCTTCTGTCGACGGGGAGGTTGGGAGAGATTGGTTAACTCGCAGATCTAACGCGGTCGGCTGAAAAGGTTAAACGTAAATTGGCCGGTGTCGAGGTGCGGTAGTGCGGCCAGGGCGTAGCAGGGTGGGCGGATATAAATATACATAACTTCGTAGTTTGTGCCTAGGGAGGATAAATTGCTTAGTGGAGGAGGGTGGTGATGCTAGAGAGGGTTGTTAACGGGAGGGTCGTATGAATTATTCGAAATTCATTAATCCGGTTGGCTTCCAGGAAAAGCGAGGTGAGTTACTTCTTCTTCCTTCATCCCTCTCGCTCTAACCCACTTTCAATCTCTGAAAAACCTCCCTCCGCCATCCTTATCACCCGTGTCTCATCCACAGCTTCCACTCACTATCTCCGCGCTCCAAATACTTGTATCTTACCTGTATCTTTCAAGTGAAATAGAGAGAATAAGAGGAAGCTGCGATTCGAACGGGATGGAGGCAACCGAAGGAGTGGTGGTAAGCGTCTGTACTTTTTTTTTCATCCCCTAGACTCGTTTTCTTTCTCTCTCGTGGTCCGGGAACGAGGGGAAGTTGGGTACGAGGGCGTTGAATGGAGCTTTTGCTCAGAGGCGGCTGTGGCCAAGCCCCGCAAGCATCGGTTGCCGGGGCAACGCGGGAGGAGTATGTGTGTGTGCGCGCGCTCTTTCTCCCGGAGAATCCCTATATGCGAGGGGTTGAAAAGGAGGAAAGCTCACCAAGAGAGGGTAAGGGGATAAAAGAGCGAGAGAGAGAAGTTTGCTTCAGGGTTGGCCTCGGGGACTGGGAGATTGGTGGAGGAGAAAACGACGAAGATGAAGAGCGAGGGCGGGCAAGAGAACGACGCCGACGTTGACGCGGATAGAGGGTTGCGCATTGAACGCGCTCACATACACACGCACGCAGGCATCGGGATTGAGGGGTAGGTGGAAAGAGAGAGAGAGAGTAAGACGTCGGACGCTCTGAAACCCCGCTGATGGCTCGAATAATCAAACGAGATACACAGAAGATATATTTATATATGTAGCTTGGTGGAAAACAACCACGAGAGATCGTTCATCCTAGGCTCGGTCCACACGACTCGAAAGCTATACGCTGCTGAATGTTCGTTACTCCATCAGTCTTCTTAACGATATTCTCCTGGCTCTCGAGCCGGAGATATTCTCGATTTCCCGGAACTGGAGAGTACCGAAATGATACTAGAGAGTCGAGGTTAAATTCAGATATCAAAGCCTCGGCGTTGAATCAGCGAGTATTTTATGAACGGTGTAAACCTCGATGAAAATTTTTAACTCGACGATGTAGAGGCAAAAATTATTTCTATGAGGTTTTACTCTGAAGTAAGAAAGTTTTGCTTTCATGTGACAAAAAACGTTCCATGTCTCTTGCCAGTATGTTTATAATATTTTAAAAAGTCGAGAAATTGTCTGCTTTTTATAGCTACGAGGTTAAAACGTTTTACACTTGGTGAAAAATATTGATAATTTAATATTGAAACAATCGCTCAAGAGGTTCAGATTTCATAAAATGTTGAAATTGGGTCATAAAAAGACAAGACTGTGGCAGGGAGCGTTTGTATTGAGTGTCAACCCTATAGAAAAGGACGGATATGAACCGATAGAATCCTATAAATCCTCATAAATCCTCATAAATCTCTATTGGAATTTAGTGTGCATTTTCCCCTGATTCTAACAGATTCTAACAGTTCTCTCGGTCTTTTTCAATAGGGAAGAAGAAGCTGTATTAAAATGTATCAAATGCACCAATATTAAACAATTCTTTCTGCTATATCAATAGTCCGTCAATTGATATTGAGAGGAGATGGCTCATCGGCCAATTTTCGTGCCGACTAGACAGACATCATGAACAAACATCTGCTCCTCTGGTTATGGCAGATAAACTAGAACGGGGTGATGGAGAATTTTTTCATGTCGGTTTTATGAACGATCGAGCGATAGAAAGAAAAGCAGCAAACAAACACACACCAAAAAAAACAGGGAATGAATAAGGGGAGGTGATTTCGGCGGGTGGTCAGACGTCGTCTTGCCTGTCGTTGGGAGGGGGATGATTTCACAAGATTTTCGGGAATAACGGAGTGAAATGGAGTGCCAAAAAGAGACGAATGCATAAAAAAAAGAGAGATAGAACTAAAGTAAGCTCCGCAGTCGCATGCAAGTATATAAGAGCAGTAGAGAGGGAAGTATATATTTAAACACAAGAGAGAGAGAGAGAAAGAGAGAGAAATGGAGTTAAAGGAGGGAGTGATGGAGAGGGCAGAGGAGACGAGATAAGGGTATGGAGATGGACGGTTCTCCAGGTCCGTGCCCGGAGGGGTTTATCGTTGGTGGTGGGATATCAGAGTAAGGGAGAAGATTGAGGGAGTACAAAGGTCAGAGTGAGACGATAAGAATTCGTTCGGCGGAGGGGTGGAAAATAGTAGGGTTGCGCCGCAAAACGGGATATATTCAAGTGGAAGCTGCGGCCAATCCGAAGGAATCGTCGCCATGGCTACCAGCGCCTGCGTCCATCGTCGGCTTCTATTTCACACACCAGCGTACCTCAGACGTATGTACGAGACAATTCCACACAGTATTCACAATACACACACAGACACACATTTTCTCTCTCACCAGTACAACCCCCAGGGGCCTTCGGCTAGAGCTTGCCCAATTCCGCCCCTCGCTTATTCGACGCTCTCTCTCTCTTCTTCCCTCCTTCGTATACATCTACCAAGGTCTCCCTGCCACCAGGACCACCACCATCACCGTTATCGCCAGAATATACAACCCTTAACGGACGAACCACCCCTTTCGCAGATGGAGGAGACGTGGGAGTAATGAAGGGAGAGCGAAAGAGAGGAGAGAGGAAGGTATAGTCATTCTGCACGAGATGTGTTCTGATATGCTTATATACTGCTTTCTGGTGATGGCAGAAAGTAGTGCAATGTACAGTTTCCTCTCCCTCGTGCTCTTTAGCTACTGCTTCTACAACGATGCCACCATTGCGAAACCTCTCTCTCTCTCTCTCTCTCTCTCTCTCTCGCACTGTCAGCCTTTCATGTTGCTACAAGTACACGTAAAATCCTGAAACTTCATTTAACCCACTTTCAACGGGTCTCGCACACACCCTGGCTTACATACTGGCTGCCGGAACTGTGACAAACTTAAAACGAATGGACCCCTGGATGCGCTCGGAGAAGCAAACGACTCTCGGCACTATATCAAACGGAGAGTGTGACAAGGTTTGTATATAACATTTATTGGCATATACATACATACATAGTTATATATATATATATATATATATATATATTGTGTGTATGTGTGTGTGTATATCGCAAAGCAAAACTCCCCTTGGAGTCTGCAGCACGTCTGACACCTTCACTCTCGTGGTCGCTTCCGTTCATCCCTCTCAACCCAATCTCAACGATCTTGTAAACACTTTGAGGCTGTACATTGTACGTGTCCTGATATTTATCCGTCTTTCATCCTCAGCCACTTTCCCTCTCTCGCTCTCTTTTCCTCGAGCTTTTCCCTGCGACTGTATCAGGACGCTCGCGTATATTCTTCGTGTACCAAAATCCATTTTTGAGATCAGAAGTTTCGTTGGCTTTGGTGGAAAGTACGAGCTGACCTTCTCAACGAGCGGCAAAGTCGATGAACCGTGTGTGTCTTTTACTCCAGTTTCAAAGTAACTGCATTTTGTTTTTCGTTTTTTCTCTTAAAGCTTCCGTTTGACTGTGAAAGTATCTTTCTCGCCACAACTAACGCGGATTCAGGGTCACCTTTCGATGAAATGGAAATTTATTTGTTTTCAACTACTTTGAGATACGACACGCACGATCTCCACTGTTGGAATAATAAGCACGCTGTAGCATAGTAGATTGCTTGAGATGAAAATCTAGGGTCATTCAGAAGGATCACAGTTGAATTTTTTTGCATTCTCAGGGAAATTGTGTTTCATTACAAACAGTGAATCAATAATATTTTATTAGATAGATATTTTTTGCACGCAACTGTTACTGATAAGGTCCGTAGGGAGCCATTTTTTTCTTTCTTTGGAGCTGTACTTGTAATTAGAGACAATGGTGTGAAGTTTCAATTGTTCCGTTGTCTGACTCAAAAAACAAATGAAAATCATTTTTCGCGAATTCGCCTTCTTCTTATGAGAATCAACATAGTAATTGATATTTAGTCGAATAAAAAAAAAACATTTTTTTGCTATTTCTATTTTCGTCTGGTTTTCATTCGATTTTGGCTTATCCGTGACTCGGGGTAGTGAAGAATTTTCTTTTTCGTCCTTTAGGGATTCATGGGGTGGGTTTGGAATAGGAAATTGCCTGGGGAGCGTGAATATGCAATGTACGACCATGAAATTCTTTACGGATCATGCTTAAAGCGGTATTCTGGTTTAGAGACACACATTGTGAGCGTTTTGTCAAATAGAAAAGCTCGATAGAAAATATATATATATATATTTACCACTCCTTTTTTTACGACAAATTTATCAATATTTTGACAAACAAACAAATTTTCGCGAAAAAAAGACAATTAAATAAGTTATAAGCTGATAAAGTTGGGGGTAAAAAGGGGTGTGCTGGTTGTCACGATTGCAACCTTTCTAGTCATCCGGTACAAAATTTTAAAAAAGATTCTTAGTTAGTAGGAATGCCGTTATAGCCACTACCTGAACTAAGATCCTTAAACTATATTTTCGAATGAATTAAAAATTTTAGGGTCAAGTTTCTTTAAATATATATATATATATATATATATATATACAGACGTAAAAAGTGCTTCAAATAGTCCTGGTCTGCCCTACAATATGGAGTAACACGAGAAAAAGAGAGAGAAAAAAAGAGCGCGTGCGCAACGTTACAAATAAGGGAGTGTCCGGGGTTCCAACCCCCGCGTTTTCCTTCTGCCATTATAGTAAACCCTACCGGGCACGGATATAGTAGTGACACAAGCCTTCCTATCTGGTATTACGTAATTACATATTCGGATGAAATACAAGGGCGAGAGCGTGACGAACTTTGGCTCGAGCCCGACGACGGGATGATATAGTCCTGTCGGGTTCTCGTCGGCCTAAGCCAATTCGGAGGGGAATCTATCGCATTCATTCTCTCACTCTTCTCTCCTTCTCTCCTCAAACCTATAATTTACCTTTTATGAAACCGTTAACATCGAACAATGGTGAAACCACCCCCCTTAAATACGTATGTATATGTCCGCAACTTGATATACGTCCATCCACGCCGCATTCATACGTTGGTCAACCGTTTATGTCAGCTTTAATTCAATTTGCCCATGATTTTCAGCTAGGAAGTTGCAATTTCGTTGCAACTTGTTTGGATCTTTTTGGGAATTATTACAAAATGAAATAATTGCAAGAAAGTCAACATTAAAAAGAGGAGAAAAATTGCCATGGTTGAGATGTAACATCCAATTGGATGTATAGTTACAGCTATAAAAAAATTCTAAGCTATCCAAATTATAAACTAAATTATAGTAGCAAAAAGCTGGAAAAATTCCCTGCCGACTAATGTATTTTTTTTTTGCTGAAACAACCCAACGATTCAAGTAAGTTGCCAACATGAAGCACACACATAAAAATACAACCAATTCTCAATTTGAATTCCGATCGAGTTCGATTCGTTCGAGCTACAAGGAGGGGCCTGCGTTTTCGCGCGTTCTCGAGTTTGGCATCAAAGGCCATCTTAATAGTTTTCACACCCTCGCGGCGTTTCCCTCCCTCCTTCTCTCTTATTCGTGATGTATATTCCGCGTGTTTGTATTTCACGTCCGTGAAACGGAGAGTCAAGAAACAAGTTTTCACGAAAATGGGAGGGAAGAAAACGGTGGCATAGAGAAAAATCGAAGACATCGACGATTTCAAGGGTTTCCTCAAAGGCAAAGATTAAGGTCGAAAAACATGTACAGTAAAAGTGTGAAAAGTGTTTTGTTTTTCCAGAGAACGGGGGAGAAAGAGAGAGGGAGACGAATTGCAGAAAAGGGAACGTCTTTTGTTTTATAAACAGTTGCATAATGTTAAAGTGATGGCGGGTCTTGCTGCGTCACCAACGAAGAGTCGGCCAACGTGGCGTCGCGACGCTGCATTTACTGACGCGCGAGCATCGCGACAAACCAGGACACATCCAATCAGCGTCTGACGGCGTTTGATCTAAAGGAATCACGTGCCAAAGCTTGTGTAAACATCGCGTTGCTTCTTACGCAATCGTTGAAGGATTCGCGATGTTCGAAGAATCCCCAACAGTTGGAAAATGCCAAAGAAAAAAAAGGAGTGACCATTTTATTTTCTTCATGTTTCACGACAAAATGGAGGAGTTTGAAGAATCACCTTCCTCGGTAAGTGACGTAAAATATTGAACAAAGGTACGGGGAGTGAAAATAGAGAGAATGCTCCAATTACATCGTATTTTTACAATTGTTATGGACGATTAATAGTCTCGAAGATATATTGTATTTTGGAGAAATTGAAAATGGACGAATGGGAGTTCAAACCGATTGTTTCTTCATCGATATGTGGTGAGGAATATAATATTCCCGTGGATACGTCAAACAACGAGTGTTCAAGTTCATCGACGTGTAATGACCCTGACGTTTCTAACGACTAAAAAACTTCCACGTGTCGCAATATGTCTGATGCACGTTTGACTCAATGTTTCGCGTTCGCAAGGGTAAATGGGAGAGTGTGGAGGAGAGAAAGGCTAGAGGAAAGGGAAATATAAATGCGTCACCTGTAGCAAACAGGGAGTCTTTCGTTTGACAACCCTTTTAAACGATTTTCTCTCTCTCCATCCCTCTCATTCTCTTTCTCCCTTGCGACGACGCGGAGGATCGTTGTACTGTGTTTGACATCTTTCAACGCTACGAGGGAATAAAAAAAATCAATCCTCTTCCCTCCCGCGTTTATTCAGCCCTCGGGCTGTGTACTACAAGTTCATAACGTTAAGGGCCTTTTTTTAAATCCGCTTTTCGTTTTTCGTCGATTCATCAGACTATAACATTTTGAGGTTATATTCCCATTTTGAGGTCTGCCAAAATTGCAAGACATTCCGATCGATAGATTTTTGCTCTTTGAGGGTGCCATGAGTCAATCGGGTACTGAGATTAAGAAGAAATGTTTGTATGGGTTTGAGTTGGAGGAACCACCGTGAAGTAAGGTGGATTAGAATGGAAGTAAAGTGGTCAAATTCGAGTTAAGTAACAAAGAAAAGTAATTAAGTAACATAATAACCTGAGGTTAAGGGGTGAATTAACATCTGATGGAGGGGAAAGATGTGTAATAATAACTTCCCACAATAATAACTCAGTTAACAGCGACAAAACCAGGAGCAAATATTAACGAGGTATCTGTAATCTGAAATTTGTAGCTTTATGTCGATCCAGACAAGTAAGATAGTTTATTTCTCAAAGAATATTCCAACTGAAATGACAAATTCGACTCGATACAAACGGCCTAAAAATAATCCCGCACATTAATTCGACTAAAGTGAATTATTTTGCTGTGAAGCCGTTATCGTAAATTTCGTTCTCCATCCTGTTGCACGCACGGAAAGAACGACTTAGTTGGACCACCTAAACAACTTAGCGCGCTGAGCGCTAGACGAGAAATTGATTGGATCAATAAGATAGTTAATGGGGTCAACTAAAAAATAGGGTACTAAATCGCTTAAAATGACTTAGTTGTGGTGACTCAAAAATTGGGTTGATTAGTTGACCCAACTGACTATCTAGTTGATCCAACCAATTTCTCGTCTGGCATTCAGCACACTAAGCTTTTTGGTCGCTTAAAACGATTAAACTAATCTGCTAAAACGACTTCGTTATGGTAACTAAAAAATAGGGTACTTAGTCATCAAAACGACTTAGTTGTGGTAACTAAAAAATAGGGTTGGTTAGTTGACCCAACTAACTATCTAGTTGATCCAACCAATTTCTCGTCTGGTGCTCAGTGCACTAAGCTGTTTAGTTGAACGAACTAAGTCGTTCTTTCCGTAGACTCTGATCTATCATGACACTATAGTTTGCTCCTCAAAACTCGTAGAACCGATTTTTCAAATCATGTTATTCCATCATTTGCCGGTACCATCAAGATTACCGTAAGATCACGATCTTGTGACATAGGGTGAAAATGTACAAGTTTCCGCACGAGAGGGATGAAAGAGGGAGGGATTTTTTGCGCATGGAAATTAGGACATTTCACAAGGCACGCACGTGTGAGCGTCGATTTGTGCGGGGACTCGTAGACATATATTTACTTAGATCACAGGGGTAAAAAGCTGTTGGGCAAAGTATCACAAGACGACTGGAAATGAGAGAAATGGAGATAGAGTGAGAGATTGAGATATATCAAAACGGACGAGACTACGAGGGGAACGACGAAGTTTTGTGGATCAACGAAAATATATGTAGGCCCTCGCGGCGTTGCCACGAAGGGTGGTAGGTCGAATTTTAGAGTTTTGGGTGGGTGGCGCGCGACAGAGATCGCGAGGGTCCAATACATATATATATATATCTATGTATGTATACAACCCGGAGGGTGGCTCGTGCGTTGTCGGCAGGATCAAAGGGCGGCGCTCCTCTCATTCGAGCTTCGACGCGCGGGGCGAACCTGGAGAGGATAGCAGAGCTCGGTCCCGCCGAGGGGATGAACCGGGAATATATATAGGCAATATGAAAATCGCACGGGGGTGCAAGCTAAAGAGAGAGAGAGAGAGAGAGAGAAGCTAAAAACGGCCTCAACGAGAAAGCAGGGTTAGCGTGGCTTTGGCAGGTTTCGTGAGATGTGGAAAGCTTTCTCCCCCCGTTGTGTAGGTGTGCATAAACGAAGAGAGAAAGAGAGCGACAACGGGAAAGAGGGAAAACTCGCGATGGAACGAGGAAGGGGGAGAGAGTGGAATGGAGGCGACAACGAGCAAATCCGATTTTCGCTTCACTTGCAATGCTATGAGCGCTTGTTGTAGCATCCCCTCCTCCTCCTCTACGTATGGTATATAGTCGTGGGTCCAAACCGGGGATTATCGGGAAATATGGTCCGAGCAATATCGGCCTCCGAAGCTTTCGTCGCATCGAGGGATTAATCGACTCGTAAAAGTCGAAAAAACTTTTTTTTTTCAAAAACAAGGTTTTTCTACGGCATGACATCTTTAAAACATTGCCAGAAAATTTTACGGCGATTGGATGAAAATTCACAAAGTCTTAGGCTTTTTATTCTGACGCCTGTGTAATGATTTTATATTTTATTTGATCTATACTGGCTTGTGGATTTTAATACGAAATTTATAGGAAGACTTATTTCCATTGCAATCGGTTATTAAATAACACACGGCAATTGGTTTGGTGTGTTAATATAATTTTTTTTTACATTTGGAACCGATTAGCGCTCTGTGCAAGCGTTGTATTTTTTTTTTGACCGTGTAGATTTTGAGGTCGCTCTGTATGTTATTATTTGTCACATACCAGGGTGCACTAGTTATTATCCGTAGAATTTTTGACTGCATTCTCTGTATTATTTCAATATTTGAGTTGCTGGCTGTGGCCCATAGCTGTATGCTATAGGTCTGTATTGGCTTAATTATTGTCTTGTAGATAGTCAATTTATTATGAAGCGATAGTTTTCAATTTTTCCCGATAAGCCAGTATATTTTTCTTATCCTTAGGTTTAGTTCTCTTCTTCTAGTTTTGATGTGTTTGGCCCATGTTAATCCCCTGTCCAGGTGCATTCTAAGGTATTTGTTCTACGTATGGTAACTGTTGGTTGTAGAGCGAGACGTTGAGGCAGTTACCTTTTCTGATGGAGAACGTAATATGGACTGATTTGGTTTCACTAGCTTGTATTCGCCTTTTGTTCAGCCACTGCTCGATGGTATTTAAATGTCTTTGTAGCATGATGCTTGCAGTTGAGCTTCACACTGAAAAAAATCTATATGGTATATGGTAGGTGATTTGCATAGTAAAATTTTGTTTGAGTAACCCCGACTATATTTTTGTTGCCCGTTACCATAGTTCTGGTTAGAGGCATTTATTATAAAGGAAATGACAACCGAAGTTGCCATCCCTGTGTGACCTCGCCTTTAAAGGCATACACGGCAGTTCTGGTTAGAGGCAATGAAAAGAAGATGTGATCTACTATGGTCTTCCGACTTTGGCGCAACTGCTAGTTTTTAATACAGATTACTACGAAGTATATGGGGCGCTACTTCAATTTGGATTGCTCGGCTATTAATGTATAGTAATTCCAACTAACAGCTTATAATTCATCCAACAAATGCTAAATGTATGTATGAACATAATTTTTTTAGGAAGTATCCAACTGTTTGGCAATATTTATTATCGTGGAGTGGTTGAGTGTACAATACAATTGTATACGATCTGATCATTGAGGAAAGTATCATTTACTATAAGATTTCATACGAATTACAAGATCGTTGGTACATTGGACATCTCTACGTAAGTGGACGCATTATTTGGTTTTCTCCGGTAAACCAAGATATTTGATGCAAATAACCACGATTCATCGTTCATAACACCGTTCTACTTTAATTACGACATATATAATATTTTTCCATCATTATAATTATTATGATTGGAGAACTTCGGACAATTTTGTTGATCCAATTTATTCTGATATGTGCAATGAAGTGAGATATACCATTGCTTATATGATTGGATGGTATAAGTAGTATGGTTGATTATGGTTGGGAACAGAACTGCGAGCGAAACGTTGAAAGAAAAAGCTATATTTTATGGTTACGCTAGAAACAATATATTATAGAGACTATAAGTATTTTCAGTCCAACCACAAAATATGGTTGTTTTGTTACTATAAAAACCTTTTACCATAGATGGTTGTTGAGCCTACCCTACACGGAAAAAATGAGTTGTTTGCCACAACGAACTTTTTAAGATTGTGCTTCTCAAAGGATTAATCTATTACATGTTTTATGCTTTGCGATGATTTTCTGCCTTTCCGATAATCTAAAGATTTTGCATGGCACATAATCTTCTACCGTATCTCTTGCATATCGACTTAGTCAACTTTTATGGATTATGGCACATTCAAAAGCATATATTATTACTTTCTCGGCACTCCAGCAATCATATATCACATAAGTAAAGGGATGTCATAAGTAGTCGTTAGCGTAATAAGTAGCGTGTTAGGTAGTTAGGTACGATAGGTAGGATCGCACGTTCAAATCCTGGTCGGAGAGAAAAATTAGATCAGACAATCAGACAGATTTGTCTTTTTTTTTCTATGTATCTCTTTTCGGGGCTGGTAACTATGTATATTGGATTAATTTGCAAGGGCTATATATTTTTTATAACATCTTTAATAACAATTAATTCAGACAGGTGATAACCCGAATGCGAGATAGTAATTTCAGCAGTTTGGTTTGTTACATTGAATCATTAAATAGCTAGAAAGATTAATGTAGATAGTGCGTTTCACTGAAAAAAATGGTAATTCCAAACATACAACCTGAAGGACGGAAATGGCTGGTTTTAACATATGAATGAACATACCTGCGACAATCCAAATATTCAATTTGAACACTCGTTAAACTATGTTGGTTTGTTGGACCATTTTTTAAAATGTTAAGATAAAAAATGACAGATAATGCTCTCTTCTTTTACACACAGTCATTGTTCTAATATAACATTATTATTGATCCGCGTATTTGGATAAATACATTGTTACGATCGTTGGAATAATCAAGACGAATATTTAAGGTTGTTGAGACCTAAATCGCAAACAGGGTTGCAAGTATTGCATTACTTTTTGTAATGCATTTGCATTTTCATTAACCATTAAATTTTAATGATTAATGGAAATTTTTTTCATTAACCATTAAATTTTATTGGAAATAATTTAATGGTTAATGGAAATGTTTTCCATTAACCATTAAAATTTCATGGTTAATAGAAATAATTTTCATTAGCTATTAAAAAAGTAATGGTTAATGCATTACTTTATCATTAAAAATTTTGCAACCCTGATCGCAAATGATGAGTAAATTCTGAAAATTTGGTATGTTTTACAATGAAGTATTTAAGTGGTCGTGTAAAAATTTCACGACGATTTGGAAGCTCGTTATCGAATAATTAAGATTAACAAATGGAATAAAATTAAACGTAGTCTTATGGAAACTGATATAACTTTGCGATAAGTTTTTTTTTTGACCTCTTAATTTTTTAATATCACTAACATACTGAAAGCAACGGAAAGAAAACGAAGTTTATTGATAAATATCCTTTTTATTTGTTTAAAAAATTGTTTTTGACAAAACGTTAATTTCTTAATAACGAGCTTCATAATCGTCGTGAAATTTTTACACGACCTCTTCAGGTGATGTGAAAGGTTCCCCCACTCCTTTACCCCTACTCCGTCATACCGCAATCGGTAAATCATCAGTAAATTCAATTTTTTTCATAAATGCATTGACTTTTCGAAAAAACGCAAAATCTTAGGAAGTGGGAATCCCAATTACGCATCTACTACGATGTGTTGTTTGTCGAAAAAACCAAAACACCCTAGTAAAAATAGGTACCTGCCGTTTTGTAAATAGCGGGTACCTATTTTTCCTAGGGTGTTTTGGTTTTTTCGGCAAACAACACATCTTAGTAGATGCTTAATTGGGAATCCCACTTCCTAAGATGTTGCGTTTTTTCGAAAAGACAATACACCCATGAAAAAAATTGAATTTACTGATGATTTACCGACTGCGGTATGACGGAGTGGGGGTAGAAGAGTGGGGGAACGTTTCACATCACCTTAAATACCTCATACAAAAACATACCAAATTTTCAGAATTTTCTCATCATTTTTTATTCTAATCCTTAAGGAGATTGAAGTAATGATGATGGAATTCTGAAAATTTGGTATGTTCTTACATAAAGTATTGAGGAGGTCATGTAAAAATTTCACTTCGATTAAGAAGCTATTTATTGAACAATTTACGTTCAAAAGTTTCATAACTTCTAAACAACCTTAACAAGAACGAGATGGGCGAAGGGTTTATTGCAATATGTCATGTCTCGTTCATGTCCCATACATGACTGTTATTTCCATGGAGCGTTGCTATGTACCCGAGCAGAAATTTGATCCGGCTAGCCTAATAACGGATAAGGACCTGTTCAGGCATCGGTAGGGATAGCCTGATCAAGATAGCCTGATCACGCACAGATCCCAGACTGATCATATTTTGGTATGACATCGATTGCCAGGCTAGCCTTACATTATCCATGTCAGGGACACTTCAGGTGGTGCTAAGGACCGGCAAAAAACCCCGAGCAGAAATTTGATCCGGCTAGCCTATAATAACGAATAAGGACCTGATCAGGCATCAGTAAGGATAGCCTGATCACGGACAGATCCCGGACGGAACATATTTCGGTATCATATAGGTCAGGCTAGCCTTACATTATCCATGTCAGGGACAGATCAGGTGACGCTAAGGACCAGCAAAAAAAACTTTGGTCCGAATAATGTGCCTAGCCTGATATTTCCCTGATCCGGGATGGAGCAGGAGTGTTAGTTCCGAGACTCACCGCGAGATGTTGCAGTACGGCGGACGCTCGCTCCCATACGGATGATGTGAATAGTATGCTTATATATGCGACCACGAGCATGAAAATTTACTTCTTTACCGCGAGGAATAAAACCTCGCGTGAAGTCCTATTACGAAAAGTCCTTTGCTGACTTCTTCGTACTGTATCTATACTCTATAAACACATAAAATTCTTGTGGTGTAAAATAAATAAGCGATAAGGCACCTGATCAGGCTAGAAACCGTCCGCGATCAGGACCGGATAAGGCGCCTGATGAGGCAGGAACTGTGCGCGACCAGGACCAGGTAAGGCGCCTGATCAGGTTAGGAACCGTGCGTGATCAGGACCGGATAAGGAGCCTGATTCCAGCCTCTCCGGTAATGGCGTTATTCTCCTGACATGTAGCCTGATATGTAGTCTCATCAGGACCTGATATGTAGCCTGATCAGGGCCGGATGTTGTTATAAGGCCAGCCTGAGGTGGTCCTGGTCCTAGCCAGAATCAAATTTCCGCTCGGGTAAGTCATCTGTCATGTATCCGTCGGTATGTCGTAGTCGTAGTCAGCCATGGAATGGACTGAAGTGTGCCTACAATCATATTCATAACAATATATTTATTCGTCGAGATTTATCTTTTCTAGTACCTCTTACCAAATTGAAGTCTTACAATTAATACGAATTGCTGAAGAAAATTTACGTAACGCGTCGTTTCATTCACTTTTTACGAATCGCAGAGAGGCGCATCTCGGACCTGCTTATTGTGAGATGCTGAAGAAAAATTTAGCCCTCGTCTTTGAATGGTGAATGAGGGAGAGGGAATAGAGGGAAAGAGGAAAAGGGGGTAGGCATGTATAGTGATTTACGGGGCGAGAAAGCGAGGCGGTAGATTCCTTCGAAACACATCACCCGGTAAATTAAACGGCGGTGGCGTTTGCACGGTTCGACATCAAAGCAACACGAATAAGTGAGAGAAGTGAGTACATAAGAGTCTATATACATATACAGATATATACATACAAAGTATATATATAATTCAGGAGAAGGCTGGCAATGCGCAGCTCCATAAGCTTTGGAGAGATTGTCGTGAAAAGCGAGTGAGAAAGGTGAGTTTGGGTCACACGCTTGCGAAACTACGAAGTCAGAGGGAGTGAGAGAGGGACGAGAATGAAAGGAAAGAGAAAATTCGCAAATTTGCGCGAGAAGGAGGGGAGGGGGGAGACAGGTAGAGGCTGGTAAAGGGAGTAGAGGAAAAACTTGATTACAAAATTTAGAAGCAAAGTTAAAAGGATCGGAACTATGAAGACTGTGAAACGCGAAGAGGAGAAACCCGAAAAGTGTATGTGTGTGTGTGTGTGTGTGTGTGTGAGAGAGAGAGAGGGAACGTCGAGGTTATTCACGTTTTCGAGTAAAGGGTTAATGCAGAAACGAGAGAGAAAAAGAGGGAGACACGAAGATGGAGAAAGGTGTTGGTGCGGCAGTTTGTTATACGCTGGAAATGAGGCGCGAATGAACGTGACAACGTTGAGAAGAATTAATTGCGAACGACGACGATGACGGCGACAGCGACGATAACGTCGAGATAGTAGATTATGGTGCAAACTAGCTTGGTGATGCTCTTTGAGAACGCGAGTGTCCTGAGAGAACGAGAGAGAAAAAACATGCTGTCCTATGTATCAGCACGGGAAAGGTACTTTTGTACTGGGTTGAAAACCCTATCGAGGAAGCCCTCTCTTTATCATCTCTTTCCACCAATTTCTTTATTTTTAGCCAATGAATAATTCTTTTTTCATAAATAATGCTTTTACCACATTAAAGGAGTATTCTGGTCTATATTTTTGAAAACAACATTTTTTTGCATATTCTTAAAGTTTAGACCCTTACGAATATATCGGCCACGAAAGGAAATTCTTAAAATTCCAATAAGTTACAGTTATAGCTATTTTAGCAACACAGCAGAAACTTCCCTCACGCCGGAGCGTGACTTTGAATGCGTTTTATCAATATTGTCCAGTGATTATCCGAAAAAAGGGCAAAGAAATAATCAATGAGCATAGAAAGCTGATTTTTTAATATTGTGTGGGGGGGGGGGGGCTCAGAAAAGCTTAACTTCAAATTGTCGACCAAGATTTCTACGAGCTTTCACCGCCATCTTGAAAAAGGGGTAAATTTTGTTTTTTTTTGCGATAACTCGGCTCTCTGTCATGGTACCAAAATTGTGGTGATTTACTTTTTTGTTGCTTTTTTTATGCTCTACAATTGAGGTCATATGAATTTTTCACTTATTGTTGATCGTTGTTGAGATATCGGACGAGAAAGTTCAAAATTGAGAGATTGAAACTTGTTTTTTTGCTGTTTTCTCCTTTCTCGTAAAACATATCGAAAATATGTATATGATCAAACTCGTAGAGCATACTGATACCTACAACGAACATTTTTTGTATTTTTCAGACAAAAATTACGATGTCAAGCACGTCGCAAAGTTAGCAATTCCGCGCGAAGTTCGATTCCAAAGCTCGTGCAGTTTGTAGCGTAGATATATTTCAACGGATTAACAGCTTAACAAATTAAAATTATTTTTTTAACGATTGTAAAAAAAATTGAAAAATATGAAAAAAAGTTAAAAGCGCCTTTTTTGTTCAGACAGCCGCCATTTTGCGATTTTTTTTCCGTTTTCTCCGAGGGAGGAGCTGTAACGACATTCTTACTAATGAAACAATATCTTTTCTTAAATTTTGTATTGGCTGACTAGAAAGGCTGCAATCGTGCAACCAGCACACTTCTTTTTTTAGCCCCCCATCTTTACCAGCTTCTAACTTATTTAATTTGCATTTTTTTCTCGACATTTTTTTTTGTTTGTCAAAATATTAATAAATATGTTGTAAAAAAAAGAATGGTAAAAATATTTGTTTTTTTTTTTATTGAGTTCGACAAAAAGCTCAAAGTGTATGTCTCTAGACCAGAATACCGCCTTAAAATCCATGTCGTTTGGACCCAACGTTTTAACGAGCAAAAAATATATCTCGCTTGGAACGAAAACATCAGTTCAATGATTTTTTTAAACTGGAGCAGAGGCATTTTTGAAAGAAGGATCATTTTTAATATTGACATTCGATCAGCTGTTTGTCGATTCACCACCTTAATTGGTGAATTTTCATGCACTTGTATTCACAAAGAGAAATAATAACATCGATATATTGTGCAAATATACAAAAGTTTATGGGAGCACCAATCGTGTCCTTTTCACTTGTTGATCCAAAAAAGTCCCCTTGCCGACTTTCCCTCTCGAATCACAACAAAAGCGATCCGTTCTATTATCACGTGCATTTCATCGTGAACACATACGACATACGTACTGTTATATATATATATATATATATGTATATATATCCGGGGTACATTGGGGTGTGGGTCTTTTTCCACCCTTAAAAAGCATCGCTTCTTTCACTCTGCTCCGCCTCTCTCGACATACGTGAAACTCTGAATACGCGACCGTGCAATATCGCGTCATCGGATCCTCGGCATTGTCCGAAGAATCAATGATTGCGAAGGTTTTCCCTCTTGACCCCGGGACAACGAAACTCCCTTAATCGCAATAACGGTAGTGAATAATAAAACATAAAAAGGGAAAAATCTACCGGGTGACTCCGAGGCTCTCGATGTCAAAATTATTCCAGTCTTTTTCTTCGTTCACTTATTTTCATAACGAAATATTAGATTAACCATTTTTTTTGTCGAATGCTATTGCACCCTTTGCAATTATCAAGTATATTACTTTAGATATGATTATCAAGACTGTAGCAAATAAAACTCGAAAAGTAAAAACTGAATTAAACAAGTACGCTTCGCGGACTCGTTGGGGGGCTTCACCCCCCAAACCCCCCGCGCTTCGCGCGCCGTTGTCGCATTTTGTTTTTGCGATATATTTTGAATGTTGGTCAACAGTTCCCTTAGGGATGTTTTCATAGGCACTCACACCGTAATTTAAACCCTTTGATTCATTGTAAACATCGAGTAGTCGGATAACTTCTATTAATCATTATTAAAAAGACAGATTTGAATATAATCAATACGATATGAAAGTATCTAAATAATCATATCATTTAAATGCTTTGATAGATTATATTCACAGAATTGTTAAAATATTAGGCAGTAATGAAGAATATTAGTGACATTTGAGATGGGCATATTGACCATAAGACTTCAATCATTTAACGATTATTAGTCCATTTATAATAAGTAGAAAAAGCTTTAGGTTATAAATCAATGCTCAGATTCTGTTTTTTCACGTTTGAAACGCGCGGGTGATCGCCATATTGCCAACGGAACGCAAGCACACAAAAGAACCATATATTTTTTATAAGAGAAATATGGGTTTTGAGTTTGGCGTGCTCAGGCAGTTTTTAGTTCCTCTTTTACTCTGTACGTGGCGTAGCGGCGTCGTGACATACGTGGCGACGTCGCGTATGCAGGTCTATGTTTTGCGTGAAAGTGATATGTCCTTGTTTACAGTCAAACAGAATTCTGTCAGTGAGAAAAATAGTCTTTTTTTGTTAAAAATATTGTTTTCGTGTAAAAGTTATTGACTTGGCAGTGTCTAATTGGATTGAAACTTCATGGGACATTTGGTCATAATCATATAGAAAAATTCTGTAAGTTAGAAAAAAATTCGTTCCTAAACTTTTGAGTTCCAAGTGTACATGGACAGAAATAGCAGTTATTTCGTTGAAAATTGTGTTTTTTTTTGCAAAATTGTGAACTTAATGGGGCCTGATTGGATTCATACTTCGTCAGACATTTGTTTACAATCATATACACACATTGTGTGAGTTAGAGAAAAATTCGTTCGTGAAATTCCAAGTTTCAACTACATATGGTCATAAAACGTCTTTTTTTGCTTAAAAATTGCTATTTTTTCTAAAAATCTTTGTTTTGCAGTATCCGTTTGGATTTAGACTCCTTGGGCATAGAGATTACAACCATACGCAACTACCCTTCAAAGGAAATTGAATTCCGTATACCAGTTTCTGAGATCGGGGTCTGGACCGACATCCGACGCGGATTTCGAGGCGATTGCAATAGGCACTTTCTGTCATAAATGAGTGAGTGCCTAAAAACAGGGATTAATCTTCTAATTTTTAAAACATTGCACTGAAACTATTGAAACAATTATTGTTTAGGGAACAAGCGATAGAGGGTTTAAAATTGCATGGAATTTTAAATTAAAAACGAAAAGGGTAAACTTTCTAACCTGTGCGATTTTTAACACATTTTTGCATTTCTCATTTTTTCTTGGTTAATGAAGTAATCAACAACAATCGTCATCCAATTCGACATAAATTAATTGATTCTTATTAACCAGATTTTTGACCGAATCGTAGCCAAAATTCCATTCATTATACCGAAATTAGTCCATCAAATTATCATCATCCATCCACATTGATTGTACCATAATTTTACTGGACAACAGCTTCCTTACAATTATATACTTTTGCACAAAAATCACCGAGTATCGATCAGACTTAAAAATACCAGATTTCTGTAGAAATATATTAAGATTTGTCCATTTTTAAATTCGCAGAAACCGGTAAGCCTTTCCCTACTTCCCTGATACATTACCTCCTCGATATAAGAGCGCTCTCTTATATCAGGGGGGGGGGCGTGAATTTCGAGAAATTCGTCGCCCGAGCATTCCCCCACTTCTACCTGCAGATTTCGAGAATCGCTTCATCACTAGAACTCGATATAAGAGCTCGCTTTATCACTAGAACCCGATATAAGGGCTCGCACGGCGCAAATAGGTAGAGTGGGGGAAGCTTTAAAATTGGCTCAAGCGGCACGAAGGGGAACGCTCTTATATCGAGGACTCTTATATCGAGGAGGTATGTTGAAAACTCCACCATAATCCTCACAATGAGTATTGCAAGAGGAACAAAGAAACCACTCAATTTTTGAATCACCCTGTATCGTAACAGCATCGTCGGGGAAACGTCTTATTAGCAAAATGGACCGAGCTGAAAACGCAACCGAGCCCTGAAGGGAAAATATTCATTCTCTCTCGTACTTTTATCATGTACCTTCATGAAAATAATATACGTATATAAACGAAACACACGTTTGCACGCGTTAAGAGGGCACGGTGGGTATCTTTCAGCCGGATCTCATCACAAAGGAGCATCGATAGGATCGTCGGGAGAGTGAGATATCGCGAAAGAGAGAGAGGGAGAGAGAGAGAGAGAGAGAGAGAGAGAGAAAAGAAAAGGGAGGGGGTTGGGGGAGGTCACACGCGTGTACGGACGTGCTTCTTTCACGTGTTTCACGCACACGCACAAATGCATTTCCATAGAAGCCACCTTTGCTCACGACGAGAAGGACAGCCCGTTCATTCATTCGGTCCCTCATATCGCCAATACTTTCCCAGTCTGTCCTACCTATCTCCACAGGGTTCTGAAGGCCCCCCCTCCCTGTCTCTATCACATTTTTCGCTATCGCGATATCGATATAGATCGCATCTCACTGATGACCGTGAGTATATATACAGCACGCGTGCATTCTTGCCGTACTAATACGCATTATACTTAAGGGGTCATACGCAGTCAAAATTTTCGAAAAATCGTTTTGTTCAGTTTGTTATTTTTATTTTTAAACCGTAATTACTATGTGTAAAGTGCTTTTGAAACTTTGAACGCGTTTTTCGCAAAACTGTGTTTTTAACCCGTTACGATCACCGTGGTTCAAATTGACGCGAACTTTAAAAAAAAAATCTAATATAAAAATGGTAAAGCGACGAAACCCGGACCCTTACTGTCATACTGCCCCCATACTGCCATTTAGGTTTACGGTGGATAACAGCCATATTTTTTTTATAAACTTTTCTTCATGAAAGTGCTATAACTCAAGAGTATCGCGCTAAATTTTTATGAGAAAATATTGAAAATTGAAAAAGTTATGAATTTTGAAGTAGAAAACCGTATTTTCTTAGACACTCTTTTTCAGGAATTTTTTTCAGTACTTGAAATAAAAAATGTACAGTTTCATTGACGAGAACATATTTTTCAATGATCAAATCATGTCTCTGAATTTCTTTTACAGAAGTATAATCCGTCGTCTTGCTTCAGTAATCACTCAAAGTTGGCTCGGGTCAAATTGACCCAGTGTGATTATTATGATATTCTGGGCTAGTGTGATCATTGCGGGTTAAAGCCGGTGAACAAGATTTTTCAAAAACTGCATAACCGATCAGTCTTGAATTTTTACGCCAGTTTATAAATATGATTTTTAGTAACTAATCGAAGGTTTTTTTACCGATAAATATTTTTTATTTTATAAACAGTTTAATACAAAGATTTTCATTAAAAATCGATTTTTGTTTGTGAAGCCCCCATTTTGTTAAAATGAATATTTTGCTGATTCCTTCGATTAAATACTAGATTATACCTTGTGTTAACGAAATCTTAATTTTTTTATTTTCGATGATTCGATCCAGAAATATAATAAAGGAGCTTTATCAGAATTTTGATTTATTTCATTGACCCGTTGAAAAAAAATTCTAACATTTGTTTATTTTTTTCGCCGCTAGAGTGGCCTAACCCCTTAAGGGGGCAGCATTTTTTGCACGCTGTATAATATATTAAGCGTGTCCTCCTGCCATGAGAACGCTCGATCTCGAAAAAGCACTCACGATTAAGAATGGGGGAAGGGGGAGAGGGGGGGGGGCGAACAGAGGGGGCCGAAGATATCTCGAACGTGATGTGTTGTACGGTGTAATCTGGACAAAATTATACGGCATCGCGCGGCGTGTTATTAAATAGGTAATAACCCCTGATGCTTGGATTCTCTGGCAAAACCTCTTCCTTCCTTCTCTCGCTCTCACTCGAAAACACATGAGCGATATATGAAAGAGAAGAGAGAGCACCAGGTGGCGTACGATTAACGAGAGAGGCGCGCCCGATTTATCGCGATAGACCAAGAGAGAGAGAGAGAGAGAGAGAGAGAGAGAGAGAGAGAGAGAGAGTGGGCGGAATCGCACGCCGAGGAAGTTTGATAGTTTTGATATAGTTCCAAACTCTCATCGGAGTGAGTTTTCTGGCCTTTGAACTGCAGGAGGTCGAGGTCATCCCTCAAGTTTTCGTCTTTATTCGGATATTCAAGTTCATCCCGAAATCTAACCTCTCCATTTTTTATGCACTTAGAGTTCCGAGAGCCTAGTTAAACTAAGAAAATATCTAAAAATTTATCGCACTGATGAAAAAAAAAAAAATTGTCCGTGACTTTAAAATATTTTTCTGAGCAGTCGAAAAAATTTAGAAGATAATTTATCAAGTATTTGGGGAATCTTTCAATTCTCTGTTAGAAAGTATTTCGATTCTTTCGTTCAGCTGAACTTTCTCATCGACCGAAAAATCTTAATCTCCAAAATTGTCCACTTGGTAACTTGTTTAAAAAAATCACATAAATTTTCTTTAAAAAACGAAATTCGGAATGGTAATAATATGAATTTTGTTAATCCTGATTCAAACGGGAATAAAGAACTTAATTGACGTTTTCTTTTTCTCAATTGAAATTGAAGGTAAACATCCCAATACCCGACCATGTCCCAGTACCCAACCACTTGAGCCAATATTTCAGCAAATCAGATTCGAAATCTTGAACTGTGAATTGATTTAGTATCCAGGATTCATAATCTACATATAGGACACTACTCTTAATAGTTTGAAAATCGTCTGTAGTTTAGTTTTGGATAAATATGACGTCATCATCTAAACAGAAGTACTAAGGAATCGCGATATCTTATTGAAGCTATTTTGAAGTGGTTTTTATTGTGTTCGAAGCGAGCTCAGCTGTTTTTATTCGGAAATGAGCCGAAAATGCGTTTTAAGCACTTGATTTGTATGTCCAGTTATTGGTACATACGAAATGTATCCTGTACCGATAACCGACCATGTGTCCGGATATCGGTACTTGCTCGCAATTATATTCAGTCCCAGTAATCAGACATTTCCTGACATGTATATTATTCATGCATAACCTCAAAATTTCGGTGACATATGCTCTGAGCTGCGACACATTTTTCTCAATTTACCCCCTCCGTGGAGATGGGTGGTCGGTTATAGGGTCATAATGTGTAGTCGGATATTGGGTCATACAGAAAAATTACTGGTCGGGTACTGGTACATTTAAATTTCTCAGTATTTTCGATTATTACGAATAAACAACTAATTGTAACAAGAACTATACCATGTGTTTTGGAAACTAGAGACTTCAAGCTTTCGAATAGTCATAGTCGTTATTGAAAATAGTTTATTTTTCAACGCGAAAACAGGTCAACTTCTTCGTCGCCTCTTAGATGGTCGGGACGTTTACCTTAACAATCTTTTCTTCTCTCGAGATGTAAAAACACAATTTCCAAGGAAAATGAGAAAAACAGAAAGATCGATTTCGATTTCACGACACCCTAATATTATAGATGTATATTAGGGGTGCGAGGCAGGGTAGCTGGATAAAATCCGTTGGATGGCCGATATACAGACGTGGCACTCGTTCTTTAGTCAAACCTCCGCCCCTTTTCAATCGAGACTTCAAACGGTGCAGCGTGGAATCATGATTGGAACGGCCGCTGCTAAGCAAGGGGCTTTCTAGCCCCGTTAGTTCAAACTATCGCCTTCTCTCTCTCTCTCTCTCTCTCTCTCTCTTCCAGTTCCACGATTTTCCAACCCCCTGCCGCGATTTTCCAACCCTCTCTCTCTCCTCTCTCTCTCTCTTCAGGCTTCCTAGGTCTCGTTCCTGGATATCCCTCTCACGGGCTAGCCGACTCTGGAATCAGCAGCTAGGGATAGCCGAGGGCGGTTCTCCACCTCCGCGTACACCTCCACCACTTTCCCGGAGCCATGCTTCTCGTGCGACCAAGCCACCCCTAACCCTCATTCGCCATCTATGTCTCTCTCTCAGCCCCATTCTGCGCACCACCCACACACCCCCATCCCTCTACGTTCCGCGACTCAACTCATGATGAAATTCCTAGCATTCAATCGCAGCACCGGCCGCAACAACCCCCTACCCCGTTGCACATAGCTGTGCACGGGTGTCTAGTCCCCGTATCCGCGAATACATAAGACACATGGACGATCATATGCTCGCCGTGTACATACTCTCGTATTACATTGTACATGGACGTTTACATGCTGCCCTATACGAGCAACGGCATCCGGGGTTGCATTCCGATAGACGTGAATATAGCTCCCACGTGCGTCTCGTATTATGCAAAGAAGCATTCGGGAAATCCGTTTTCCGATCAAGCACGTATCGGGCGAACATCGATTGGACGCGTTCTTAAGAAGGTTCACCTGATCAACGAATCAACAAATGGATATTGATTAAAAGATCTGAATTTAGTTATGAGTATCTAAAAAGTCAACCCTTAAAATTTCAAGACTTGAGGATACTTCATTCAGGACAAATGAATTTGAACAGATTCCCCCAAATCTGACTTTAAAAAAATTACCAAAAGAAAAGGAAAAATTGATGAGAATGTACCATGCCATTTTGTAAAAAACGATTCCTTCTGCTGAATCCGCTACTAACCATCGGAACACCGATATCCAGTAAGGATATGTCCATGATCTCGAATATGTTGGAGTCATGGATCCGTTGATGGAAGCCAGAGTTATGAGAGAATCCGATATGGAGGAGGAAGAGAAAAACAGAAAAATCCCGTGAATATCCAACGGCGTTCCAATGCAGGAGCATGCACATTGATAGGAGAGATGCCCAGGGGATTTCAAGGTGTGCGTGTGTATATATCTTTGGTGAAACATTCCCTTCGGTCTCTTTCTCTATCCTTCTCTCCCTCTTTTTCTCTCTTGGTCCGATCTACGGCGCTTTTGGCTCCAGCAGGGCACTCCAGGCATACATACATATGTCCGTCTCTATCTATCTATGTACACTTTACTTCGATACGGCTCTTCTAGTATATACGCCGAAGCTATTCTACGCGTTCGGCCCGCGTCCGCTATCTCGCGCTGCGATGGAATTCAAATACAGAGTCGGGCGAGATTGGAAAATCGGATCGATTCTGTCCTCCTCCACCTCTTCCTCCTCCACCCCCATCTCCTCCTCATTCCCCTCCTTCTCCACTCTCAACCGTATAACCTCAGTGTGTTCTCTTCTATCACTCCACGAGCTCCTCTCTTCGGCTTCCATCTCATCCGGTACCACCGCGTCCATTTTCACTACTCTATCCGAATCCTGGCCATCACATACCCACATACCCGGTCTCGCATCTTTTTTCCATCCGCTCATTCATTCGCGTTCACGGGAGTCAGTTGATACCTTTTCATTACGTCAATCGCATTCGAACGTTGTCCATAATATTCATATCAACGTGAAAAGGTACCCATATTCGATGGTACATCATTGAAGTTGATGTGATTTGATTGTTCTTTTTTTGAGCTTGAAAAATAGTGTCCAAAAACCGACGGGTTTCCATGAATTTCTACGATAAACTCTACGTGACTTACCGTGAATTAAATTCAATTGTGATAAGGGGAAACTCCATTTTGTTCCCGCCACCTCACGGACCAGAAGAAACGGAAAATATGCCGAACTTCACCCCTCGCATTTCTCGTTCACTCGAAGCACTCTTTGCAAAATGAGTCGTGCGCTGATTGCGAACCTTTCAACTGTTCCTTTTTTGTTTCTCATTCCTTCGTAGCGAATCACCAAACCTCTGGGGATTTTTCGATCGTCATTCACGTACGAGCGTACAAAGAAAGTGGTTTATCCTCCAGGACTCGCAGGAAATCATCGAAGACACGTTTTCGCAATCTCTCTCAGCTCCTCTCTCCGTCACTATCGAGACATTTCAGGATTATATGGGACGCGGAGCTTGGGATTCGTCCGAAGAATTTTCCCTCCGCCGATTCGTCACTCAAGAAGATGAGAAAAGCATTGAGAGATGCCATTCCCCTGCTTTAAGGGTGTTTTAAGGATCAACCATATGACCGTAGTTTCTCAACCCCCTTCGATTTGTATCGATGGGATTTTGGGGTTGAAACAGGGACCACGGAGTCTGTGCGAGAGGACAAAGGACGATGCGCCATTTTGCTTTTGGCTCTGGGATCGTCGTACAATATCAGAGGGTCACAATTTATTGTGAACGAGTTCCCATCACCGATATTATGTGTTTTCAGGGAACAGGGTCCCTGTGGTAATTCGGTAGAGTGGATGGACGATGGGATATACGGTGAACCCAAAGTGCATACCTTCAGCGAGACTGACTGATGACAAAACGGTATATCCTCTCCATTACATCCACCTTCATCCTCTCGTGATAGGAAGGACTTTTGCCAATACCACTTTCACTCCAGATAGGACATAACGCGAGTCGTTTCCATTCGTCTCTCCTTCAGGAAACTTCCCTCGTACTTGATGGTGAGACCTATGCTTGGCCCACCTTCCGCGCCGAATAATAGAAACGCTGGTCTAACGATTGCTCGGACCAGGAACCGTATCGTCGACGCACTTTTTGCCAGTTCCAATATAACCATTGACAATTGTATCAACGATGTGTTTGAGTGTACGTTCGTTTCGGACCGGTGAATTACAAGTTCTCTTTCTATCTCAAAATGCTTGTTCTCTGTAAGTTTGCGAGTTTCAAGCGGGGCTTCCCCGTCGAGGGAGAGAAGGGTGATTCTGGGTTTATACAATGTATGCAGAAATTATGGGAAATCCAGAGTTGAGAAGTCTTTGGTGTCAGGAACAGAACAAACCGGCACCCGAAGCATCACCATGACACATGCGCTCAGCACTCTCACCCTCTCTCTCTTTCTCTTGTACACACATATTACTCTCTGTTACACTTTATCCCGCCATCCTACCTTTCAGCTCACCCGGCCAATGAGAACTCACTCAGTTTTAGCTCTGCGGCTGACTGTGTATGCAGCCACGAGAGAAACGTTGGATCGCGCAGGTAATTAGTTACGTAGCCCTGAGCTATGTGCAACCGACCATCAGGCAAAAAAGCCAGAATCCGGACAAACCAACCCTCTCGCTCTATTAACCCTCAAACTCACGAGACATTTCCTTTTTTTCGCCTTCCAACGCACAAGTTGGGTCGATATCGACCCCGTGCTTCTGTCCACCACGAGAGCAATCTTTCAGTGTTAAAAAGTCAAGATTTAAAAAAAAGATTTTTTCAATTTGATTTTGAAAATAGAGAGAAAATTCTTAGTATTCTGAAGTATTTTGCGATTCGCCGATAACAGCGAGATATGACGTAGGGTTGAACCATTCATTTTTATTCTCATGTCTGATCCCAGATCAGCGAAAGGTATGCACTCACATTAAGAATTCTTTGCCGCTTTTATCGAAACGTGGAAAGTGAGTGACACGAAGATCATCCAAGATTTTTGCCTTTTTTCGAACCCGAGAAGGGGATTTTGATGCGAGAGCGGATTTGCGTACTTCCGCTTGCTAGAACGACTCCACAGAGGTTTATTTATTCATTTTTTTTAAAGACCGAGTCGAAGAGTTTTTATCCCGTGAAATATTTTTTTTTTACTTTGAACGATCTGCAACGATCGACTTCTCTCTTCCTTTTCATCCGCGCCCTTCGTGGCCACACTTTCTTCGTCGCACCGTCAAGATGAAAATCTCGCAAATTTAAGAACCCTCCCGCCTTGAGCGGCGGCCCAACCGGGAATTTTCGCCCCGCCATTTATATATTATATATTTTGTATATATATATTTTTCTTGTTCTCCGTATTTCCCGGTTTTCAACAGCCTCGGGCAAAAGTCCTGCCGTTTTTCTCTCGCAGTCAGCAGAGGGAAAATCTCTCCCCGATAGAGAGCAAGCAAGAGAGAGGACACTAGCAAAAGACCCGGAAGCCTTGCCAAAGCCGATTTATATTTATCTTCTTCCTTCGCGAGATTTTCAGATGTCTCGCTGATTCTCCTCTTGCAACAACCATCGTTCGGCTTCCCTCCCGGCTTGATCCTCTTTCCTCCCGTTTTTAACGTATACATTCTATATAAATAAATATATATATATATATTTCTATATGGGGAAGTATACGTCGGAGACTTTTCGTTGACCTCCGTTGGGAAACAACGTTTTGTTGCGGCATAAAATATAATACGCGAAGACGCGTTTATCGAGCCGGGGAAAAGATGGAGAAAAGTCGACCTCATTGCTAAAACTCTGTCGGGAGGCAGTGAGAGGTTAAAATAAGGAGGAGGCGTTATATATAAAATTATCAGGGTCGAACACGTTTGCCCAGCACGTCAGAATTCGGGGGGGATGCGCAGCCTCGACTTCAAAAGCGGACAATCGTCGAGCGAGATAAATTCAATTAAGCGTCCCGGCGATTCTGCGGAACGATACCAGAAACACGTCGAATTCGTCGCAATCGATAAGAGGGTGCGAGGATTGAATATATCTAAACAAATCGATACGTCACTATATACATAGATTTGACATTATTGTTACGGATTTGAATTTATAAAATTTTCGGTATTTCAAGTTCATCGAAGTTACGAATGGAAACTTCCCATGTAGAAATTGCCAAGACTTACCAAGTCCTGGCCAATGTAAGGTACCTGCGGGTAATAAGGCCTAGCCAAGGGAGATTTGTAATAAAATGAAACGTATACAATTTAATCAATAAGTTTTAATGATAATTATTATTGAAGTACATTTTCTATAAAATATAAACGAAAAATGGTAATTTTTACCATAAACAAAAAAGAAATTAAACATTAAAAAAAACCTTATCAGTAGGCCTTATTTTACTATAGGAGGGTAATAAGGCCTACGGCTTTAATATGCTGAAATAAGTAAGCTATGCTTAATACATTTGGTATTTGTGATCAATAATCATATGAATGCCTCTCTGTAGCTTTATAAGAACTTAAAATTCTTCTTTGCACTGCTCTGACAGCTGATGCCAGGTCGTTTTCTGACCACAACGCTGGTTTAGGAGGCATCGGTATCGAGTCACTGAAATCAATAATCAATTAATAATAAATTAAATTAAGCGGAGGTTACACTTCCCTATAATGTAAAAAACAACATAATAAAAAAAAATGTCAACACGTTTTTCTTATGGTAAAATTTAGTAGGCCTTATTAACCGCCGACCGCATATTTCAGAAAACAACAAATAACAAATATTTGGACCATGATACGTTATTTATATCGTCAAGATCATCGAAGTAGATATTCATGAAGATAGAGACTACGATTTTAGATCGTTAAGTGTAGTATTATCAAAAATACTTACGATTTACGTGGACCGTTTTTTTAGTATTCGTGCTGCGCGGCCGCGTCATATGATAGATGATGCAACACTGGAGACGGAGAACGGCGTATCGCGCTTCAGCGAACTTCTAGCGACATTTCTATGCATTATGCTTCAGTCAGTGCAGCCTTTCGCGAAAGCAGTATTTGTAAATATGATTTTTGGCGACTAGGCCTTATTACCCGACAGGCCTTATTACCCGCGGGTACCTTATGTTTATTGACAATGGGCCAAACGTAACTACCCTATATCTGGGTCAGGATTGGGTTAGTAATGGTCACCATTATTAGTATTTTTTTATAATTGCCATTATCCAACCGACACTAGACCAATGTACTACTGCCAATGATTGGCCAAATAAAAACTACCAATTGTGGGCCATCAATGGTTGCCAATTATTTACCATGATTATTTCTTTCGTTATATCTGCCATTGTTTCGCCACCATATGGCCAACATACGATACGTTACCAATTATTAACGTACATTGTTCATTTTTTTCCATTTACCATTATTTAACCAACATGTGGCTAATAAACGATTACCAATCATGGGCCCGGAATGTCTAACGACATTCGGCCAATAATGTTTATAGTCATGGGCCAATATTGCATTCAGTAATGGGCCAATACTATTCGTAACCAAGGGCCAGTATTGTTTTCATTTGGTAGCCAAGACTGCCAACCGTTGCTGGGCGCTAGTTATCATCCCACTCTAAATCATGGCTGGCCCAATTATGGCTGCCGTTATCGCGCCATTACTGGTCACCAATGCTGGCCCTGTATTGGGCCTATTACTTTCCTACATAGACTACCGCAAAATCGTTTTTTTTAAATGTCGTTTTTTCAACTCCATTGAATGTCGTGAGAGTGAAAAAATTGCGAGGGAGTTTCCACGAGAATCTCTCGCTCTCTCTTTCTCTCTCTGTCTCTCTTGGTCGAGCGAAAGCTCGAGACAAGTTCCCGCTTCGGGCAATTAAAAGCAGCGGCAATAGCGAGACGCGATAGAAAGCGAGAGAAAAAAAAGAGAGTTGATGGTGTGGAGAAGGGGGGATAAAGCTCGAGAGGTTCGCACAGAGTGCATACGGAGTGATGATGATGCAGGGGCGGGGGGGGGGGGGGCGAGACGAAAAGTCTCGGGAGTGAAAATGCGAGAAAGACTGCAGTTTCCACTGCGGCAAAAACGCGTTGCAGGATTGGTGTTCTTTCTCGCTTACTCTCTTTCTCTCTTTTTCTCTCATGAAAACCGGGCGCGACACGGCTGAGATATTACGTAGCAAACCGGCTGAATAAACGAGCGCAAGAGCGTGTTGAAAGCGAGAGCGCAAGGCGAATTTTCTCTCCGACGATTTTATTAAGCTCACATCGCGAACGCCAGAGAAAAAACCGCGCGAGTTTATGTATATATGGATCTCACTTGCGTCGCGACGCATTTCCGACTCGTGTAGTTTAAGGATAAATCCGCAAAACGGGTCTCAAAAACCCCCGTTAAAACACGGGAACGGAGAAAATACGAAACACCCTAAATTCATCTGCCTGTGAAATCCGTGCAGTGCAGTCGCAGAGTCTATTAAGGGTGCATTTTTTTCCTTCCCTGTGCAGCTTTTTTCATGTTTTTGGCTACGCATTTTTATTTGCAAATTCTGGCTTCAAGTATGCTTTTTCTAACTAGCGTACGTTCTTTCCTTCAACGACCCAATTTATTTTCCAAAGGTTTTTAGAACAATTTACTTGCCTGGTCCATATTTCACAAATTATTGGATTTTCGTCATTGTTGGGCGACACGTCGATGAACGACAAACGAGGTTTTTCTCTTTGTTTATTTCCTTTTTTCCTAAACAGATATTTCTTGCCTTTGCGTACACTGAGAAAAAAAATGGTTGAATGAACTAAATCTTTAGTCGCATACGCACGACTAAATATTTAGTTGTACAAACCCAAATTTTTTTACCTGAATCATATTTTGGTCAACTGAAACGTAGAATTATTCACGAAACTAAGTATTTAGTTAGACCCAATAAATATTTAGTCGTGCGTATGCAACTAAAGATTTAGTTCATTCATCAATTTTTTTTCTCAGTGTATGGTTAAATCGCTAATGAGGAAATCTTTTCAATTCATTTTTAGTGAGGTTTAGATTTTGTTAGTGCATTAACCTTTATGTACATAACCAACTTTTACCTCATTGTTAAGGAACGTACCCATACTACGTGACCCATTTTTTACCATTTTTTACCCCCTCCCCCCCCCCCCCCCTCGGTGACCACCCGTAGTATATGCCAAAACCCCCCTCTCCCCCTCTAGTTTTCACGTGGTAATTCATAAATATGGTTTTAAACCATTTTTTGCAAACAGAAAGTTAAAAACTAATTAATTTGGCTCATATTTGTCTTTAAATATTAATAATATTTTTTAGCTCAATATATATATATACCTTAAAAACATGCCAATTTTTAAAACAAACGGTCGAGCCGTTTTTTGTGACCGAATCATCGAACTTTCAAAAAATTTGAAGGAACACGTTTATTGATCCTTAAAGACCAATTAATGGTGTTAAAAATGAAAAAAAAAGTTTTTCTTTTTTTGTCTCTCCAATTTGCATTTATTTAATGAGCGTGAAAGCTAAAAAAATCTAAATTTGGAAAAAAAAAATTGTTCGGAGCCCAACGACTGTTTTGAAAAAAGCAAACATTTCTAAAAAAATTTTGCCGTGATACTTCTTTCGACTGCGTCGAGGGTGGTGCCCAAAAAATTTCATTGCCTCGGGATTCCGAAACTAGAAGATTCAAGCTTCAAAAATCTTTTTTTTTTTTAATTTTCGATCAAAAATAACAAAGTTACAGCCTTTGGAAAATCGCTGAAAAATCTCGCAAATTTTTCTGTTCCTTTAATTTTTTGACTGAGTGTATATGAGCTTGAAAAAGTGCGAGATTTCCCTAGAGGATATTGACTACGTGACAAAAACCTAAGCCCCCCCCCCGCCCCTGTGACCAAGCGTGGTATTTTGAAGACCCCCCCCCCCCTAAATAGGTCACGTAGTATGGGTACATCCCTTACACAACCAGGGTATCCTGTTGCCCACCACTAGTTTTTCTTAATTCTTGAGTTTGCATATGAACGGAATCATTTGGAATCAATTTACTTTATTAAATAAACATCAATAAAAGTTCTTTAGTCCGCGAACTTCTATCATTAATAGTGACATAATAAAACTGATCATCGCGAAAAAGAAATGACTCTTCGTTTTTCGACTAAATTTCAAAATTGAGCCTGACACTGGTTACAATGAGCCCTTGACGTTAAAATTAACGTGGCGCGGAATCTCGGTTCCTCGTTTGCCAGATTCATCCACTGACAACCGCGATTATTATTGACTCGTTAGGGCTCATCGCACTCTATATTCTGGTTGAAGTGCAACGATGCATTGAACGGCAAAGCAAAACGAGTGTAATGCTTTCCCAACGAAAAGGGAATTCAATGAGAGATCCTCGATTCAACGTTATTCGCTCTGTACATTGTGTTTGCATTATGGGAACCAAATGTCTGCACAACCCCCCATCATCCCTTTGTCTCTCTCCGCACTTCTTTCATTCTTGTGCATCATAAACTCTCGCTCTCTGACATTCCAAATACGAAACCACCTGAAAATCACCCTTCGGATCATTTGACTCCTGAGTTTCCACTATAAACCCTCAATACTGACGCCTCATTTTATTTCGAAATCCATTGTACTTTGAAATCCTCCATGAGGTCGTTTATTTGAGATAAGGTTGAAATTTGTCATACAGGTTATTTAATATGTTATCTAAACATCTGTGCCGTTTAAATAAGTTTGACCGTCCCGAACCCGAGATATTCACAGTCAAAGTGGGCTTAATTTACACGTAAGACATTGAAAACGCATAGTGCATAGGTACGTTATTAATTCTACCGTCAAAACAAAAATTAGGAAGTTGATAAAAAACTGAGGGAAGCTCGAACGGGATGTCATGAATTACGTGAAAAAAAACAGGATGATTTACCGTCTAAATTCCAAGAAATAGCCATTAGAATTTAGAACCCGGAGGTTTTGGTGTAACATAAGACGACAGAAAATTCGCCAGTGGGGACTAAAATGATAAACTAAAAAAATTATTGGCGCGAAGTCGATGATTGAAATTGAAATTTCTCCTATAGAAATTTCCTCGGCTATTTCATCTTTAAACGTGAATTAACGAGGAAACAGCGCAACTGGGAGGAAAGGAGAAAACCGAGTCTCTTTGTGTGCGGTTAATATACAGATATTTTTCCGCTCGGAGAAATAAAATGGCGGTAGAAATGAACAAGGGATGGGGTGTGTGAAACGTACGTCCACCCCCATCTTCGATCGTGGCGGGGTATAAGCTCCCCCGAGACGCGAAGAAGGAAAGCATTAACCAACCCCTCGGTGACTCCGATTTTTTCTCTCGCTCGCTCTTCTCGACGATCATCTTGTTTCTTCTCTATACTTTCCCTGTCTCTCTCTCTCTCTGTCTCTGATTTGTCGCGAGAAAAGCAGAGAGCACAGATTTCGAAGCCCCCCTGCATTAAACAGGAGAAAGGGCGGGGGTGGATGCCTTGATATTGCCAGTTTCAACTCTGAATGGGGAAGCTTTCAGAGAAGATATACAGGGATGATGAATACACGCGTGTATTACTGAAAAGCGGTAGAGAGTAATATGCGAAGCGAAAGAGTGATGGCGGAAAGGGGCATGAAAGTGATGTATCACTCTTTATCGCAACAATTTTACCGAATCTCTCCCCCTCTCTCATGACATAAATACAGATATTAAAATCGTCACTTGCTGCAAATTGTTTCGTTAAGGGTGCGTAAAGACATTCATGACGAGAAACTTTTTTGCACACACGCAAAAAATAATCTCGATCAGCGTAAGAGAAAAGTAACATTTGCACAAATTACCAAACGAATTAAAAAAAAAAAAACCACAAGCTATCGATGTTTTCTCTTAATGATCTGAGAGGGTTGTTTTTCAGTTTAAGGGGTGAACGAAATAGAATCGAAAATGAACTACCTTCCAAGGATATTATTAAAAAAAAAAAAATAATGGATTTTAAATAATCCTATTTTTTTACTGGTATCTCCTCTTGAGGTAGATAAGGGTTGTTTTTTGCACAAGAATCTAATTACTTTGGTTTTGGTATATTTTATAAGCAAAAAAATGGTAAGGCCAACTCGCCGACTCGTTTGCAGTTAATTTTTTTGTACCCTTTCGAAAATGTCCCTCTGTATTTACCGAGAATTTTGGGATGTACGAGAAGCCTGGGAAGGGGTTGATAAAATGGCCGGAGATAAAAAACAAAATACGTATAAAATGGAGAGGGAGAAAACCTGCGTATGTTCTCTCTCGAGTCACGATTCCCTCTGCTAAGTGTTCGTATTTCAAACAATGCGCCTTTTTTTCTTTTTCTTTCTCTCGGCCACTCTGGAACATCCCGCGTCTGTTATAGCGTTTTGTCGCACACGGTTCTTTCTCGTTAAGGGTCGTGAAACGCGGTAGCCATCAACCCCCGTTTCGAAACTCTCTGGAAATGTTCACGACCATTCTATACGAGTCTCCCAACCGTCGACATGGACACTTTTCTTTCTTTGCAAAGTGCAATGTACATGCCTATACAATATACATCTATACACCCCTTAGGTGAGGGGTGGGGCAGCAGATTCACCCCCTACACGAATCCTCTGTTTTTCTTGCGAGTGAATATAGAAAAAAATGAACTTTCACGGATATGCATACACTGAGTCAAAAGAATGAATCACAAGATTAGATTAAATGTAAAAAATTTATATTTAGGAAAATTTATTGTGCACTAAGGTCAATTTGGGAGAAGTTGGGATACTTCGATAGGTAAACGTCCCAATACCCGGTCACGTCTCAATACGCGGATACTCGAGCCAATATTTTAGCAAATTAAGTGTTTACTTAAGAGAAATCTTAAACTATGAATTGGGGTTTTAACGAAATTTTAAAATGGGTAAATTCTTTTCAAATATCGAAGAAAAAGTATTTTAAAACTGATTTATGAAAATATCATTAGTTCATTTGTTAAACTTTGTTAAATAATGAATTTTCTAAATTCATGAAAATTCAAAATGATGAGAACGTTATGCTATTGGTGCCCCAGTGGGTGACGTCCCGATGTTGTTTCGTCGAATATTCTGGAGCCTGGTTTTGTTAAAGCTGACTCAAGAAATCTGCCATAAATTGACATGTTTATGATGTTCGAGGTTATAAAACAGAGTGACAAGTTCAACGCTGTTGAGGTTAGGCATGCAAAAGCCACGATGTAAGTCCATTTATTCACTAATGATTACTGTATTATTGCTTGTCATTTCCCAAATCCATGAAAGATGATGAATGATATCACTATAAATAATTATTATTTATAGTGATATCATCATTATCTCGAACGATACGATTATTGGAACTTCAAAAATATTCTATTCACAGGGGATGCAGCGAGGCAAATGTTTGGAGAAAGCAGTTTTGGTCGAGGCCGAGAAGGTTACAGGACTGTATTTCCAAGCCTGCGGACTCATCTTGTCACCTTCGTTTCCAGTATTAGGACCATCGCCCATCGCATGACTTTATTGTCAAAGTCAAGTGTCCGTCAAGTTCAAAAACGTTTGATCAGTTTTTGCCGCACGAAAAATCAACAAAAAATGTAAAGCACAAATGAATATGCAAATGTTTGGCATGGGTAAAAGGAAAGGTGCTTGCTGCATCGCCGATCCAGATTTTGAGTACTCGAGACAGGTGACCGTTCTTTGGGAAGATTATGATGAAGCTTGAATGAAATCATTAAAGAACATGTGGTTGCTTTTTGGAAAGGCTATATTTTTCCTAAAATAATATATTATGCAAAATAATTATAAAGTACATGACGAAAAAGGTTATACAATAAATAAAAATATGTACAAGGAAGATTAAACAGTTTTGATATTTTTTCTATCTACGCTCTTTGTTCTTAAATGGTGAGTCCCTTTTTAAGTTTTTACTATTGGTAATTGTCGTAATAGAATCGGCTTCGATTCGGCCAATAAGTAATTCCTGGTTTCAATGGAATATTGATTTGTGATTTACGTTTCGATCCTTGATTCGGATCCTCTTCAGAATTTTTATTTACTCTATAAAATGTTGTACAATGTTTTGTATGAGTTGGTATATAAAGTATCAATTATATAATGTATGAGATGATAAATAAAGAACATTAATAAGAATAGTATGAGAATATATAAAAACTAGTATGTATGAATTTTATGTGCTGTCATGGATTTTTAGGTTATGTGATATGTTAGTGACTGACCTGAGTTTTGTTGATTTTTCTCGGTTCATGTTTGTGTCGTTGGAAGATGATAATATTATATTTATTGGTAAAAATTGATAAAACATTCGAAATGAGTCAATTGATTGATTTAGTGCCCGATTTCAATTGATCGAACTATTGGTGTTTGCAAATAATTAACGCCGATGCAATTTTCACTAACAAATACATGTAGGAGAGCTTTTCATGATTAATACATACATGCGGTTTCAGCATGTAGCATGTAAACATAACCTCCTTGTCGCCTTATCACGAGGTACGGTCACGAACACTTTACTGGCTACACTTTTCGTCGCGTTTTTGCACATAAGCACAAAACCTCACCGACAAATACTTAATTCGCTCGAATTCATTCCTAAAATTGTATCTACAATGCAAATCGAAACGTACAAGACGTATTGCGCGCACCATAAACCTTCGGCAACAAAATCGTGACGTCACACTTGATTCGGGAGAACTCGGACAATTCCGGAACGTTCAAATAACCAGTTACCAAATTGCCTTTTAAAATGGCTCTAACTTTTTAAATATTGAATATTTTGCAAAAAGACAAAAACATTGTCAATAAATTTGGGTATGCTGTATTTAATGGCACTATCACAAAAATCGACTTGAAAACCCAATTGATTTAGTATCCAGGATTCACAATCTACGTATACGACGCTACTCTTAATAGTTTTCGGATTTCGGTACTTGTTCGCGACTATGTTCAGTCCCACTAACCGGACATCTGCTGATATGTATATTATTCGTGCATAATCTCAAAATTTCGGTGACACATTCTCTAGGCAACGACGCATTCTTCTCAATTTGCCCCCTCCCCTCCCCCACAATGGAGATGTGGGGTCGGATCATAATGTGCGGTCGGATATTGGGTCATATAGAAAAATCACTGGTCGGGTACTGGTACATTTACCTTTCTCAGTATATTCGATTATTACGAATAAACAACTAATTGTAGCCACAACTATACCATGTGTTTTGGAAACTAGGGAAACTAGCTTTCCAATAGTTATAGTCGTTATTGAAAAAAGTCTATTTTTGAACGCGAAAAACAGGTTAACTTTTTCGTCGTCTCTTAGGTGGTGGGACGTTAACCTTACTTCTCACAGGATTCGTCGTGCTTTGCTGAAAAAATCGGTTCGGATTTCGCGATTTATATTATGGGGCGTGATGGGCTGTTAAATCGGAGCGATTTGATCAATTGGCTTATGCTGCAAACGATCGGCGCCAAAGTAATTTCATTCTGCGGTTTGGCTGTGAACACCCCCACGCGCACTTGCAGATACATACATACACATATATATGTGTATATATATGTATATAATACTGCATAATACTATCCTCACCAACCAGTCGCCACCTCAACGAGAGGCAAAGGGAATTTTGGCCAGCCACACGCTTCAGAGTTCTCTGGAGTTTAACACGCATGTCGATGTGGATGTGGATGTGTAACGAGAAATTTCACAAACGTTTTGGTAAAGAGAGGAAGAGAGAGAGAGAGTTTAGCCGCGAGAACCCGGATATAACGAGGTGCCGCCATACGAGTTCATGTTAACACAAAGTTTCTCGATTAATGGTCCAGCGATAAACATGCATTCACCAAGAAACTAAATTCGTGCGCTTTTGCCATGAATTTCTCTTCGATTATCAGCACCCACGTGAGCGCGGTCCCGTTGATCGATTATCGAGTTATCGAGAATGGAAATTAACGCGACAAATGCGCTCAAGGTAGTTCCTCCGCGACAACCTCAACCAAAAGTTACACGGTATCTGCATATTTACAGGATTGATGATTATTTCGATTTGTAATAAATGCATTTAAAAATCACACAATATTAATTCAGTGCCAATAGATAATACGATAGATATATTTTACTGGCGTAAAATGTATTCTATTAAGTGTTCTTAATCTAGAACTGCTTCACTCTGCGAGTCAATTTTTTGCCGGAACTGTCCCGGCCCTGCCCTAATACACAAAAAAGCTACATATACCGACAACGCATTCTTCTGTGTGTGTGTGTGTGTGTGTGTGTGTGTGTGTGTGTATGTGTGTGCGCGCGAGTGTGTGTGTGTGTGTGTGTGCGCGCGCGCGCGCGTGTGTATGTGGGCACGACCATAAATTTCTTGGAAACTAGATGGTAAATCATCCTGATTTTTTCACGTAATGCGTGACATCCCGTTTAAGCTTGCCTCAGTTCCTTATCAACTTGATAATTTTTGTTTTGACGGTAAAATTAACAACGTATCTATTCACTATGCGTTTTCAATGCCTTACGTGTACATTAAGCCAACTTTGAATGTGAATATCTCGGATTTGGGACGGTCAAACTTATTTAAACTGCACAAATGTTTGGATAACATACTAGATAACCTGTATGTCAAATTTCAACCATTTCTTAATTAAACGACTTCATGGAGGAACTACCTTAATGACTATCAAAACGTATAAAAGAACGGCGGCTGTCATACTTATTTGTAAAAGTCGAAAAATAAGATATAAACAAAATGCTTGGAACAACGATACGATGATGTTGACAATTTTTATTCCCAATACTGGGTGGTTAATGATTTAAAAAAGTGTTTGCACGGTATAATATCCTTTCTATGTTTCAAAAAAATTTTCAAATCTGTAAGAAGGATTCGATTGGTCTCTACCGGTAAGAAGAATTCAACTTATAGCTCTACCATTCATTCCTCTGCCAGAAATACATTTCTACCACAATAAAACACTAATGTAATATCGCTAATAATTAACAAGTCTACCGAATAACGTCTTTGATAAATAGAAGCGTTTCCCTATCCCACCAAATAACAAGTCTACCACAATAAATCTCCACTAAATAATGTGTTGAGGTTATATGCGGCCGTGTGGATGAAAAAAAGTTGTTGTTGAATCGGCTTCGATTCGAATCGAAGCCGATTCAACAACAACTTTTTTTCCACTAAATAATAACTCTCTTAAATAATATCTTTCCCACAAAACAAGTTTCCGATTTATTGGCTTTACGGTAACATCTCTACCGCGAAATCTCTCTATCACTTCACAGCTCTCCTATTTTATAAACCTACCAGATTACAAGTCCCTGAGTCTCCAATCTTGCGATTTCTTACTTACCGACTGCAGAGCGACTGTTTTTTTTCATTGGGGCGGGCTTCAACGTCGATAAGTGACCGGCCGAATTGACAAGCCCAAGACTTGTAATCTGGTAAGTTTGTAAAATATAGAGAGCTGTTAATTGGGAGAGAGATTTTGTTCTAGAGACATCTTTCTGGTAGAGAAAGAAGTGGTGAAGCTGTAAATGCACTTTCGATTGTTAGAACCGAAACGGTGAGCTCAGCTTGCGTGGAATTGGCTTTTTCCACTGAAAAAAATTACCATTGGTTCTTGAGATGTTACTTTTTGTGATACCAAACTTTGGCAGGATCATGTATGATTTTTTGATAGATTACAATTTGGCTATTGTTACACTGAATAGCTGATGCGGATATGTCATGAGTGCATTTATGTAGTTTTCAGCTGGAATTCTGCGGAAATTCAATCAGAGTTCCACACAAATTTGTTTGAATTTCATTTGTTTTTCCGAAAAAAAATGCAGAACATATTTGTAAATTTATCAAGGTTGTTGCCTTGAAAATTCACATAGAAAACCGTATGCACTCTTATAGAAAATGGTTGAAACCTATGGAAATTATTTTCTGTCCATTCGTTACAATAATATTTGAGGCATATAACGTGTTGACTGCGAGATTTTATAGATTTTAATACGGGGAAAAAAGGGGTTATTTTTTTGTTGATTTAAAATGTTAATATTTCCTGTGTAATTATAATTTATTTTCTATGGAATATCTCCCAAATTCGCGACTTAGCTTGTAATGACATTATTTCGATATTTCATCGATGAAATTATTTACCGTGATTTCATCAGGTATTCATGAGAAATTCCTGAACTTTTTTACACGGGATGTTATAACGCGTAATCTCATGCGAGACATGGAAGGAAAAGTTGGCATTCCCCATAATTTTTCATCGTTGGCAAATGCAACGCGTGGATACTGCGTCCTGAATAATGAGGCGCCTCGTAACGAGAGTATTTTACAATATTACCTTATGGAAAATAAAGGGGATATATTTTCGTGCGAAAGAAAAGGAAAAGAAAAAAACGTTTCACGCACGTTTCGCGGCCGCGAGCTTTGTAATAAGTGCATTAAACATAATCATCGTGATAGTGAACGAGCGCGAAACCGAGAGGATCTGTAACTTAATCGGCGAGCTGATCTCCATAAAAAGGAGGAATAAAGTAAAGAGGAAAGAGGGGAGAAAAAATATTCAATTTCGCGAGTAGACGAGGAATATTCCAGGTTATTTTCTGCCTCCATCTTGCACGGCGTATTATATGCTGTATTGACGGTTATTATATTTATGGTTATATGATGTAATGTATGTATTACGTTGTAAAATATAAAACGTTGTAAAGTGTAGTAATTCTCGAAGATGGCGGACGCTGGGAGGAACGTTGAGTTTACGTTTTAGGGACGAGATAATGCCAAATGTGTAATTTACTTCGAGCCATCAGTTTCAACAGGATCACGTCCTCCAGGAAGGCTAATATATGTATATACAGATAGATATGTATATATGTATATATTATTATATATAGGAAGGAGACTATGCATCTTCACTCTGAGAGGTTTCCCATTCTATTCAATCTCGTTGGTTTATCGGTTTCCCATACTCTATGTCATCTCTCACTCTCTGCGCACCTTGCTACCTGCACATATAGATATAGATGAGGACCACAGGCACCGACTGCCCTCGTGTGGGCGCTCTAATCAATTCGAAACTCCCGCTCTCTGTCTCCTTTGCAGCTTCCGCAACGGTAACGGATATTGTGCGTATTACTTCGTGCGATATCTTGGAGTTACTGAATTTCACAATGGAACACTGTATCATCTCACGTGTCTATCGTACATTGTTATCGGACCGAGTATAATTTTAGTAGTGAATTCGATATATTCAATATCTACTAAATACAGACTATGTCAAGTCTCAGATTACACTGCACTCTCGATATAGCGGCTCTCAGTATAACAAACAAATCTTCCGGCCAGGCGGGGACTCGACGCACTCCGTTCCGAGATAAACTCAAGAGTGTAGGCGTGTTGTTTACATTGTATGTGGCGCATTGTATGTGTGGTGTTCACATTGTATCATTTGGGGCACGGAAAAATTCTACATACGACTGCAGAAAATACCCCATTTATAAATTCCCGTGCGTGAAAAATCTAGGGAAGCCCTGACTCAAGTTGGGACCTTGTCGGGCTTGAACGTGGATGCCCTGTCAGGAATTGCCCTTACACCGCCAGGTTGGGCCTCGACAGGGCAATGCCAAGGTTACCAGGCCTATTTACAATATGGCTGACCCAAGGCAACCCATTGAGGACCTTGTCGAGCTTAAACGTGGATGCCCTGTCAAGAATTGCCATAACACCGCCAGGTTGGACCCTGACAGGGCAATGCCAAGGTTGCCAGGCTTACTTACAATATGGCTTACCTAAAGCAACCCGTTGAGGACCTTGTCAGGCTTCGATCGGGAAACCCATATTTAAAGGAGTCGGTATAATTACAACAGAACGAAATCGGGCCCAAATAGGGCGAAAGTAGCGGAGCCCTAATTATTTCAAACATGGCACTGACAAGGCAACCCTTTGAAGGCCTAATCGGGCTTCACGGAGAGTCAGTTCCGAGACTCGTCATGAGATGTCACATACGGCGTGCGCTCTCTCCCATACGGTATATGCAAATAGTATGCTTATATAGACGAAGTGGGAGCACGGCTTGTATTCGACACCGCAGAGTCAGGCCTCTCAGGAAGTCATGCCTTTAGGGAAGTCATACCCGCAAGATTTCTACATAGAAATCCTCTGCTTTATACTATTTTTTCGTAAAAATTCTCTTGGAGAATCATTAATAATAATAATATATAGTATAGTAATAATTATTATTAATGATAATATTGATATTATTGTTATTAATAATATTATTATTATTAAAATAATTCAATTTTACAATCTACACGCATAGCGATACTACGTACGTACTAGGGCCCTGATAAGGCTTGACCATGGGTTTGTGGCGGATTCGACATGGCAGACGTGAGGCGGTTGTAAAGGCCCTCATTTGGCAACCTCCTAAGGCCCTTGTCGAAAAAGCGTGACATCCATTCAGGGGCCCTATTGGGCTTCCAATCAAGGGCCCGAACTAAATTAGGGAAAACCGATCAGGGCCTAGTCAGGGCCTCAATCAAATTCACGCACGGGTTGTTTAGAATATGTTACGTATATCAATTTTTTTCAATGCAGAGACGACTTGAGAAAATGCACTAGGAATATCGTGAAAAGCGAATGCCAAGCTGATTCGCAACAAAACTAATCCGTGAGACACACAAAACTGTTGATACGAAGAATAGAAGAAAATCTTACCCCTCTGATAGCCCAAGAATGGACGTTTATTGCCATCCCTAATCCGCGACGTGATCCGAGATCATGGGAGGAGCGAGAGTTTTCGCAAAGTTTGCGAATGTGGACAACGTCGTCAGCAAGGCTGCCGAGATAGCCGGTCATCGAGGCAGGTACAAGGATGAAAAGAGCGAGAAGAAGGTAAAAGGGGTGAAAGAAGACAACGAGAGGGAGAGGGAAATAACTGCCAAGACCGGGAAGAGTCGCTGTATTGGTTGGGAGGCGAGCACGGGCTTGGATATCTCGCATCTTGTATAATAAAAGCTCCCAGCATTCGGGAGGGGAAAAGCTTGGCGGGGGGAAAGGGAACCAGTGGCAAAAGGCTTTGTGTACATGGTCATAAGAGAGAGAGAGAGAGAGATAGAGAGGGAGATAGCAAGAGGAATCGAGAGACCATCCAAGAGGATTGGGTCGAAGGAACGAGCTATGGATAGCAGCTATACCCGTATATAGTGACTACTATACCGCTGTTATACATATACAGGAGGGCTGGAAGGATGAAGACCGAGGTGTATGGCGTGTAGGTGAATTCTAGGACCTAGAGAGAGAGAGAGGAGAGAGAAGAGATGTGAAGCGAGCGAGGAAACCTGGGCAACCCCAGGCAAGCTCTGGATACGCCGAGGGATTGACAAGGATGGAAAATGGCGAGTGGAAGAGGCAACTATATATATATATATATATATATATGTGTATGATGTGAAACTGGATCGAAAGGACAGCATAAAATACATGTATATGAGTGTATCAAAGAGAGACGGCGAATGAGGAATAGGAGGATAGAGGAGGCTCTCCCGTTCCAATATACTAAGAGCGGATACGCAAACCCCGAAGCCAACGGCTAGTCTTCTCAATATTCCCCGCTGTGTTCGGCATTGCCAATGTGCCAGGTTACTCTTTCCGCTAAGGTTTTCCATCTCTATCTTTCCCTCTATCTATCTCTACGGCACACGTATATATATATGTAACGACCCCGAGCACCGATTCTATTCTCTGGCTCTTTCGCTCTTTTTTCTCCATCTCTAGGTCTCCCTTTTTGGGGGCTGCTGGTTGTTCCTTCGGATCCCTTCTCTATATACGAACCCCTCGGCATTGTGCCAGGCAGCTCATTTATTTATGTCTCCTGGAAAACTTTTAATCTGATGAGATGGCTCAACTCTCTTTAAGCTCCACAGAAGAGTGTTTCACTGGCCTCAGGCGCAAAGGTGTTGATGCACGTGTTTTCTTACACCTGCTGGACATGTCTGTGTACATGGCTCGTTTGAACGAGATCTCGTGATATTCGGTGGAAGAACTTCTGTTCCTGATTGGCAGGATTGTTACGGGAGTCATTGAATGTGCCTGCGAGTGAGTAAAACGTTGGCATAACCGAATTAGGGCAATTTTGCATCCGGTACAAATAGGGGTCGTTTCCGCGATTTTTTAGTTTAGCTCCATTTTCAATCTTGATTACCTACCTTTCAGAATTAACTCTTATCCCTTGAGGAGGGGAAACAGGTTTAAGTGACTCAAGAAATTGAATTTTCTTTTCCCATAAATTGTTAGTTGAACAATTAAAAAATATGTTCCCAAAGTTTCAAATAAAAATTACAATTTATTCTGATGTTATCAGTAGTTAAGGGGAGGCTTAATACCGACATTTGCACCTCGAAAATGGATTCCAAACTTGCTCTGGCACGAATGGATGGAAATCAATAAAATTTTGACCGTATCATCAGAATTATGGCACACATGGAGCCCCACTAACATTTTTTCGAAATTAAAAAAAAAAAATTACAGATCTGATTATCATCAGGAATCTGTAATTGAAAATATCAAATTATAATGTTTCTACTGCATTTCAGCTAAAACCAAGAGTGGGGCTCCATGACGAACACTAAAGTACGAATATCGATACGTCTTCGACATTATTTTATGAAAAAACCGCGACGTAAGTTTGGAATCCAAATCACGAGATAAATGTTGATAAATTTGGTGTATTATCGAAAAACAAAATGGCGAAATCAAGTTCACAAAAATCCGAAAGAGGGCAGCCCCGTGTGGAATTCTCATGAAATAAATATTATTCTCATCAGTTTCTATCCAAACTGTCTGACAAGTCAGTGGCAATTAACGAAAACATTGATTTATGTCTCGCGTTTGCATTTTGCAATTCATTCATCATTCATTTATAAATTTAATTGATATTCATCCATCGGTATTGGAAAAAGTTTGGACAGCGATTTTGAGTCGATAATATAGGACTTCAGAAATAATGTCGATATTTAGCCTCGCCTTAAGTGAGCGTCTCTTTTTTTAATTTGAGTGGCCCATTTTTTTTGAATTTCTGTAGACTCTTGCTTAAAACTTTTCAAACGTTTGAAACCCTTTTCAAGTAAATATGAAAGCACATTGATTTCTGATAAAAACTGTGTCCTCCAGAATGTACACACACACAGCAATGTCTGGTGGTGATCTCCGACAGAGGGAGCTGATAGTTTCCATATTTTCAGAGAGAATACTTCACAAAAACCACAAAATTCATTTTAATATATGTAGAAAATATTCTAAAAGTTTCAATAAAGTATATACATTCCTTCTTTGTCCAAAAATTCATGAATATCACTAAAAGAGCGTAGTTCTAGAGCTATCTCCTCTCTTAAGCGATAAAGAGGGAACACTTACCCAAAAACAACAGATAACCCGTGCGTGAATTTGATTGAGGCCCCGACCAGGCCCCGATCGGTTTTCCCTAACTTACTTCGGGCCCCAATAGGGCCCCTGAATGGACGGTCACGCTTTTTCGACAAGGACCTTAGACGGTTGCCAAATGAGGGCCCTTACAACCGCTCACGTCTGCCATGTCGAATCCACGACAAGCCCATGGTCAAGCCCTATCAGGGCCCTAGTACGTACGTAGTATCGCTATGCGTGTAGATTGTACAATTGAATTATTTTAATATTATTATTATTAATAATTATTATTATATATTATAATAATATATTATTATATATTATAATAATATATTATTAATAATTAATAATAATATATTGTCAATAATATATTATTAATAATTCTCCAAGAGAATTTTTACAAAAATAGTATAAAACAGAGGATTTCTATGTAGAAATCTTGCGGGTATGACTTCCTGAGAGGCTTGACTCTGCGGTGTCGAATACAACCCGTGCTCCCACTTCGGCTATATAAGCATACTATTTGCATATTCCGTATGGGAGAGAGAGCACGCCGTAGGCAACATCTCATGGCGAGTCTCAGAACTAACTCCTCGTGAAGCCCGATTAGGCCCTCAAAGGGTTGTCTCGTCAGTGCCACGTTTGAAATATTTAGGGCTCCGATACTTTCGCCCTATTTGGGCCCGATTTGGTTCTGTTGTAATTATACCGACTTCTGTAAATATGGGTTGCCCGACAAGGTCCTCAACGGGTTGCCTCAGGTCAGCCATATTGTAAGTAAGCCTGGCAACCTTGGCATTGCCCTGTCGCGGCCCAACCTGACGATGTTATGGTAATTCATGACAGGGCATCCACATTTGAGCCCGACAAGGTCCTAAACAGGTTGCCTTAAGTCAGCCATATTGTAAGTAAGCCTGGAAACCTTAGCACTGCCATGTCGGGGCCCAACCTAGCAGTGTTATGGCAATTCATGACAGGGCATCCACGTTTAAACCCGACAAGGTCCTTAACGGGAGCCTTAGGTCAGCCATATTGTAAATAGTCCTGGCAACCAGCGCATTGCCCTGTCAGGGCCCAACCTGATGATGTAAGGGCAATTCCTGACAGGGCATCCAAGTTCAAGCCCGACAAGGTCCCGACTCAAGTTAGGGCTTCCCCAGAATTTTCACACACGGGAAAAGCGATGTTGCTGATTTGAGTTTATGAACGTACAAACGCAAAAAGTTTTGCCACAGTGAGCTCAACGTCGTTTGTAAGAAATGCACACGCTCTGGATCAGTCAGGGCGTTATATCGCTACCAAACTGTTCGGAGTGTTGTGTATGAGAAAAATGTTGGAAGTGAGGTTAGCAGCTAAATTCCCTGGGTAAACTAGCCACTACGATATGACGATGTTCCGGACAGAGAATTCTCGTGAGCCCTATAGACATCTTTCCTCCCTTCTCATATATACATATAAATACTGAATCTACCGCCTCCTCTATCTCCTTCGTTGCGCTGGCAAAGTTTCCAACTATTTCAATGAGTTTAGGAGAGTTACTCCCGCTAGTCGTTGGGGTCGGTGAGCGCGGGAGTACGACGAGACTCTCGCGAGCACGTGGTTACTTGATTACCCTGGTCCCTCTCCAATTTGCGAATTTGCACACTGCAGGGACACTCCCAGCGTTGTTGTTGGATGGAAACGCACACGTAACCGTGGATACTAGAACGGAAGAGGCTTCCGCTCCATTAAAAAAAAAACGAAAACGAACCGCATTTGGCCTCCTCCGATACAGAAACAAGGAGTGACGTTTTTTTATTCCAGTCATTTACAAGCCTTCAAAAGAGTGTTGGAAAGTACACAAAAATGGGAGAGAATCGTTGCAGCTGGGTTATGCCAAGCGAGGAACACGAAGAAGTCTCGCAGGATTCGCGCATGTTGAATGGAGACCAGAGGGAGCGCGAGGAAGGAAAGGAAGTGAAAGAAAGGGAGGAGGAGAGACTCCGACGCGACAGGAAAACCTGATTACCAAGTAGACGGTGTGAGGCGCTTTTTTTTACAACTCTCCTTTTCATACAAACTCATCCACCGTCTCCTCATTTCACGTCTTTCATGTGCGCACCTTCCATTCTTCCATTTGTACGAAAAAAGGAGAGCAGCTCCCTCTCACTTCGCTGGTGCTTCTTCATTTTTTTTCTCTTTTTCTACGAGACCCACCGACGTGTTCGCTAACTTCGCTAGGCTACGAACAAAAGTAACTGTGGACGCGGAGGAGCGAAAACGAGGAGGGAGGAGAGAAGGAGGTGAAATGCTTGCAGACTGGAGACCAGCGAGCGCGCGAGGAAATTGGGCTCGACCGACAGTGCGCCTTCGTAATTCCACTGCATCTCCAAAGCTCCTCATTCTCCTCCCTTCCTCTCCATATATATATGTATGCAGCGGTCGACGGAATACAATGTAGCCGTCGACGCGTCCACACGACTCACCCCGCCATATCCTCTTTTATACCTTTTTTTACTTTTTTTTTTAATACTCCAGCAGCCTTGCGGTGGATGCCCAGTTCCGTTTTCGTGAATACGAATACATGGGACAGCGATGAGCGGGAGGAGCGGAAAAGACCTTGTCTGAGTTTTCTGTTGAGCCACTGCGAAAATATGCGAAGGATCTTGGCCTCCCGGAGGAAGGAGAACCTCGGAGGAGTAATCCACACAATCGGTTTCCTTCGGTCACGAGGATCTCCCCGCAAAAAGCTACCATTAAAAAAATCGCCCTCCGGCCACAACGCGGCAATTCACTGATTAGGCCCAACAGTGACGTTTCGCCATTTCCCGCTTCTCCCACTTCCGGAATCAACTTCAGAATATTTAATTATACTGATTATGGAAACCCTCTTTGTATTTTCACGAGTTTTTCTTAATCCTCGAGGACGCTGGGTTGACGATTTTCTTTCAGGAATGCAGAACGCGATGCACAACGGATCGAGAGAACCAGTGAATGACGTCGTATATGGCCAAGAGTCGTTTCCTCCGGTCCTTCAGAACCTATTCGAGCCAGAAGCCCTTATTCGCGAGTGTCTCGCAATTTTATTTCACTTTGCCTTTTTCCCTGGCTCGCTCCTTCTCCTCTCTCATTCCCCTTTCTCTTCAGATTCTCTTATGTATTTTCTCTTAGGATCGTCATCGCTCTCGTCTGGAAGCTTCTTCTTCGGCCTCGTCCTTGAAAAGGACAACGCAGCCTCGTTATCTTACATTCCAACCCCTACTGCCTCCAACCATCCCTTTACATACATCTTCACGACAATGCTCGGCTTCTCTTCGCGACTACGAAGGGAGAGTATTCACAATTTATGTATATTTACGTCTCCGGTGTTACTATATAGATATATGCATGAGCAAATAATGAACATCGTGAGGGAAATATACAGGGGGATGCTTTTCTTTTTTGCGAAAAGTTTTCTCTTTCTTCGAGTAATACTTTATAAAATCATGCAAGGTGCTAATAATAACTCAGCGAGAGGTTGGACCATCCTTTTCGCACTTTATCATCATTTTTCTCAACCATTTTCGCGCGTTGGACATACATCGAGAAAAATTCACGAGCTCGAAGTTTCCAATTTCGGATGAACGGAAAATTGTCAAGTTTATTACTTACAAATTTATTTATTACTTTCAAGTGAAATTTCAAGACCTCAACGATACTTTGTAAATGATTCGTACAAATTCTACTGTTAAAAAAAAAAAGTTGTCAAGTGTCTACGTGCTCATTAACTTTCTCATTCAGGGGATACATTTGTCGATTTTCCATTCAATTGAACGTTCGAAACTTTAAGTACTAGAAAATTTCTAAAAATGATTTTTACTCAGAAAAAGAGCTCGGGACCAGAAGCATAATTTTGAGGGTTCATAAATCTTTCATGCAGAAATTGGCAAGACTGTTGACAGACTCAAGTCCTGGCCAATATATGTTTATTGAGAATTGGCCAAACGTAACTCGCCGATATCTGGGCCCTTATTGGGTTAGTATTGATCGCCATTATTATTATTTTTTTATAATTGCCATTATCCAACTGACACTAGACCAATGTACTGCCAATGATTGGCCAAATAAAGACTACCAATTGTGGGTCATCATTGGTTGCCAATTATTTACCATGATTATTCACTTTGTTATATTGTTCGCCAACATATGGCCAATATACGATTGCCAATCATTGGCCCAGTAACGTCTAACAATTTTGGGCCATGATTGGTTACCAATTATTAACCTTCATTGTTAATTTTTTTTTATTAGCTAAATAAAGACTACCAATCGTGGGCCATCATTGGTTGCCAATTATTTACCATGATTATTCATTTTGTTATATTTGCCATTGTTTCGCCAACATAATTTATGGTCGATATACGATTGCCAATAATTGGCCCAGTAACGTCTAACAATTTTGGGCCATGATTGGTTACCAATTATGAACCTTCATTGTTATTTTTTTTGTATCTGCGATTGTTTAACCAACATATGGCTAATAAACGATTACCAATCATTGGCGCAGAATGTCCAACGATTGAACCGAAACAAAGGTGATGCTGAAAGGTAATGTAAACATGAGTCTGAGTAGCAAAATAAACTGGCATTGGTCGATGCAGGGAGGGATCACTGTAAGTACTTTTATTAATGGGCTAATATTGCATATACCAATGGGCCAATACTATTTTTAGTCATTGACAAATACTGCATTCATTAATGGGCCCATACTATTCGAAACCATGGGCCAGTATTGTTTTCATTTGATGGTCAATACCGTCAATCATTACCGAGTCCAAGTTATCATCCGACTCTGAACCATGGCTGGGCCAGTCGAGGCTGTCGTTATCGCGCCATTACCGCGAACATGACCACCAATGCTGGCCCAATATTGGGCCGGTCGTAATTTCCTACATGGGCTAGTTAACCATCCAAGAAAACATATCATTGCATTGTTAATTTTTTTTTCAGACAATAATCAAATAATCCTACGGAAAAATGATATTTCAAGGAGTAACTTCCGAAAAACAGAAATTGAAGAGCGTGATTAATTTGCATCAACATGACAGGCTGTACCTCTATTAATTTGCATCCGACCCTCTCAAAATTGTCACGGATCATTTAAACGAAGCTATACCGTTGATAAATATAATTTTTGAACAAGTTGGCTCATCGACTTTGCGACTGAATGCGATCTTTTAATAAACGCGTGAATGGACTTTCTTCTTTTGTGAGATTCTCATGGACGTTGAAAAATGGTTGATTTAATTACCCGAACGAGTATGAATGTGAACAGAGGAGAAAGATCCGCGGTGGATGTGACGCCGTGAGTTTCGACTGTGAGAGGGCAAAAAGAACGGAGAAAAAGATGCTTTATGGTAGCGAAGAGTGAAGAGAAGCGAAAGGGCTTGTTGCGCGACGAAGCGGAGGGATACGGCGGATTCGTTGGGACGTAAGAGTCGCGCTAACCGTACATATAAGTATGACCGAGAATAATTCGCGAGGTGGAGAACGAAAAGTGAATTTGTGGTGGAAGGAAAAAAAAATTTGTTTCGTCGTGTGAGTGTCAAGTGGTAGCGAGACCATGCGATATGAAAGCGGAGGAGGAAAGCGACTTATAAGCAACCCCCTGTCGTTATGCACCTACACAGAAAGAGAGAAAAGAGAGAAAGAGAGTGTGGGATGCGTTCATAATACCGCGAAAGTCGTATTTTCTTTCTTTTTTTTTTATTATACCCGGTAGAACAAATACGGTAGCTCACTCTTTTTCTTTCATTCATTCATTCTTTATTCCTTCGCCGTTTTTTTTCTCTCGTTTATTTTTATTTTTTTATTACTCCGTCGTGTCTCTCCGCGGGTGGCGGCTGTCTTTCTTTCCATCTCACTTCTTCCTGTTCGTCAGTTTTTTATTTTATTTATTATTATTTATCATTCGTCACTGTGCCTCAATCGTTTACTTCGTTTTTTTTTCTTCACTTTATCATTTCTCTTCGTATTTTTATTTCGCCCCCTTTAAACGCGCGGTACACAATGAGGCAGACCGCCGTGGCCCATTAAAAGAAAGAAAAAAAAGCTTGCAATTAGCATTTAAAATATAAACCATCGAGTAATAAGAGAGTATGAACAGTGCGAGAGAGTGAAATGGAAAAAAAAGATGAGGGACAAAGTGAAATGTCTAATGAAAAGAACTTTTAGATTGGCTAAATGCCTTTCAGTCGCCAAGAGAGAAAATCTCTTCCTCTCTTTTCATCCCTCCTTGCCCTTCTTCGCCCTCCATCGCTCCCTCTTTCTCTCGATGAAGAGGAAAATGTGAGCAAGCAGCGAGGCCACGATGGTTTAAATGGAACTTAGCCGTGATTGGCCATTCGAGGTTCCTTCTATCTCCTCATCTATCTATCTATCTCCCTTTCTTTAGCTCTTTCTCTAGCTTTCTCTCACTTCTTTTAAGCATTCCAGTTTTGCCCACTAGGTCTGGTTTTTTGCGATGTATTCAACGTGAGTGGGCTCAGAATTGTGTATTTTGTGTGTGTGTGTGTGTGTGTTCAATACACACCGAGACCGAACGCGACGAAAGGGTAAAAAAAATATATTTTTGTGAGGTAAAATTGACGCTGTGTCTCATTTTTTTCGATTCATCTCTCCCGCGCCATTTTCCTTTCACCCTTTCCGCGCCCTTTTCGCTCTTTTGTAAAGGAAAACCGATCGTTTTCCACTTTCCTTCGCAACCACCGCAAACCTGCCTATATTTTTCTCACAAATACATTTCGTTTGCTCTATTCGCAAAACCGCGCCAAAAAAGCCCCGACCATAATATAAAGAACTCTGTGCTGGATTTTCGCGTTTTCATCGCCGTCGACGGGCTTCGATGCAGCTCGCAAATGCACCTCGAGCACCCTTGGAAAGCACAGGAATTTCGCGATAGAGCTGGAAACCATGAAGATAGAAAAAAAAAACAAGAAATCTCTTCATAGACAGCTATTCGCTGTGAGATCCATTGACTTTGGCACGGGATTAATCTTTGACCAGTTTCCGGAGTAGGAAGATAAAATAAAGAATAAAAAACGCTTCGTCGGCTATTTGGGCATACTTGGTAATTTCAGTGAAAAGCTCTCGGTCTGTAAAGGACCAAAGAGCATGGTTCAATGGCCGCTGTGTATTTCATGCGATATGCGCTCTTGATAGACTTTTTAACGTCAATTTTCGTCGGGTAAGTCTCAAGAGAAGTGAAAATAAAATATAAACAAAAGAGCATTTGATAAGCAACATTATCATCATTATTATTAGGATTTATGATTATCGTGGGATCTGCATGAGCTTCGAAGGCTGGAGAACATTTTTCTATTCTTTATAATAGAAAATGCTGATCTTTGAAGTGCCCAAAAGTTGGAAAAATCGAGGCTCCATCCTCCCCACTTATTTGGGTTTTTAATCAACATTATCATCAGTTATTGATATTTAAATTGTGTCAAATAGAAGAAAAATCGTTTTGCCCATCATGGCGTTGTCTATTTTCGAATCGACATGGGCTTAGAGCAGTCGACTCAGAGCAGTTGTTAAATTTTTTTTGTCTATCGAGGGTTTATCGAGTGAGTATAGAATCGTAAATTGGCTGGGAAACAGGAATATGCTATTTTCGACGGTAAAATTCGTGAAGGAGCACACTTGAAAATTGTCGAGAAGCATTTTGGTCAGATTTGACCAATTTGCGGAAACTGACCTCTGTAAAGTTAGCAGAGACAAGACTTCAAAATGAATTTAAAATGTGCCGGGATTAGGTGCTTTTTAGGTGCCTTATTGGAAATTTAGGTACTGGTTCTCCTAAAAACTAAATTTGAAAAATATTCTGCTAGATTAATATCAAACTAGCAGAAACCCATTATGGTTAACATAATTTTTTTAATTTAATAAATTTTTGAATCGAATAAATTGATGTAATATTGCGTGCTTTTTAATATATTTACTACAAATCGAAATAATCATCAACCCTGTAAATATGCACATGCTGTGTAACTTTTTGTTGAGGTTATCGCGGAGGAAGTACCTTAAGAATTAAAACGTTCACTTGGTGTCTCTAGAATCTTTTTTATTGAAGTTACAATTTTTATAGTAGTGATCGCCATATTTTTTTAGGTCAGTTTAATATAAAATGTAAGGATTTCAAGGTACCACAATTTGCATGCAATTCGAATTTTGTTTCGCTCGATTGAAATAATCATTACATTCTTCAGAAGAGTTCGTTCCGATTCAATTGAAATTCAATGAGAATTCTAACGGATGAAGTTATTTTTATCTTTTTTTTCTCAACCGCTATTTGACCAGCTCGGGGGAATGATAATGTAGTTCGTATTTCCCGCCCCGAAGAGCTCTCCACGTTCTTAATGAGATTTCCTCGAGGGTTGGCAATGAGAATAATGAAGAAAAAAAGAAGCAGCACTCGAAGTCCCCGCGTGTTAAATGAGAAAAGTAGTAAGGCTCGTATTCGCGATGGCTTGACTCGGCGTACATGTGAAATTGGATCTGACTCTCAAGAACATCTCCGAGCTTTTCCACCATTTTGATGTAGACGCGCGCAAACCCACACACATGTATCTCGAAAGAGTCGGGTTGTTAGTTTGTTGCATCCGAGCAAAACTTTCGTCGTCTTCGCCTGGATATAATTGCGATTGTAATTAAAAATAAAAAAAATAAAATAAAAATAATAATAATATAATATAGAATAAAAAAATATAAAATGAAAATATAGAGACCGGCTTTTACACCCCCCGAACCCCTCAACCTCCCCCGTTACCTCGACGGAATTTTCCCCGTGTTAGTTTCTTGCAAACGTCATATATAGACCGTCGGTTTTCCTGACCACATCGTCGCGTTGAAATGGGAGCTTGCAAAAAAAGAGCAACCCCTGCGCAAGATGTCTTCGGCGTTTCACTCCTCGTTCGCATCGCGCCACCCCCGAAGAGTACCGTAATAATTGGAATGGTCGCGTGTCCCCAGACTCCGTAGGAACTTATATTTACACATATATATGTCTATATGTATACCAGTATGGACAATAGAATCGTCCGAGTGCAAATTATTAACGTGCCCTGCTCGTCAACCACTGACTCTTCACCAGCCCAACCACCCCCTTTTTTTTTCTCGCACCATTCGCGTGCATGCCTCTCTTTCATAGAGTGTACTCAAGAGCTTTTCCACGCGCTCTCGTCTAGGAAATTCCTTGCCTTCTCATTCTTTTCGTGCACAATCCTCCCCTCAACCCCCTTCAACCCCCTGGCGCACGTACGAGTCTTTACACTCGACGTACCAGGGAGAAAAACGCGTCCGCGAAATCCCAGTTTCGTGAGAATGAAACCTAGACTCCTGGAAGTAATATTAAACCTGAGAAATCGCCTATTTCACGGCGTTAATTGAAAAAAAAAAATATATATATATATATATATATATATATATATATGTATTTCTGTAATAAACGAGTCTTGTCATGGAGGTAAGAAAAATATGTCTATGATTGATCTATTTATTGTCGGAAGTCTCCCTAGTGGGACAAATTTGGATTTCACCAAGGGGGTTACATCACGATCTATCCCTGTACTTCAAAGTGCTACGCATTCTGTCCACATTTTTTAGTTCCTCTTTTACCCTGTACGTGGCGCTAGTTGTTCTCTTACGGCGAGCAGAAGACTTCTAGCGCCACGAGTGACGAAATTTGGCGTCAAGAACGCCGGACACTTTGCATTTCGGTCTAGCGGTCAGTGTCACCTCTCTGGATTAGACTAAATAATGAAAGGAGCGCATTCATTATCAATCTAAAAAAATTATTTTCTAGTAAAAGTCCTTCAATGGACGTTCCAAGCCCTTCGTGATGAATAAGCCTTTCCAAAGATATCTTGGTCATCACGAATGATTTAAAAAAAGGTTCTAGTAAGAGAGCTATATCGTTTTCATTTTTGAATATTCTTTCATCAAAAAATTTGCAGTTATACCCCAATATACGTTCATTTTGATAGTATTTTTGGATTTTTAATAAATGATAACACAGCCACACACAAAAAATTCGGCGTGAGGATCTGACTATGTATACTGTATGTTTTTGGAGTCGCTGAATCCGAATCCAAGGTTGGTTTAATCCCAGCACGTCAGGGTTTGGCTATAACCTCAAGAAACACTTCAAAATCCACAAAAACCGTTAAAACCGATAATCCAAAACGATTTTATACTTAAAACCCGGTAAACCATCGACTCTTTAAGTAAATTCGTAACCCCATAACCCTAAAAACTCCTAACCCTATAACCGTATAACCCCATAACCCTACAAACTCCTAACCCTATAACCGTATGACCCCATAACCCTATAACCTCGTAATCAAAATACTGAAACAGTATCACTCAATCTCTCAAATACCTTGGTAAGTATCTCGAATATCATCATCGATGACTTTTTGCAGAGAACTCACTTCAAACTTTGACCATACATGACTGAACACAATGTGCTCCGATTCACAGCTGTGTTCTGGCAGAATAACTTTGCTCATTTTTCTTGTAGCCCTGAACTGTACATTGGCCAAATCACCAACCAATGTTGAGCTGTGTTCACTTGACGACGATGCCTGCGGGCCCGCTTTTCTACCCTGACCAGTCGCCTATAATGGGTATTCGACTCCCCACTTCCTCCGTGTGCCTGCCATGACGGCATGACAGCCGTGATCGAGGGACTCAGCCGAATAACGGGCTGACTCCGTTGCAGATACACTCAACTTTAATTTTGTGTAATCTACGCCACGAATAGTTTCGCGGTGAGAGATTGAGCGATACTGTTTCAGTATTTCGATTACGGGCTTATAGGGTTGTAGGGTTATGAATTTAGTTGAAGACTCGATGGGTTTCCAGGTTTTCAAGTTCAGGAGTCGATGGATTACCGGGTTCTAAGTTGACGAGACGATGGTTTACCGGGTTTTAAGTTTAAAATCGTTTGGGATTATCGGTTTCAACAGTTTTGGTGGATTTTGGAGTGTTTTTTGAGGTTATAGCCAAACCCTCACGTGCTAGGGTTAAGTCAACCTCGGATTCGGATTCAGCGACCCTAAAAAAATACAGTTTACCTAGTCAGACCCCCAGACTGAAAAATTTCTTTCTTTACGTGGCTGTGTAGTCAGAGGGTGGCGAAAATATTCTCAAAAATATCGTTTTTCGATTTCATGTAACCGCAACTCCTGGAAACCACCAAAAATATACCATTCCTCTCAATGTCATCTTCGATTGGATTTTTCTTTTTGGGAATAAATTACAAAAATCTCGAGTGGGAGGAGAATCTAAAAATAAGATGTTTTTTTTTTTAATAATCTCTTCAGTGCCAGACGCACGACAAGAAACAACCTACTTTCCGCATGAAATATATAAAGGAGAATGCGTTAACGAAGTGTGTAACAGGGCGGTAAATAAAATGAACCTGTAATTACGTGATGTGTGATGCGCTCAAAGAGGCCCCACTCTCTCTCTCTCTCTCTCTCTCTCTCTCTCTCTCTCTCTCTCTGTGTGTGTGTGTGTGTGTGTGTGTGAGTGACTCTTTCTCTTCCTCTCTTTGAGAAGAAGCGCGATGGAGAACCCGCGAGGAAGATCGGTCGCGACCACCCACGAGATTATTACACGCGGTACTCCGGGGCAACATCGAGAGAAGGTGTTTGCCCGCTCGTTTGATGCAGCGAGAGGGAAAAGACGATGCGACGACGCCCAAGTCAACGTGTGTGTATTTATATGTATTTATATATATATAACTTTGCTCTGGAGGATCACAAGAGAGAAGTTAGCAGGGATGCGGCGCATTGCCTTCGGTAAATACACGCGGCAGTCAGGTAGGTAGCAGGTGAGTCGAGAAACTGGATTATAGTAGCCTCATGCTCGTTTCGTTCTTTCGCGCGCGACGTCAAGAAAACCCCCGCGCGCGCGTTCAAGAAGAAAGAGAGATTGACGGCGTCTCTCGGACGCGGTCGACGCCTCCGGCCTTTGCGCAACGAGATTCTCTCCCCCTCGCCTCTGACATCAAGAGAAGAGAGAGAGAGAGAGAGAGAGTCCCATCGCCGCAATGTTTCTCCTCTGATCTTGCGCTTCTTGTATACACGTATGTTCTTTGGCAAAGGTATTATTCTTATACCCCTCTCAATCGTCTCTCTTCAGTCTCGATGAAACCAAGGAGAATTGGCGTGAATGAAGTCGTAAGCGATTCATCGATGATTCACGTTTTCCTCGATCTTCCCCTTTATCACATTTTTATCTTTGAATTCTGGGACACATTTTTTTCAGCGGGAGATATTGTTCTTTCAGCTTGGACATTGACGTATTATTCACAAAGAAAAATCATGATTTTTCAAAGTCAGAATTGGGAGAGAATACTTTTGACGTTTTCGTTGTAGAAATTATATTGATCAACTTAGCAATGTATTGAAAATACTTTATTTTCACAAATGACTCTGAATCATAGGAAATGTCCCGCTGATTATTTAGACACGATTTAAAAAAACTCATTTTCCAAACCTCAAAAATCGATTCCGCAAGCTTTTTAAAAAATGTATTTAATATTCATCAAAAATCTATATCACTGTATTGAATTTTAACATGCGGACATGCGTGTCGCTGAAAAAATTTGCCGGATAAACGGCTTTTACCGCGGATCCGAAGGTAGACTTCGCTGCTCGCTATTCTTGCGATCGCATTTCTTCGGCGTTTTCGCCTTTTATACCGCGTTCGGCAAAGCGACTTTTTCCTTTGTCGCGTCGCAGAGACTCGGCATTACTCAAGTTCGTCATGGCTAAGTCCGAACGTTGACTATCACCAATAACGATCGATCGCTTCTTCATCGATTTTTCCTTCCAACTTTTTTGTTCATTTGTCGCGCAGCGATTCCCCCGATGCCTATATTCCCTTTCGCGGTTTGCAATCACCTTCTCCCTCACTCATGCGGGCACTTTCGTTTCTCCTTACGGCAAAGGTAGAAACGCGCGGGAGAGCGCGTTACAAGATATGACTGCGGTCTTCGCGAGAATATATTTCTTGCGACACGAGAGATATCGGCGCATGAGATCTCAGCGTCGATCTCGGGCGCGCGCGACATTGAAAAGGCACGCTCGATCGTTTCGCACTGGGCAAAATTACGCGCGAGAAACCACCAAAGGCTCAACGCGAAATAACTTATACTCTTGACGCGATCATGACCAACTTGGAGCGTCCTTTATCGAACCAGTTTTCCAACACTCCGCCAAGATATTCCTTCTCTCATAATCTCCCTTCTTTCCTTCATTTCGCTTCCCCGCAGTGATCGCACGCGAATCGATTCATTAACGAAACGCCGCGCTTCACTGGGCGCTGATTTCAACTCCCTTAAGGCGAGGCTAAACCCCCCTCCCCGCCTTTCCGCACCTGTGAGTGCGATGGAGATTCAGCTCCAGAGAGAAGGTGTGAGAGACGGGATGAGGCCTCCTCTTAACGAGGAAGGCCGTGGCGATTCGCAAACTGATTCACAGCGTGAAAAAATAATCGAACTAAAGTAACCGCGGACACCCGAGGCCGTAGGAACGACGTCCGCTGATGTTTTTAATTGAATTCTCTTAATGCCGTTAATGCGAAAATTAACGATTAAATCAACACAGATATATTGCCGTCCCGTTAAGGCGAAACCCCTGCGATCCGTAATTCCATATCTCGTTTTGATTATGCGAGATATTTGAAGAACATTCGTATGAAATAATTGATCGATAAATTTAGCCTATTTCAAACTGATAACGTTCCGGAAACTCCGCCTTGGATTCACACAGAAAATAAAATAATCTCTATGGAAATAAAGTTTATGCAAAATAGATAAATAATATATTAGTATATAGGGTGAGTTACCAGTTTTTGCCACCTAGAATAACTCCGAAAGTATGATAGTAGCAGAAAAGTTTATGACACAAAAGTTGAGTGACACAAAAGTTGGGACAATGGGGGCCATCATATGACGTTAGTTGTTTGTTGCTATATGGAATCGCTCCAGAGATTTGAAGGTCAACTTTGTTTTTGTAGATGGGATGCTATAATTTGGTACTTATTTTCTGATTGTGGCGATCAAGACGAATCCAATGATGTGGCACATTAAGGTCTCTGAAGGTCAACGAAGGTCAAAAAGTTAGAATGAACTTACATTTACAGAAAGGGTTCGAAGCGATGTCCATTGGTTTGGGTTTTCTTTCTTCCTGTTACATCATTATCATGAATAACTTGTATTGATGATTCTATATCAACAAAATCTGGGACTATGCAACGTCTAAGGCCTCTTCTCACTTTAGACGCTAAAAACGGCAATCTTGGATGATATTCATTACAAATTTATTGTATTAAGACGGGTCGTTTTTTGCGATCCTTGATGTCTGCGAGAGAGAGGGTTTTGATATTTTAGTGCTTAGTTAATGTTCTTTGTGGGAAGGTGTGTACGTGTTATTTACCTATGATTTTCGTATTTGATATTTTCCAAGATTCATTTTTGATCAAAATTAACAATTTTCATTACATGATGTGGTTAATCGGTCAAGATGTTTCGGGAGCTTAGTAGCGACTGAGAATTAGAGACGAGTGAGGAGGTATTTATATTGTTGGAGTAGTGGGATCGAGTATTGAAGAGTGGGGGGTGCTTGTTACGGTTGAGGAAGTTGCCATTAATTATTCTTACATGCCGGACGAATTGTAGTAACGAGTATTGAACAGATTTTGAATTGATAACTGTTAGATTTGGTAATGAGTTTTAAGCCGATGGCTGGTAATTCAAGGTTTTTGAGTTATTATTCAAAGTTTTGTTAAATTATTGAATTATATATGCTGCTTAGTTTGTCGATGTCGGTTCTGAAATTAATCGCTTTGAAATGCGCTTTAATCTGTATCATTTCAAGAATTAATCGCTTTTTTACCCATTTTTCATTATTAAAAATTTTAACATCGTCAAATTTAAAATTGTGATTTAATTCGATTCCGTGTTTAGCTAACGCTGTATTCTGTGTAAAACATATCAAAACCTATTATACGAAATAAGACTAAGATGAATGTAATTTTTTAAAATAATAAATCTGAAGAGGATCCGAATAAGGATCAAAACGTTATACAAAAAAGTTGTCCATTTTTATTTGGAACCACTGGCCGAATCGCAGCCGATTCCTCCCTTCACTATTTCTCTACACGGCCGCATATCCAAACCAACATTTGAAACATTAATTCGTATTGTTCATTTTCAATGTTAAATCATGCTTATGCATTGTTGACTCACTGATAGTTTAGAAACAGTGCAGTTTCATGCGCGACTGCAAATCGAAGAGAAATCCAAATGGATATCGGGGACTCACCTGAAACAGAAAAAAAAAACGAATCTATGAATGATTGCTCAAAATTTGACTAAATTTCATTTTGATAAAAATATAGTTGTACAACGATAAATTATCAAATTATTATAAGATTATTATTATTATCAGTTATTATAAGATTAACTGTTGAGAAGCTTTAATCAATATTCAAGTCCAGAAGATTCGATCGATTATTTTTGTGAATTAAAAGAGATGTACAACTTTCTTTGCAATAAAGTATTTACTACAGATTTTGCCTGATTTATTTATATCAGCAATGGCTCAAAAATTAACTCAACTCCGTTTTGGTAAAAGTAAGTTGTTTAACGATACAATGTCAAGTTACCATACGATTATAAGTTATGATAAGTTTATAAGTTATTATAGATTATAAGTTATCATACGATAAACTGCTGCGCGGTTTCGGGAAGCATTCCAGTCTAGAAGATTCGATCTTTCATTTTTGCAAATTTAAACAAAGTTTTTTTGCAACAAAGTTTTTCCTACAGATCTTGCCTGATTTATTTTTGAAGACCAGACCTCTTCGTGTAGATAAATTTTTCATACCAAATATCTGAAAAATGTGTCGAAAGACCCATTTTTCAAGTCGGTCCATCAGTCTCCATTAGATATAGGACAAAATGACGATTCATGAATCCAACAAGAAATCTGAGTTAGGAATAAAGCGATGGTTGCAAATGCATTGTCATACGATCCGTGTAAAACCCGTGTAGAAATTTCGGTAGGGAAAAACTTCTGCCCCTGACTTGCCCTCCCTAACTAATGTAGGGAAATGATCCGCCCATCCTAACTGGCCCTGTTATGCCATGTAACACCTGGCTGGCCATTTTCGGATCCGGCAGTCATGAGCATGCCCCTATGACGATATGATCCGGCCTTTGCAGATCCTGATCAGGCCCCTAAGATCTTTAGAATCATGCCCTTGAAGGCCCTGATCATGGCCATGAAAAGTTCCCAACCATACACCGAAGCGCTTTTTGATCAATTTAGTTTTTCCGAAGTACTCCTTTTTCGAAGTATGCATCTTATTATTTATTTCGAGGCAACCCTTTCTTAGGGTACACTTCTCGTTTAGCAATCCTCGAAAAGAATATTAGTTTCCGAATGAACGGAAATTCTCTACGAGAATTAAATAAATAAGTACAATTACATAAGCCGGCAAGAACTTCTTGTATGGATTTTTTCGACACCAACTTCTGCTAACATCCGTGCTCGCATCCGTCTATATAAGCATACTCTTCACATTATCCGTATGGGAGTTCAACGGTTGCGGTCCTGCGTCATCTCGCGCCAACTCTCGGAACTAACGCGACCCGGTTTGTGGTGATAATGAAATAATAAATCATAATAATTAAATAAATAATAATTAAATAATAATAGCAAATAATGATAATAATTTAATAACAATAAATAATGAATAATAATAATAATAATAATAATAAAAATAAACGACGCAATGATGGTTAATTTATTATTATTGTTATTACTACTATTGTATCGTATTTTCATATTACGAAAATACGATTTTTATAAGTTCACAAAACATGTTCAGGACCTGCTCATTTTTTGGCCATGCGATGCATGAACTGAAAGCCGATATAGAAATAATTTTATTTTAATAAATACTTAGGGGAATCCAATAGTTTCCACATCAGAGCGGGCGTCAGGGTAATAACAAAAATATGTTGCTTAAAAGTGTAAAAATAACATCGTCGGAAACTGTTCATATTCTGATCATGCAGGGCACTGATAAATAAGTGATTATTTCAATGTAATAACTAGGGGCCAGGTCGTTAAGTTCCATGTCAGGGCCCTGCCAGGAAAATCGGATCAGGCAGGGTGGATCAGGGGCAATAATCAAAAAATGGTTGCCCTATCACATTACTACACGGGAAGTGACGAGAGACCGTGAGAATTGGCGATATCGTTTTTCAAGCAAGATAGAAACAAGCATGGAAGTTAAAAGTATTTAATGAAGGGAGGTTGAGAGTCTGCTCGAGTATATAGAATAATTGTAAAGTACACAGTGCTCTCGTGGAGTTTTGCGTATATTTGTCCATTCGCGAGTCTGTTGCGAATCGGCTGTTTGCAGTTTCCAAGCACAATATTGACTTCGTCATGCGTTAAATTGAGGGCGCGTACCCTGGGATTTTGCGCCAGGATTGAGTGGCCAACTTGAACGTTCACAAATTTTGTTCACTGCAGCTTGACAGTGTTTTCGATCTTCCATGAATGACCGTCAGGAAAAACGACCTCGACGGCCTTCCTCAATTATGACAGTCATTTTCCACCCCCAATAACGGTCGGCTCGGAACGCTTTTTCATCGCGACTGTACTTATATTTTCACAGCAGTCTATACAGTATACGTAAATATGTGTACATATTACATCGGTGTATAACTCGACTCGCGTCTATTACACGCCACGTTACTACTGTCAACAGAAACGCGTAATAACTGTTATTAGACTCGCGTACCCCGCGCGCCCACATTGAGTTTACCCTTTGGCTCCTCGACGGGATATCAGCTTGTATATATACTTGCAATAGTGTTTTATACATGTATGCTCACGTGGATAGGACATAGACAGCCGATCCACGGATGAACGTGTGCGTTATCTAAGCTGAATTCACGGGGCGAGTCAAGTGCATCCTTACGTGCGGAAAGTATGCTGTCTGCTTATGAACGATGGTTAACCACCACTGATTTCAGTATACTTATACGTATACGTTAGGGTGGTTCTTATTTCGGGGTCGGACGAATTTTTTATCAGATGCCCCCCAAATCGACTCCAAATAATTCAAAAACTATACCCTAATTTTTTCACATTTTTATCTAGACTCTAACCCCACCCAAAATGATGGTCGATTTCCCCATTTGAAATACACGTGTTTTGGCCATATGCTCAGCATATATTTTATTCTAAGTGTAAAAATTTTTCAAAAAATCTCCAACTGCGAGATTTTAGTGCTAATCGATGCTACTATTTGAGGAAAAATTGACATTGTCATGCGGGTAAATCTAGACGAATTGCACACGCTTTAATCTGATTTTTTTTAATTCAACAAAATATGGTATCTATATGAAAAAATGATGAATGTTTCTTAATTTTCCTCTTCTTAAGGTCACACAGGATTCTAAGGTAGGACATTTTATACCAATTTTCAGTAATTCGACCTTGCCAATTTTCGTATGGGGCATTCCATACCAAGTCGAGCTGAGTGTGACCCTCGACCTCGCTGATTTCGTTTACGATTTTTGATATGATTCTTCCAACTCAAAATAGCATTCAGAATTTTTTCCAGATTTTTAAAACTAAATATGAGTACGATATGACTTTTTGAACATTTTTTTCGGAAACCTCGAGGGCCGTAATATAAAAATTTGAAAAAATTTGAAAAAATCCGGTGTCAAAAATAAAAATGTTTGACCCAAAATTCATGATTTCCAGGATTTCCCTTCCACCTCGATTTTAGGTTTTTATGAAGAAAACGTAAAAAAAAAAAAATAGATGCAGATCTACCGTGAAAAGTGGCTTGAATATTTTTCATCGCTAACCAACAATTTCCAAAAATAGTTGGTTAATTCTGCATCTATTTTTTTTACGTTTTCTTAATAAAACCCTGAAATCGAGGTGGAAGCGAGAGCCTGGACATCATGAATTTTGGGTCCAAAATTTCTATTTTTGACACCGGATTTTTGAGAATTTTTTCAAATTTTCAAATTGCGGCTGTCGAGGTTTTCGAAAAAAAATGTTCAAAACATTTTGAACATTTTTTTTTTATTTGACACAAATTGGATTTTTAAAACTCTGAAAACATTCTGAATGCTATTTTGAGGGTCACACTCAGGTCGACTTGGTATGGAATGCCCCACATGAAAATTGGCAAGGTCGAATTACTTAAAATTGGTATAAAATGTGCTATCTTACAATCCTGTGTGACCTTAAGAAGACGAAAATTTTGGAATGTTCATCATTTTTACATATAGGTACCATATTTTGTTGAATTAAAAAAAAATCAGATTAAAGAGTGTGCAATTCGTGTAGATTGACCCGCATGACAATGACAATTTTTCCTCAAATAGTAGCATCGATGAACACTAAAATCTCGCAGTTACAGATTTTTTGAAAAATTTTTACACTTAGAATAAAATATATGCTCAGCATATGGCCGAAACACGTGTATTTCAAATGGGGAAATCGACCTTCATTTTGGGTGGGGTTAGAGTGTAAATAAAATCTGAAAAAATTAGAGTATTGTTTTTGAATTATTTGAAGTTGATTTGGGGGGCGTCTGATAAAAAATTCGTCCGAGCCCTAAATAAGAACCACCCTAGTATATATATTAGCATGCCCTTAGGGTATATTCACCGACAAAAACGAATCCATAGAGCGTCCATTTCAAAATTCGATGCTAATCATTGTTGTCATTTGCGATGCATTTACGGAAAATTAATGGAGAATCCTAGTTGCAAAATTACGAAAGAAACGTGTACCGACATGTTTAGACAATTTCGAACATTTTTTGCAAACCGAAATCCTGAAGCGGTTGATTTTAAATTGAATCAAGATTGTCCTTATGATTCAGTACATCTGTACTAAAAATTGGAACCCGATAGCTGCCAAATTGCGAAAGTTGCAGTAGCTGTTGTGCAAAAAAATAACAAATTGAAATTATAGTTGCGGTAACTCACGAAATTTCTTTTTTTTTTTTGACACGAATGCTACAAGAGCTTGGAATTTTTTAAAATTAGTTTTTTTGTTATTATATTTATGTAGTTACTTTTTTTATTTTTTACGTAATTATCAATACGCTTTTGGAATGGACGCTGACATTTTTAGACACGTTTTTAGCCGTCAAAGTGCAAATCGTGGGCGTCTTAAGAGGGATTCTGGTCTAGAATTTTAAAAAAATATATATTTTTTAATTAATAGAAATTTAAAGCTTAGACCTTTAAGAATATATTCTCAGAATGAAATTTTTCAATTTCAATAACTTACGCGGTTGCTATTTTAGTGACTACGCCCGTCACGTCGGAGCGTAACTTTAAACGCGTTTTTCTAAAAACTAATTTCTCAACTGACATGATATTTCAAATTCTACTCAATCGATGTACTTCAAATTTTTTACCAATCTTCAATGTATAACTCTCTGTCGCCCCAACCACTTTTGTAAAACAATTTTTTTTACTATTGTAAAAAACCTAAAAACTATGGAAAAAAGAGTTTAAAAAACGCCTTTTTTGTTCAGAGAGCCGCCATTTTGCGAAATTTTTTTTTCCCCTTTTCTTTGCGGCAGAGGTAGACTATAACGACATTCTTACTAATTAAGAATCTTTTTTTAATTTTTGTGTCGGATAACTAGAAAGGCTCCAATCTTGTCAACTGGCACACCACTTTTCTTACCCCCAACTTTACTAGCTCAAAACTTATTTTATTTTCATTTTTTTTCTCAAATTTTTTTTGTTTATTGTCAAAATATTAATAAATATGTTGTAAAAAAAGAATGTTAAGAATTTTTTTTTCAACTGAGCTCGACAAAACGCTCAACATCTGTCTCTAGACCGGAATACCGCCTTCAACACGGAATAGCCCATAGATATCGGGGTGAAACGAGGCTTTGTGCAAATATGCAGATAAAACATGTATAAATTAATATTTTTGCGTTAAAAAAGTAATTTTGTACTTAAGAAATATACTTGAAACTATACCAAAAAGTTCGCTCTGGTGAGTTATTTCTTGGTATCAAAAAAAAAAAAAAATCCCGAAAACAGCATTTTTAAGGCCTTCTAACCCTTAAAGCGTTAATCGAATATCTTTACACTTTATCAAGCCAATTTTAAAACATGTTCTTTGTAAATTATCATTAAATTATTGATTACATTATTATTGAAATTGCTATTATTATTGTTGCTGTAATGATTATTACTATTAATGTTACTGTTATTATATAATTAGATTATTAAAAATTATTATTAGATCTTAATTCTGCAGGATCAATTTACGATGATTCTAATCAGAGTTGTGAAAATAGTAATGTAAAAGTAATGCATTACCTATTACTTTAAACAATCAGTATTGGACAAGTTTTCCATTACAAATGAAAATAGTAATGTGTAATGGATGCATGTGCCATTACAAATTAAAAAAGTAATGTGTAATGTATGCACGTTCCATTACAATTTACAATTTTCAAAAAAAGTAATTTGCATTGAAGAATATTCGTATAAGAAACTTGCGCATTGCTGTCTCATTATTTTATTTCGCTCACTAAAAATTCAGCCACAATTATCACAATTGATGCATACACTGAGAGAAAAAATTACTAGGACCAATAAATCGTTTATTTCATTATTTGCCAGAAAATATTTGTTTGGTTCAAGTAAATATTTCTGGAATCAACAAAATATTGTTTTGGTTCTAGAGAACCAAAAATGGTTTTATAGAACCAAAAAATATTACTAGAACCAAAAAAATATTACTAGAACCAGAAAAATATTTACTTGAACCAAAAAAATATTTTCTGGCAAATAATGAAATAACCGATTTTTTAGTCCTAGTAATTTTTTCTCTCAGTGTAAAGTTAAAAAAAAGAACATGCACATTATTTGGGGATTCAAGAAAGCGACAAATTTTTATTCGATTGCTTACAATTATGGGTAACAGCGTGTTCAATATAGTTCAATATAAAGTTGGATAATTTTTGGGGTTGAGTACATTTTCGTACTTCATATTTAACGATAAACTGTCTGTTTTTTATTTCTATTTTTTAAGTTTATGGATCATTTGTGATAATGGTGGAGGAACTTTTCTTAAGCGGAATAAAATAATGCGACAGCAATGTGCAAGTTTCTAATACGAGCACGGCAATTTTTCTATTTGTAATGGAATATTCTCCACCGCAAATTACTTTTTTAAAAAATTGTAATTTATAATGGAACGTGCATACATTACACATTATTTTTTTATTTGTAATGGAACACGCATCCATTATACGTTACTTTCTTTATTTGTAATGGGACATGCATCCATTACACATTACTTTTTTTATTTGTAATGGAACATGCATCCACTACACATTACTCTTTTGATTGTAATGGAACACGCATCCATTACACATTACTTTTTTTTATTTGTAATGGCACATGCATACATTACACATTACTTTTTTATTTGTAATGGCACATGCATCCATTACACATTACTTTTATTATTTGTAATGGAACATGCATACATTACACATTACTTTTTTTATTTGTAATGGTGCACTTATCCATTTTACATCATGCAGTGTAATGGGTAATAAATACAGTAATATGCATTATCAAAGTAATGCATTGTTTACAACTCTGATTCTAATATATCGAAACGCACATGTGATATAGTTTACCCGTGTATCATCCAACAGCGTGTAATGATCGTTGACAACGAAGGGAGACGAAAAAGAAAAGAGAGAGAGAGAGAGAGACGAAGGAATACACAGTGGAAGTAGAAACACAGAGTCCACGTGTCCTCCGTATGTCATCGTACTGGCAAACAATGCCCGGAGAGAGAACATCATATGCAGGTAGGATTATACCCAAGGACCCCTTTTTTCGTTAGTCACAGGAACGACAGGGGATATGGTGGACGCGGAGGAGGAGCCACGAGTGCGGACGATGAGCTACCCCTCGATTTGTGTGAGTGTATGTGTCCTTCGATAAAGTCCTTTTAGCCGCGATTGCATGACGGTATATATACACGTATAACCGGCAAATAAAGACTCGCGCCAGTGCTTCTGGATCATCTCATATGCGAATTGGTACAGGCCCCAGAGTGCACACACTTTTTTAAAACTGTCGTAGTATTTGTGTGTACACATTTCCATTCGTGCACGAAAAAAGAGACAGAGAGAGAGAGGGAGAAAAATATTGGGGGATGATGCCAGAGGGGGGGGGGGGTTGGTTACACATTCGTGAATCCCGGTTAGCGAGGGGGTAACCTCGATGGGAGCTGGAGCAGCAGCGACAAAAACCACCCTTCAGTCTCAATGTACGTCTATATATACAGAGATAGATAGAGAGACTGCGATGAGCATCACGTTAAATGCACAAAAAGTGTAACTGCATTGTCAAATAGAAAAATCCCCAACGGGACGTCGATGGGACAATAATGGAACAGATTATAATCTTGTCTACCCCCTGGGCTCGGCCACTCTTCGTGAAAGTCCCTCTCTCTCTCTCTCTCTCCATGGTTTTGCTCTCGGTGACAAGCATTTACATGCACACAAGGGCTAATGGCAAAGGGGCGCGCGGGATTTGACGATGACGATGATCCTAATATCTGACCGGGACTTTTTTTTAAGCTACCTCGTTGGCTAATAGCAGGATATCGCATCGTTGACATATTTTGTATCCCTTCTCTCAGCTTGAAAATTACATTGTCATGATGCATATTAATTCTCATTCTTACCGTGGAATATCCTTTTACTCCGATCATAAAGTTATGAAAATTGTATCAGTCTTAGCATGCTTATTTATGAAGCTTTTTGAGATTTTTTTTTCGATTGCCAAACAATGAATCGAAATAAAGTTTTGAGATTGTACTCTATATAAATTGAGGTGAAAGAATTTCGTTCATAGTTATTAATTTGTTTACAATAGTAAAAAAAATAATTTTGATACAAAAATGATAGGGGCGATAGAGGGTTATTCATTGAAGATTAGTAAAAAATTTGAAGTAAATCGGTTGAGTAGAACTTGGGACTGGTCAACCGTGTTGAGAAAAGTAGTTTTATATCACTCAGTATAATAATGGACGCTTTTACGTCCGCAAGCGGACGTGAAAACGTCCATATTGCACCTCGTGATATAAAATATCGTACATCACTCGGCGTAAAAACATTTTCTGACTCGTGTGATTGCAGGCCTCGCCTTCGGCTTGTCCTGCAAGCTCACACTCGTCAGAAAATGTTTTTACGCCCTCGTGATATAATGTACTATTGGGTCGGGTTCTAATAGTTATTCTAATGGTCATTTCTTGGAAACTAGATGGTAAATCATCCTGATTTTTTTCATGTAATTCCTGACATCCCGTTCCAGCTTCCCTCAGTTTTTCATCAACTTCGCAATTTTTGTTTTGACGGTAGAATTAATAACGTACCTATGCACGAGGCGTGTCCAATGCCTTACGTGTAAATTAAGCCAACTTGGAGTGTAAATATCTCGGGTTCGGGACGGTCAAACTTATTCAAACTGCACAGATGTTTGGATAGCATATGAAATAACCTGTACGCCAAAATTCAACCATTTCCTAACTAAACGACCGCATGGTGAAATTACCTCAAAGTTACGCGCCGACGTGACGGACGTGGTTGCCACATCACCAAAATAGCTTCAACTCCGTAAATTATTGGAATTGAAAAATTTCCTTTGGAGCATATATTCATAAAGGTCTAAACTTCAAGAAAATACAAAAATGAATTGATTTTTTAAATATTCTAGACCAGGATACCTCCTTAAATGATAGTTCAACCTCTTAGATTTGACGCATCAGCGTTCGACGTTGTATAAATTATTAATTGTTCTTATTTTTGGTCGAAATGTCCTACCATATTACGCTTTTACTTCGCAAACGGCCCCCACGGAAATTTATATATTTTTAATATACGCAAAATATATGTGGATATATTTCGAATATATGTACATATATTTTTAATCCACACATATATGCAACATATATTCTTAATATATGCTACTATATATGCAACATATATGGTAGCATAACTAACTAACATAATATTTATTTAATTATTTAAGTTTATTGTATTCACACTTTTCATTATTACTTACATTATAATGTTTATTCCGCGAGAACAAGCGATCGGGCGCTTGCCAGATGTTCGTAACGTATAGGCAGCGTCGCGATAGTTTCCAGACTCGCCGCGAGATGTCACAGAGCGGCAACCGCTGAACCCCCATACGGAGGATGCGACGAGTATGCTTATAAAGGCGGGTGTGAGAACGGAACATTAACAGAAGTCCGGCGTAAATGAAGCCATATAAGGAGTTCTTGCCGGCTTCTCATGAAATCGTACTTTTGTATTTAATTCTCCTAGAGAATTTCCGATTTTTCGGCAATTTCTAACACGGGTATCGCATATTCAACCCATATTCGGGATGTATGCAGCCCACTTTTCAACTATATTTGAAATACATGCAACATATATTTAATCTATATTTCAGATGTATGCACCATTTATATAAAATATATATATTGTATGTATGTGTCGTACATTTTACATATATCTAAAATATGTTTTATATATATCTAAAATATATTTTAAATACATTTAAGATATACGTACATATGCGAAAAGCGGCAAAATCTATCCAAATAAGTATATTACACATCTATAAAAAATATATTTTAAATACATTCATTTACATACGGTAATTATATTTTGAATATATTTCGTACGCAATTTTGCATATATTTTAAATATATAAATTTCCGTGTGGGGGTAGCCAAAGCGCCGTATTTTGTCGGTCGAAAATATCGACAGTAATACCGAGACCGCCCAGGTTTCGCGAGTACGGTAATGACACGCCAAGGCCTAATTAAGTACGCATAATGGATACACGACAGTTGTGCGTATTGTTCACCATTTTCTCTCTCGCGTTTTTTCTCTTTTTTCTTTTTGTTCCGTCGCCATTGCCGACGTAGAGAGCCCCGTTTGCGTGCTGTTCGTGTCCCCTCTTATGGCTTGTCGCTCGTGTAATCCCTCGACTGTATATTTCGGGGCCCTTTTTTTCTTTCCTACTTGTTTCATATCCTTCTTTCCCGAGAGCTCGTTCCCTTCGCTAATACCTCTTGAGTGCAGGGAAAACTCTCTCTCTCTTTCTCTCTCGAATTTGCCGGATAAGAGATAAAGAGAGGGGGCTCTGGTATATTATATGGTTTTGACTCGAAGGATATTGCTGACGATAGCGCGTAATTATTCATGAGGAGAAAGCGATTATCCGCGAGACAAATAAAATTGAACAATTCGCAAGATTTTTCATCAAACTCTCCCCCATATCATTTCGATAGAGTATACACTCTCATACTGTTTAATATCCATTTGCTTTTTTTTTGTTGATGGTTTGATTTTTTAGATTTTTTGTCATCATCGCAATTTTCCTTTCGGCAGAATTACATTCATGCACCGTTTCCTTGCGATACTGATACAAGGCATTGTAAATTTCCGTGCCTTCTCTCTTTGTATTTTTCGGCATTCCTCTGACGCCAAAATAATAATAATTGTTCGAAATCGGTGATGCCAGAAAAATTTCACTGGAGCGTCAATGCACTGGCGTCGATGTTACTTGGGTCTAAAATAATAAAAGTAAAGAGCAGTAGGCACGGTTACGAGGGTTCATTTGGATTTGGTGCTTCGGTGGGCTTTAAAAATGATGCTGAATTTTTGAAAAAATGTTTATCGAACCAGAAACGGGCTGCCCGCCCCGTTTGTTCGGCAAGTTTTCGAGCCACGAAAATTACACCACGATAATGATACGCTTGTAATTTTTGTCTTCCTCTCTCGCCAGCTATTCATCCACCCCAGCGATTTTGAGAGTAAAAAATATAAAATAAAATAAGGGCCTGGAGAAATGTACGGAGTAATGGTTGTAATAAACATCGTGATACAATCCCTCCCTCCTTGAAACAGTCGCTACTGAAAAAACCAGTTAGACGTTACAATTCGGATTTTTTGAAGGGTTTATACTAGGCAGGATTTTTTTCATTTTTTTATTGGCTTAAATGATGTATACACTATTGAAAAATAATATTTAAAAGCTATTTTGGGGGGACTAGCTTATAAACAATTTTTGTAGCTCATTTTCTCAACGTATAGTAAATACGTTTTGAAATGATAACGCGTTATTCTCAAAACTTACGATTTTTACGATTGATAAATAATGACATCTGCAATAAACGATTTAAGGTCAATTTTTATACCAAAAAAAGATTAAAAGCAAAATTCATGCCAATTTGTGAATTTTCAAAAAAAATATCTTGGTTATTTTTAAAGAAAAACAAAAGTAGATTGTGATAAAAAAAACTTTTTCCCTCTAGGAACGGAGTTATGTGTACTTATGTGTACTTAAAATAAGGGTAACCCTTATCTTTACCGTTTTGGGTAGTGGGCATGGTCTGGAAAATACCTGGACACTGTCCTGAAGACAATGCCATGGAATTTTGGTCTCTCTGACCCTCACCAACATGTTCAGATCATGAAGTCACACAGAAGAAACATTTACAAATCCACTTTGGTGGGTCCATGATCCAAGAGGCTGGAAGTCATTTCTTCCCCTTTTTTCGTACCGGGCATGATCTGGATAGCATCTTGAATCAATGCTAAACAAAACGCCAGGATAAATGGACCTCTTACCAAACTGTTCGGATCATGCAGTACAAAGTATCGACACAATTGTCCGCGTTTAGATCGTTAGGCTTACACCCAGGCACTTCAAGTCAGTAAAATCGACCGAGGGCTTCGGAGATGTGGATGTAACTTCGATAAAGGGGAGGCAGCATCGAGGGAAAGATGGAGGCACGGAAGGAGTTGAAGCATTCGGTATATGGAAGCGAGGGCGTAGTAAACGGAAGATAGTGAGAGGGTTGGAGGAAAAGCAACGATAGCGGGAGAAAAATAAAGATATAGCAAATGTAAGGCAGAGAGAGAGAGAGAAAGGGGGAGGGAGATGGAGAGATAGAGTAAGGATAGTGATGGTGAGGGGAAGGTTTCCAGCTCGACGGAGCCAATTCAGACCCGGAATTTATCCTATCAATTTCTGCTCGGTGGAGTGGCAAAGAGCTCCGGGAACGTTCGCCGTTCGCTATATTAACGCTACACACAGGGCCCTCCGGGGTTCAACCAAAAAGCTCCCAGCCGCACGAGTACAATCCTACATTACCACCACCGCCATACCATCAACCAGCTTCACTATCCCCGACGCTTGTATAATATGATATCTGCAACAGCGAAACGATGTTCACGCGAGCGTCTGAATTCGCCTTTCATGCTTGCTTGCCAATGTCTCTCTTATACTGAGAGAAGCAGCGGCAGCAGCAGAACATCCCTCCTCTCAGGGCACGTTTTTCGCCCTGATACCCCACTCATCGCATTGTTGCTCACACCCCAAATACACGCTCTCCGATAAAGTGGCGAACGCTCGTCGAAACTTATTTGTGCGCACTTTAACCCCAATTATAACGTAGACGAATGGCTGCCAGACGCGTGCCAGCACGAGTCTCTCTCTCTTTTATAAACCTTTTCTTCGCAAAGTTTCTTCCCAGCCTATCCTTATCGGGCAATAAATATTTTCACTGGGTTCACGAGAAAATGATTGGAGTGAGATTATTACCGAACCATTATCGATGCTACCAATAAACTTTTGCCGTCATTAAGGCACCAGACCACGGTGCGTGCACGGTACGAGGGTATATTTTTCATAATTTTTTTCGAGCAAACGATGGATGGTTTTTTTTTACATTGATACTAATATTCAATAGATACATATGGGTCAAAATTCCGAATGGCAGCATGCGTTTGGGCCTCATAGTCGACGAGTGTTTTGTAACTTTAGGGACACATAGTACAGTATGAGAGTACACTCTGGATTTTTTTATTATTTTTGAATCGACCAGTTTCACTGTACCGATGACGTCATGTTTCGAAATTTCTTGAATGTCATGTTTTAATCAATTTCCCTAGACCCCCGTATTAAAAAAAAAAAAAATTCGACATATTTTCATCGAAAAAGATCTCTGCTTTTCAAAAAAAATGTTTCCAAATACGTATCAATTCGTATAAGCATAGAAAAATGGGGGTTTTTCTTAAAAAGGCGTTTTATCGATGAGCCCACACTCTAATCTGTTTTTTCATATTTTTTTCGGATTTCTGAAGTTTTTTTACACGGAAAAACTCTTTTTTAGACTGGGATGTCTGTGGCATCAAACCGTTATGTATTAAATATAATCTGAGGTGCTGTAAATATCGAGCAAATAGTGCGGATACAATACTGCTTACTGCGCTAGTATTGTATTATATTGTTAGTATCATTTTTTATCGTTATGGGTTTAGTCGTTATGGGTTTTTAACTTAACTTTTAATTTATTAGTACTGTAATAAGAGGATTTGACTATGAGAAAAAATAATAATACCCTCAAAGCAATATAATATACACGATTCCGGAGATTGCGTGTGTAAACAAACTTTAAAAAACATCCATTCATCTTTTATGAAAATATTTATTGACGCACGGTTAATTTTTCGCCAAGAAGTTGTCAAATATTTTTTTTTTTAGTATACTCAAAAGCAACCAATGTAAAACAAGTAAAAATTGTTAAATATTTTTTTTTTGCGCAAAATTAAACATGCATCAATAAACATTTTCGCAGGAGATCCCAGTCTGGAAAGAGAGTTTTTTCGTGTAAAAAAACCTCAGAAATCGGAAAAAAAATATGAAAAAACAGATTGGAGTGTAGGCTTATCGATAAAACGCCTTTTTGAGCAGAAAACCTATTTTTCTATGCTTATACGAATTGGTACGTATTTGGAAATCTTTTTTTTGAAAAGCTGAGATCTTTTTCGATGAAAATATGTCGAATTTTTTGTTTTTTTAATTACAGGAGTCTAGAGAAATTGATAAAAACATGACATTCAAGAAATTTCAAAAAAATGACGCCATCGGTACAGTGAAACTAGTCGATTCAAAAATAATAAAAAAATTCCAGAGCGTACTCTCATACTGTACTATGTGTCCCTAAAGTTACAAAACAATCGTCGACTATGAGGACCAAGCGCATGCTGCCTTTCGGAATTTTGACCATTATAGAAGACACTACGCAAATTTTTGTATTCGAATCTCAAGAATAGTTTGCCGTGTACGCCGCTTCCAAAAGGACACTTCGACGAAGTTACTGCTTGGTGGTTGACAGCAATTAAGCCATACGGTTCATCAGAAAAATACAAAAAAAAATATATTTATAAACTAGACATATGGGTTTATGGTATCACGTAAGGGAATTTCGATATCTACAAAAAAATGGCGGCCCAGCGAATTTTATTTCCCATTTTCACAGAAAATTTTCATCGTTGATGAGAAGAAAAAAAAAATAGAAGGGGCTTTATAAAAAAAAATCCCTACGTGGTGCCATAGAGACTGGATTTTCGAACATTCTAAGACTTAGTACATGCAAATCGGATGAATAGTTTTTTAAATATGTTGTCACCAGGTTGAAAAATGTAGTTTCGAGAAAAACGTGTTCAACATTTTGCTGAAGGATAATTCGACATACAAACTAAATTTTATATCTATATATTTTTTTCTCACCATCAGTCACTTATTCCTAGACCATAGAACAGCTCCTCAGAATCCAGTGACTCATTATTTTTTCCGTGTTTTGCACGCAAACGACCCTCATGCGTGTTTTTTTCGGCTTCGTGCGCTTGGAACGGTTTCACATAAAATGCTGTATCTTCGCCAATTTCGCGAATTTCTTTACGAAATTTAGTGAGAGCATTCTTAACAAATGCATCCTTAAAAAAATGAAGAAAAAAAATGTAAGTTTTTTTTTACCGTGGTCTGGTGCCTTAAGGAAAATCCAAACGACGCAGGGAAGAGATTATTTGAATACGCTCTAGCTTCGACGTGACGTCGTTCATCGGTGCACGAACAAAGGGTGTACTTGGAGGTGGTTTGAATAAAAAAAGAAGAAAAATTCGAAGCTTGTGTGTGGTAGAATTCCAGTCGGATACCAGGAGAGAGACATAAAGAGAAATTTCTTCCATTATTATTTTTCAAGAGACCTTTACCGGAGTGAGAAGCGGAGAAACAGAGCGAGAGAATAGAGAACGGGTGGGAATGAGGATATAAGCGCGAGTCTGTCGCGCAAAAATTAAAATTAAAGAGAATCCTAGCCCTGAAGGGAGTCGCATTCGCGTTCTGTGGGCTTTGCCGAGAGCTCTCGTAGAGATTTTTTTTGCTCAGAACGACAAGGGGGATAGTAGCACAGGGGTTAGGACAGGTCGTCGGACCTCTTTAGGTTTAGCGGAGCAAATGATCCACCAGCGAGCAGCCGAGTGCGGCGTGGAAAGAGAAAGAGGGAGAGTTAGATAGCGTCCTCTCTGTTCTAGCACCGGGTTTTCTGCCTCGCTATGCGAGAACCTCTATGCGGAAACCAGCGAACCGATCACATTGATCTTTGCCAAAAACAATAGTGGCCTGTCCGTCGACGGCGCGCCTCTGGATTTCCCTGTGCCTCGGCCAACGCCATACTTGATGCTCTGGCAAAATACGGGCTGCTTCTTCTCCGCAAGCGAAAGGTGACTCACCCTCAATTCAACTCCACTCTCTTACCGCGCATTTCATATTCTCCCGACACTACCGAACCTACCGCGCACTGTCACAATACACTGCGACCTCGATAATCGGAATCCGTCGGAACCGGCTCTTGCAAGAAGTGGAGTTGCGCACATTGCACAGAACCGTCTCTGCGCCGCTGGTGGCTGACGGCGGCCTGACGCGATTGGCTTGGCGCTTCTCCCACTACGCTGCAATTGCAACGATCGAGGTACCGATTATCGAGGTTGCAGTGTACTCTCATACGATATCCATCTCTTACGTTTTTCCGAATCTTTTTTTTGTTGACAGAACAAATCTAGGTTTGGAGATTCTTACCTCAACTGAATCTCTGATTTGATCGCTACTCCGGAGTTTGTAAAAGGAAAAATTACGATGAGTTGAATGTTTTTATCGATTCCCGCGCTATTTCTCGGCTTTAGCACGACACTCGATTTCATTAATAAAATTTCATCCGGTTAGTCGTGGTGGTTTCACAAAATATCGTGAAAACTTCATCGTCCAAAGGCGAGCAAGTAGCTTTTAGCGGGGGGGTAAAAAAATTCATTTTAACGCTCGAGTTTATATTTAAAAGCTGCGAGACAGGTGGGGTGTGTAAAAATCAACGGCAATTTCATGGTTAAGCAGGCTTAAAGTGAAAATACACACATACTCACTCGGTGGCTCTCGTTGCCCACCGATATGAAAAAAAAAAAAATTAAAAAAGCTCAGAGGGATCGGACGAAAAAAAATCTGTACAGCCATCTCATTCCAGGCGCCCGAAAGGCTATCGGTTTGTGTATTCGGTACATTATACCGAGCCAACGCCGTCGAGGGTTCAGAGATTTTTCGCTCGTTCGAGCTGTGAAACGTTCCGCAAATAGATTAACAAATAGAACGAGAAATGTAGACGAGCGAACGATGATCCATAAGGAATAAGACAAACGGATGGAAAACAAAATGCACGAAAGTTATCGTGATCATTGTGAAAAGGACGTTACAGAAAACGTAAGGCATGTGCCAATCGTTTCACAATTAAAGTTGGTGATAATTTATATGTATATACAAAAAACGTATTATTTGTTCAAAAATAAATTAAATATTGCATGGGAATTTTGGTTTATCTTTATATCAATGGTTTATCTTTTAATAATAAGGTACCTGCGGGTAATGAGGCCTAGCTAAGGGAGATTTGTAATAAAATGAAAAATATACAATTTAATCAATAAGTTTTAATGATAATCATTATTCAAGTACATTTTCTATAAAATATAAACGAAAAATGGTAATTTTTACCATAAACAAAAAAGAAATTAAACAATCAAAAAAACCTTATCAGTAGGCCTTATTTTACTATAGGAGGGTAATAAGGCCTACGGCTTTAATATGCTGAAATAATTAAACTATACTTAATACATTTGGTATTTGTGATCAATAATCATATGAATGCCTCTGTGTAGCTTTATAAGAACTTAAAATTCTTCTTTGCAATGCTCTGACAGCTGATATCAGGTCGTTTTTTGACCACAACGCTGGTTTAGGAGGCATCGGTATCGAGTCACTGAAATCAATCATCAATTAATAATAAATTAAATTAAGTGGAGGATACACTTCCCTATAATGTAAAAAACAACATAATAAAAAAAAAAATGTCAACACGTTTTTCTTATGATAAAATTTAGTAGGCCTTATTAACCGCCGACTACATATTTCAGAAAAACAACAAATAACAAATATTTGGACCATGATACGTTATTTATATCGTCAAGATATCGAAGTAGATATTCATAAAGATAGAGACTACGATTTTAGATCGTTAAGTGTAGTATTATCAAAAATACTTACGATTTACGTGGACCGTTCTTTTAGTATTCGTGCTGCGCGGCCGCGTCATATGATAGATGATGCAACACTGGAGACGGAGAACGGCGTATCGCGCTTTCGCGAACTTGTAGCGACGTTTTTATGCATTATGCTTCAGTCAGTGTAGCCTTGCGCGAAAGCGGTAATTGTAAATATGATTTTTGGCGACTAGGCCTCATTACCCGACAGGCCTTATTACCCGCGGGTACCTTACTTGTGAAGTATTTCTTGTAGCAAATTTCGAACAAAATTTTCAACTTTGTTGGGATGCATAGGAAATCCTAATTGAGCTTTTTCGACTATCCATGTTTCCAACCGCAGCTCTTTTGCAGTCAAGATAGATTGTTGACCCACGGCACAATCTCATTAACTTTGGAATGTAAAGTCGTCTTTGGGACACCATAAGATATTGCTGCCTTGTTCAATGTCATCAATTCAGATCTCACAGCTCGAATGTCAATTTTGTCATAATTTAATCGCTGATGCAATTTCTTAATTATAATTTATTGAATTTAATGCAATACCAAACTTCTCTAAACATCAAGAAATACTATTTAAAAAAAAAAAATTACAATGCTTATTTCGCCGGCCTTATAAGGTGCAACCCCGAGAAGATCATAACTGGGAAGATCAAGAAGCGATATCAAGATACGGAGGTAAGGTAAAAATCAACGATGGAATCCTCGAAAGGTTTGTTCATCTCCCAAGACCTCGGTTATCTCTCGTGAATGAAAGAAGCTCTCCGGAACAGCCGGATCTCCACCTTTTCTCTCTCTCTCTCTCTCTCTCTCTCTCTCTCTCTCTCTCTCTTCCTCTCTCACTCGACCCTCGGTGCATCCGAGCTAACGTCGCTGCGCATCAAGTATAGCCGGTAATCAAGCCCACAACTGCGAGACTAAACTGTGAAGAGTCAGTGAACACTTTGTTCGAGGCAACAATCAACTTTTCAATCATAACCGCCTCTCCATTTCGCGGTGAGAGAGTCTCTCTTCAACCCCCATCGCCGATCTCCCCTCTCTGACCATCGCCATCTCATTCTCTCTTAGTTTTTGGACCGTCCATCTTCATAAATTTCATCTCCCTTCGTACAACCGTAATATAACATCGAGAGGCACATTCTTTTCCCTCTTGCTCTTACCCCGTCAGTTACTTTAGTCTCTGGGTCTCTGCCGGGGATATGGCTGCACTTATGAAAATACCCCGGGTGTATAATTCGCCCGATGGTAACGGAGTGAGCGAGAAGGAAGAGCCATTTTGATGTTGGTGGGTCCAAGAAGAGGCCCCGTTGATGTGCTTCACTATACCAACGTCATGGGAGCTACGGTAAAGGGAACTGTGCATTATGGCACAGGGAAAGAAGGTGGCTGGTAGGTTGCCCGGAGGGTTGTTTTTTTTCCTTTCTTTTTTATGAATATTCGAACACGCGCAAATAAATTCGAATGTACAGGGACGAAAAGGTCGCCAGACGTGAAGTGGTCGTCCAGCTTCTACGTCCACATACACATAAGTATATATACCAACTATATGTGAGTTTATATGCACACATACCAGCTGTATACTATGTAGTACACCTCACTTTTAACGTCCTTTCGTCTGGCACTGTTCGTGTGTTGGAGGAGGTCGTCTGGTTTGAGGGGGTCGCAGTGGCAGGCATAGAGAAACCCGGCGAGAAAGAGAGGGAGGGAGAGAGCGAGAAAGGGAAAGAGAGTGAGAGGAGAGTGCATGGTGACTACTGCACAGGGGCTGTCAAGGGTCCGACGTGGTGCCTCGGATCGCTAACCAGGTTCGTCGTCTCCAAACTACCACCATTAAGGGTTACTACGACTAATGTCACACGTCAGATGATATTTCAAAATCCAAAGGGCGTATCTCAATATTCCTCGTGTGTTCTTCATACGCCATTTTGACACTGGAATTGTCGTCACAGACGCTGTCTGGGAAATGTGGAATAGGTTCTCGCAAGGTTCAACTAGCTCGACCAGAGGTGATGCCACACACATCCCACATACTCTGCTGAGGGTTTTGCGCGAGTGCGTCGTCCGCATGGTCTGTCTCAAAACTAACGCCTCTCTCACTCTCACCCTCCCACCCTTTCTCTCTCTCTCACGAGCTTACCAAAGAGCCAGTGAGTATAATATACAGACGGTTCCTGAAGAGCCAGGTGACCCACACACGCTGCCATCCCGGTAGACGTTTGCCACCACTTCGTGGGTTGCACAGCAACGACCACCCCATCCAATCCACACCCAACGCCAACACGCACACACGCACACACACACACGAACACCTCTCCTTCGTCTCCTTCTGCTCACTATACCCTCTAGCTTCTTGTCCAAGAAAAGGCATACCTCTTGGGCGGACTCTCACTCCTTTCATTCCACTCATCACTCTACTAATACTGCCTCTCCATGGTATTACGACCATTGGAATTCCATCCTCGACCCATTTCGTCTCGCCCCACTGTTGCGCTTCCTCCCTTGATTCATTCTCGCTCGCACCGTCTGCCACACTTTTATATGTATGATCTGACTGGATTTTTTCATGCTAGCAACCTATATATTCGTGAAACCATTTTTCGAACTTTACAACAAGCTTGACAAGTACGAAACGCATCAACTTTCAATAAATTTTGCCATGAGTGGTGTAGTAAAAAATCCACGATTTGTGAATGTCCGATTTCAACCGCTCCCGTGTTTCGAGTGGATTTGTCATTAACCTTTTGCACTTGATTTCAATTGAAAAAAAACCCCTTTTGAGCATGAAGAACGCGTGCCTTTTTCCCCCAAGTCCTTCATCTCCCTGCCTAAGCGCAATGTTTTAGAGAAAGTTGCTTTTATTTTTTATTTTTTCAAAACTCTCTTTGCAACCCGTTTGATAAATTTTGCATCCCCCGGGCGCTTTGGTACAAACATAAACCGGTCGTATACGAAATCTGGCAAGCTCACCGCTGCGAAATTTCGACGCACGGGGGAAAAAAAGCTCGCAGGCCGGTGACCTTTTGAATTAACGCCGCGAGACGTGACTCGCGGGCGTATATACCAGAATCGCAAGCACCGTATATGTCTGTGTGCGAAACTCGGCGTGTGTATATCGGTCGTTTGACGCTGATACACTCGCGCCATGTCGTCAGCGCCACTTCGGAATCAGTTGGTTTGCGAAAAAGAAAGAAAAAAGCGGAAAACAACCCAACGGAAAAAAAATGAAAAAAGTAAAACCGCGTTGCCGCGATAAAAAATCATGCCACGACTTTGCGTGTACGCGCGTGGGGTCTCTGTGTAGTAAGATACGTATATACGTGCACATATATCGTTAATTCCGTGGATAGGAGGGCTGTAGTTGGTCGGGCAAGTGGCAGATATATGCCGAAACGTTTATATACACAGGCGACAGAGCTTTTTATTCGTTTGCAAGCCCCAGGGCGGAAATATAAAATTTACTGAAGAACTTTCGAACCGCATGTGTTTGAGAGTGCGTTTCGCGGATATATAAATATATATATATATTATATATATTAGGGTGATTGGTTTCAGGGCAATTTTTTTTTTGACCCATCGTGCCCAAAAACCTTTGGTTGGTTCCCAGAAACGAAGTTTCATGAAAGGGGGGTGTTGTCAAAAAATATTTAGAGGTCGGGAATAAAAATTGAAGGTTTCCCATTAGATTAACATTGAAAAAAAATGTTCTCATTATTATTGTTAGCGTTCCGCAAATTTTGATATAGCGATATTTTCCGAGTGGGTTCTTATAGGAAATATGATACTCTACAACAAAGTTCATTGAGCCATGTCCGTAAATTCAACTGTTTCAGCGGTATCATTATTTCAAGGGAATATGGTATGAAAATATCTATTCAAATGGCTCTAACGCCTAAGCTATTAGATATATCGAAAAAATTCAAATGAGAACTTTGCAGGGAAAGTAATTTGCTACAAAAGTCTTATAAGCCGAGCCCGTAAATTTAACTCTTTTTCAGGTATAGGTGTATGAAGTAAAATAAATTGATATTTTTTTGTTTTATTCAATCAAACGAACTCCATTTTTTATGACAGCATGTTAAGACTCATCAGAAAAACCATTTAACGAATGTCAGAAAGAATTCCCTATGCAAATAAATCAATGAAACAAAAAAATCTATTTATTTTACTTCATTCACCTATAGCTGAGAAAGAGTTGAATCTACGGGCTCAATTTATTAGACTTTTTTGTAGCAAATTACTTCCTCTACAAAATTATCATTTGAATTTTTTCGATATATCTAAAAGCTTAGGCGTTACAGCCGTTTGAATAGATATTCTCATACAATATTCACTTGAAATAATGATACCGCTGAAACAATTGAATTTACAGACATGGCTTAATCAACTTTATTGTAGAGTATCATATTTTCTATGAGAACCCACTTGGAAAATATCGCGATATCAAAATTCGCGGAATGGTAACACTAATAATGAGAAACAATTTTTTTTAAATGTTAATCAAATGGGAAACCTTTAATTTTGATTCGCAACCTCTAAATATTTGTCGACAACACCCCCCCCCCTTTTTCGAAACTTCGGTTTTGGGTACCAACTAAAGGTTTTTGGGCACGATGGATAAAAAAAAGTTGCCCTGAAACCAATCACCCTAATATATATATCATTAAATGAATCACGAGGCAGTTAACTTCCGGACGCGCATCAACGAAAGGCATTCGCGATTTCGCAATGTCTCAATAAAAATGTCGCTCTACCGCGGCCTCGAAGTACTTTTCGCATTTTTTTCGTCGCCTCGTCAATCTCTTCCCTGGCCGGGTTTTATTTCTTTTTATTTCCCTCTTCGGCAAGCAAAATGCTCGTGGATGCGGGACAAATGAACGTGCAAACTCGGAGAAATCAACCCTCCGGTTTTCCCTGCTCTTCACTCTTCTCATCAGCTATCCCACGTGTCGCTTTAAACGCGCAGCTAATTTTGGTTGCTCTTTTTTTTTAATTTACAGTGAAAGCAGCGGTGAAATACTGGCGTACGAAAAAAAAAGAAAAAATAGCGCAGAAGCTTTCTCAGCGTTTGGCAGTGTGAAACGCATGCAAAATGGAAATTCAGCAGCGCAAGCACCTCGTTTTTTCGTTTCATCCCTTTAATAACTACCCGCAGTCGCGTATGTTTATTTTCTTATTTGCTTTAATTTTTTTCTTACTTCTTCATCGGATTCAATTGCTCTTCGGAAATAGGCAACGAGAACGTGGACGGGAAGAGCATCAAGATCTGAAGGGAGGAAGAAAATTGAGGCGAGAGACTCTGAATTTGGAACATTCCAGAATGTTTCGATCAGCCCTTGGCTCCTAACACCGCCAATTTTGCAATACTTCACGAGCCATGGTCGTCAGGTTGGAAAAGAATGTTCTATGACGGAGTCCGTCGGTAAGGTAGTGACGGGCCCAGAAACGGCACGAGAGAAAAATAATGAAATGTCGTCGTCCCGGGAATCGAACCCGGGACCCTTGGCTTGCGAAGCAAGAGTGCTAACCACTGCGCTACGGCCACTTCTTACTCCGTCTCGTTCGTGCCGTCTATTTCATGTGTGTTAATACCCACAAAAACACCAAAAATGGTGTACAAAAACTGGAGACAAGTACATTTCAAGAGTATCCTTAGTTTAGTCCACCTACAAAAAGTTGTAAAATCACTAGAAATTAACCCTGAATACGTATTTACAAGCACATGTAGTATCCTAGTTCGACTTTTATTTACAAGCATATAATTATTATTACGTATGCGGAAGTCAAATTTATAAAATATGAAAACATCTTTACGTTTAAAAATAAAAAATAAATCCATTACTAAAAATAAATAATAAATCGATGGAACAAAATTGATCACAAAAATAAAAAGTACTTAGCGAGTTAGGCAATATTTGCAAAAGATGTTTTAGTGATACATGGCTGATGAGGTTGCTTCAGGTGAAAAAACTCGCCAAGTACTTTTTATTTTTGTGATCAATTTTGTTCCATCGATTTATTATTTATTTTTAGTAATGGATTTATTTTTTATTTTTAAACGTAAAGATGTTGTCATATTTTATAAATTTGACTTCCGCATACGTAATAATAATTATATGCTTGTAAATAAAAGTCGAACTAGGATACTACATGTGCTTGTAAATACGTATTCAGGGTTAATTTCTAGTGATTTTACAACTTTTTGTAGGTAGACTAAACTAGGGATACTCTTGAAATGTACTTGTCTCCAGTTTTTGTACACCATTTTTGGTGTTTTTGGAGGTAATTTGTCCACTTTTTGCAAAGTTAATATATTGCTCTCTCTCACTCTAACGCGATCTCTAGAGTGCTCTCTCACGCACTCATGTGATCATTGTCGATATTTTGACCGCTCTGAAACACACCACGTACCGTTTTATCGCTAACTCGCTAACTTCATGGTGTGTGCGAAAAATATGTGCCGAAAAATATGCGACGAAAATGGCCGACAATGGAATATTCATTGAGAAAAATTAACCCATAAAAATACGTATCGCCCATCCGCGACCAGCTATGGCTTTCTTTCAGGTACCAATCGAAAGAGAAAAAATCTGCGGACAAAACGTACATCTCAAATTTTCTCAAAAGATCTGTATAATGAGTTATTAGGAAAAATGAATTTTTCGCTATAGATATACTCACATGTATAAGCAAGGTTGTTGGCGTAAGAGAATCTTGGTGCGACTCTCGACATGTCGGTAAGGTCGGAAATGTACTTGTCTCGAGTCACTACCGCGACTCTTGATGCTGGACCGTCACAGTTCACAAATTTATAAAAAAAAAAATTCAACCCCCCACGAGCTTTCAACTCATATTTTGAACTGGGCAGAAAGAATAAAGTTCGTAAGACTATTAATTTAGAAATGGTTGAAATTTGGCATACAAGTTATTTAATATGTTGTCCAAACATCTGTGCAGTTTAAATAAGTTTGACCGTCCCAAACCCGAGACATTCATACCCAAAGTTAGCTTAATTTACACGTAAGACATATTGGAGACGCATTGTGCATAGGTACGTTATTAATTCTACCGTCAAAACGAAAATTACGAAGTTGATCAAAAACTGAGAAAAGCTCGAACGGGATGTCACGAATTACGTGAAAAAAAATCAGGATGATTTACCGTCTAGTTTCCAAGAAATAACCATTAGAACCCGACGGGTTTAGACATCAGTAAAGTTGACCTGGAATGCCCCATACAGAAAAAAAGCTGCGGTTGTCGACGTGTGTATACGAAAAGTGAAAGAGACACACAGAAACGTTCGCCCTCTCGCTCTCTCGGCTCTGAGCTAATGCAGCGCAGTGAAATATTCATCAGTCTGCCTGCCTGCTTCAGTGGGCCCAGCCCACCCTTTATATTTCGTAATTACCCTCCCCGAGAGTTTCTCCCTCTCTTCGTTCATTTTCTCTCCCCCCCTCTTTCTCTTGTTTCTCTTCCCCATCTTTTATCTCCCTCATCATCAGAGCAAGATTCCGACTATTTTGCGCATCTCTTCCCTTGTCCCATCATCTTCATCTTTCTCCCGTACTTTTGTCCCTATCCAACCCTTAAAAAATATCCGCCTCGCTTTCCTTCGGAGTTTTCACCCCTTTCCTCCCTCCATTACGTTCCTGTCGTCATCACTTCATCATCATCCGCAAACTTGATGGTGTTACACAACATTTTTCATTTTCTCGTCATTGTGTGCCCCGTATTTTCTACTTTTTTTTACCAGGTATATAATGACGGAGGGACCGTAAACACCCCTATTACTCCTCTTTTTTCTCATTCGTCAAGCTCGCATTCGGGGCAAACGATATTTTTTCGCACGTCGCAAAAAGAAAGACTCGTGTCCCTGTGTGTGTGTCTACGTTTTGTAGGGCTGCTCCACTTTTCGACAGGTGATGCTTCAACATAAAGTGCTGATGATGACGACGCTCGTTAACGCCAAGTCGAAATCACCCTTTCATGAATCTTTGAAAAAAATAATCCTCAATTTTCATTGTACAATGTCCCACAAATGCTGTGTGTCGAAATTTCACTGTAAATATTTCGATATTATAAATTAATAACAATTTATATTTTAATCTCCCTGTCAATTTTGATTTCAACTAGACCATGTAAAGAAGAAGTAATTAAGATAGTTACGAGTACCAAAAACCAATATACACAGCGGAAATTTTCAATGTATTACGATTATTCCAATTAGACATGAAACAATTTATATTATTTGGTCGGAATATAATCACGACTGAGTCAATCAATATTTTCTATTATCGCAGATTACAGTCGTCACGATTTTGTAATGTTATTTACTTTCCGTTCCTTTTTATTATATTGTAGATTTTTAATTGGGCTTTTATCTTGACGATATACTGAAGACAATGCCGTTTTATTTCGCTCTCTCCAACCTCTTATTTGTTGAGCTTAAGCCTAAAGTTGCATAAAAACAGTCTTTTTGCCTATTTCTCGAGGAAATTTTTTTTTTTTTATAGCATATTCATGATCAGCGATCGATTTTCCATCAATATAGCCTCTGAGATGTTGGTAAAGACGAATAGAAAAAAAATTATAACTTTTAGACCCCCATGAGTCCTGTCCATTCGCAAATCGAGTTTCAGGCAGATGCTCAAATTTTTTTTCGGTCGTTCAGAGCTTCATAGCGTGAGTTTTGGATCGGAAATTTCCCGGACAATACGAATAGATTATTTGCGTTCGGTAAATTCCTCACGGATGAAAGAAAATTAAAGAAAAAAAACTCTGCCGATCGTTCGAGGACCTCGTGACATTTTGCTGACGCGTTGTCATTATAGATTTTAAAGGTTCGAGGAGAAGAAACGATCCCGGGACCAAGGGTTGAAAAAAGAGAGAAGAGAAGGAGAAAGCTAAAAAATTACGTCGCGCATCAAGGGCTGGAGCAGCAGCAAAGAAAAGAACAGGCAAAGTTCTGCATTCTAAATATCGACGGGGGCCAAACCAAATATGATCAGTTTGTAATCACATGCGAGAATCCGTCGCGGAGTAGAGGGATCACCGAGCTAAACGGGAGAAGGTGTGCGCTTACATTATCACGTTGCCTCTCGCATAGCTCTAAATATTTATGCGCTGGTATCTCCCCGACTCCACAAACGCACCAACCCTCACCCGTCTCTATGAGAACGCATCTCTCGCGTTCGAACATCAAAGAACTTTCGAGCCGCTCATATATACCTATATATATGAACATGCGCTCTCGATTTCCTCGCTCGTGCCCTACGCACATACATAATCCGTAAAAATAAATTCCCCAAGGCACAAGGTCCACCATATTTTTTCCTTCTCGATCCGCCATCGTCAGAAAAAATAAATAAAAAAAAAAACAAAAACCAAAACATTAAGATATATCGAAGGCTGATAAGTTACTGGATAAATAAAAACCCGTTGGTGAACATTTGGCTTCGACGAGATCGTTCATTTCGTCTCGGGAATGTTTCGCTTCTTAAAATTTCGAAGGGCTGCCGAGAGGGAAAAAAAAGAATACGGAAAAAGAACTGGCAAGGGTCTGCGGTCGGTTTCCCCGAGCCATTTCTCTGCAGTCTGCATATATTTTGACTGTATATATATAGCACATATATCCTGCTACTTTAGGAGCTTCTGTTCACTCGTTCACCCGATTCTCCTTTTTTTCCATTTTACTCAGACAAATGTGTGTGGGTGTGTGAACAGCCTCGGCCTATCCGACACCGCAACGTTGATACGCGCACGCGAAAACACAAGTTTGTGTGTCACAGGCAAACACACTGAAAAAAGGGGGATGGTGACGAAGGAAGAGGACGTTTGCGAAGGGAGTACAAGGTAGGAGGAACAAGATGAAGAGGGATGGAGGAGGAAGAAAAATAGAAAAGGAGCGTATAAAGTCTACGGAGTCGTCGAGACGTTAAAACAAACATGGAGTCACACACGCAGTCGTCACACTTTCCAGAGCGCGAGGAAAAAGACGAAGGGCTCACCCGGTTTATTCTTCTACTCCACCTGATCCCTGTTCCCCCGACTCACACAGGTACCTTTAACCGTTTAGTTTAGAAATGCTTTAAATTTGGCATACAGGTTATTTAATATGTTATCCAAACATCTGTGCAGTTTAAATAAGTTTGACCGTCCCGAACCCGAGATATTCACACTCAAAGTTGGCTTAATTAACATGTAAGGCATTGGGGCACGCATGGTGCAAAGGTACGTTATTGATGCCACAATCAATAACAAATCTTATGAAGGTGATAAAAAACTGAGGGAAGTTCAAACGGGATGTCATGAATTAGGTGTCAAAAAATCAGGATGATTTACCGCCTAGTTTCCAAGAAATAACCATTAAAGCCCGACGGTTTTGGTGTTATAACATAAATTCTGCAAGCGCCTGGAGAGGAAACGGAACGGGGATCGTGGCCGCCATAATTTTTAGCTTGAATTACTGTATAAAATGGCGGAAAAAATAACATGACTTGTGCCAAAATGGTGCAAGTCACTGTGACGGGGTGAAGAACAATTTCTCTCAGGGTTGTGTTTGATAAATTCCACCTGTGAGGAGCCACTTTACGTGGAGAACGAAGCGTGAATGTGGATTCAGGATGAAGGACGTGCCAGATTGTGTAAAGAGGGAATAAGAAGCCGGGAAGAACGTTGACCGCAAATGCACACAAAACGAAATCGTGACACGGACGATTAGCCGCGGGTTGCGTTTGCCTCGGTCCCTTTCGCGATTCTCTTCCTCCTCCGGTGGTCCGAACTATTATCCGGTCCATTCGAAGGAGGAGAAATATATTTAGGGCTCTGAGGAATCGGGGAAAGAAAGTGAATCAACCCTCTAGGAAGCATCGTCAAAAGCGTCTCGATGTTACTCCTCGTTGCGCAAACGATCGCAACAAAAACCCAAATGGTAAGAACCACAACAACAACAATAACAACGAAAAAAATGGCTCCACAAATATTTTCCCTTCGTGGGATATATGGAGAACCTCAAAAAAAAAAAAAGAACCCTCAGGAAAATTTTGGTCAACCGACTGATCTTGAAGCTGAATAAGCGTATGGTCTACCGCTTGTAAACACTCGATTCCGCCCTTTTAAACATCGAGACATCGATCGGTTTTTCCTTTTTTCCTCCTTCTTTTTGTATGACGGGCTAACACGGGTTTTGCACACGATGCTTTATAAATTGGTGGAGTTTGTGAAGTGTGCGCACAATGGGCAACCGGGCGTTATGCGATTTTCGTGCGGGTTTACGTTTGTGTGTGTGTGTGTGTGTGTGTGTGTGTCTGTGATCGTGGTAACTCCGTTATCGCGGTCCGGTAAGCTCACGGACAATGTCGCCCTCGTACACGAAACCGGCTTCGACGTCTTTGCCAGCGTTGCGGTATGGATCGTGGACAAACGAGTGCAACGAAGACGGGAGGCGGAATCTACGGTCCGCAGCGTCTCCATCTCGATTCGGCTTCTCTCCTTTTTTTGTTCCTCCTCGTCCCTTCCTCGCTCCCTTTTGGCCCTTATTTCGCTCACCCGGAGGCTGTATCTCTCGTGATCCCACTTTCGCGGTCACTGATGTCCAAATATTTACCCGCAATGTGTATCGCCCCCGCACCGAGAGTCCGATGGACATTACACTCCGCTCTGCGCTCTCTCGCTTCCTCTTCTTAGCCATCTTTTTTTTTTGTTAGCTCTCTTCGTGACCGCGATTTTTCTTAAGACCGGGCTCATCTTCCTTTTCACTTCTTCAGGCTCTTCCTCTTCCCTTCCCCCCGAGCCATACTTCTCTTTCATCGGCATTGAAAAGATGATGGGACGGATGGATAGGCGTGTAAGGTGCCTCTATTATATTGCCCTATACACGCCGTTATGGACGTCAATCTTTTATATATATATACATCTATTCATGATGTGTCAGGGCTCATTTTTTATTATGCAACGCTTTGGAGTTTTTCGCTCTGCCTTCACAACGAAACGTTTTTCGTTCTCGGGAATCGTTACCCGGAAAAAACATCCAGTCTTTCCTCAAGGGGAAAGGGACTCTTGCGGTCGAAAACAAGGCCTAAATTTAACAATTTATTCTGGGAGTATGGAAAAAGGTATAGGATTCCTTTTCAGACGGTTTATTCAACACGTATTGAAGTATGAGAAAAACATTTTTTATCGTCACCCTGATACAAAATGGCGGCGACAGAGCCAATCTTTTCGCTTTTTTCAAATGGTGCTTGATAGGAGGACGGATTTTTGGTAAAGTATGAGACCTGGAACCAAAAACTAAAAAAATTTATGATCTATATACTATTCGCCATGGAATTAGGTAGAGATTTCTTTATAGATCGATTTTTGTAGAAATTGTGCACTTTTGGAAAAATGCATTCTTTGGCCAAACAATGAGCAGTAAATTGTTTTAAGGCCTTAGGCCACCCTAGAATTTTCGAAAAATTGATTTTTTTAATTTTTTTCAAATGATCCCGTAGGACTTCAAAAATGAAACTGGAAGGCCAATTGTACGGTGCAGGCATCACAGATTAAAGGTATTGCAAAATTATTCATGATTTTCTACTACTCAAAACTTCAAACGCATTTATCTCAAAACTGCATTTTTTAAGTTGACCGGACTCATAACTCAGACAATGTTCAACCGATTCACTCGAAATTTTGAATATATCTTGAAAAATACATGGTCTATGGAAGTAGGTAGGATTTTTTTTTAATTGCATAGTTCATTTGTTATTAACAATTATCTAACGATTTTTTAGGCAAATTTTTCACTTTCCACTTTAGAAGTGCGCCATTTGGCCAAAAATCAATATATAATCGAAAAAAAATTATTGGCTCATTATGATTAAAAAATTACAGGAGCTGTTAGTCCGGCCGTGAACCCTGAAAAAACGGAGACGTCATCGCGAAAACGCTACATAGCCGCCATTTTGTAATTAATCGCTTCAAAAAAATTATTGTAAGCAATCACTCATATGTATGATAACACCCCGTTTTTGTAATCTCGATTTATTTTGTAGTATTTCTGAAAAAAAATCCCCAAAAAACCTATTTTTTCGGCGTCTAGTAGAATAGCCTAAGGCCTTAAAATAATCTACATTAACGTCATCTACATCATTAAGTGCAATGTTAAAGAGCGCAGCGCTTATGTCTCACTTCTTTTCCGGTTTCAAAACTTTCCGTAATCCTCACCCACGAATAATGTACAAACAAATTCTATTAAATTACAAATGCTTCAAATAATTAATAATTTAATTATCAAAGTAATAACCATCGCCCATTTCGTAGTGATTTTTTTCGTTACTCACATTGACGATTTTATAGACAGAGAGGCCGGATGATTAATTCGTACGAAGGGACTTACCTGAAAATAGAAAAAAAAAACATTGATCAATTTCGGTGAATAACTGATGAAGAAAATCTATAATCGTCATCCCAATTTTTTTAAAATACAGAACATATTTGTTTGAATCTTGATGAGTGAATTACAGCACAATTCCATAAGAGTAACAGTGGAGTTGTTTTAGCATCGACTGAAATGTTTTTTGCAATTTATTTAAATTTCCGGCTGAAAAAATTACAAAACAACTTAAGAGAATTCTTCTGTACGACAAAATAGTTTAGTTTTAATAAAATTCTATTTTGGTAATGAAAAAAAATTGTCAATGTTACAAAGAGCGTACGAAAAATCAGAGGTTTTACAATTTCTGTAATATTATTGCACATTATTCATTTATTTATTTACGTTGATAATATTAAGCAATATTATTTTCAAAGTGTATTCACAAAGTTGATTTTTAAATATTGTTATGTTCTATAATAAATTTATACTGATCATTATAGAGTACCCCCTCGATATAAGAGCGTTTCCCCTCCGTTCCGCTTGAGCGAGTTTTATTGCTTCCTCCACTCTACCAATGTACGCTATGCAAGCTCTTATTTCGAGTTTTAGTGATTCGAACTCTACAGTAGTAGTGGGGGAACGCTCCGGCGACGAATTTCTCAGAACTAACCTCCCCTAATCGCCCTGGAGCGCTCTTATATCGAGGAGGTACTGGAATATCTTAGAATGCGTTTAACTTTGCAGTACCGAATGATTCAGTGGAATGGTTAAGAGCTTTGATGGGGAAGAACATGGATAATTTAAGGCCCTTTGTTCTCATGCCCAAGTGACATTACCCGGGAAATTTTCATCTCACCAATTTGGAAATTGTAATTGGGATCTTTGTGTATCTTCGCGGATACGAGGACTAATAGAGAGGTTCATATCAGAGTTGCGGGGAAAATATCGAACGTTGCGTTGAAATATTTCTTCGAACGAAAGGAGAGTCGATACTCGACGATTAAATATTCATCGAGGTGTAAGAGGTAGGTCGGAAACGACGTGACGACGACGTTCAATGACAAATGAATCAGGCCTTCACCGGCAAAACCTTTCAACGATTTCAACCCCGATGCATTACGATTTAATGCAACCTTTTGTACGTTTAAATCATCTATCAAAAGCCTTCTACATTTTTTTAAAGGTCTTCCGGAGGAGCTAAAATTTTTTTATGAATATTTTAATACTTATATATTTTTATTGACGAGAAGTTAAGATAATTTGATTTTGCTTAAATTTTTAATATTTTGTCAAGAATACGCAGCTTCCTTTTGGCATAATAAGAATAACTATACACTGCGACCTCGATGATCGGTACCTCGATCGTTGCAATTGCAGCGTAGTGGGAGAAGCGCCAAGCCAATCGCGTCAGGCACCAGCGGCGCAGAGACGGTTCTGTGCAATTTGCGCAACCCCACTTCTTGCAAGAGCCGGTCCCGACGGATTCCGATTATCGAGGTCGCAGTGTACTTGGTGAGGATGTTGGGAATAGAGTTAAAATGAAACTGGGACAAAATGGGCTACACAAGAATTCCGGAATCGCCATCTCGTAATTCTTATCCCTATTCAATAAATTTCATTTTATTTCATCATTTAACGTTTGCACCCAAAAATGGTCCAAATTGTCACTCGATCGACTCACATCCAGATAACAAAATCGTCCAGAAAAAAAATGGACTTTCGACTCTCTGATTTTCATGGAATTGTTTGTGGTCCCAGGAAATGTCTTGACGGATTACATGAATCAGCTTGTAAACCGATGCAAAAGAAAAGGAAAAGAGGTGTTGGAGCTCGTCTGTCATCGTCTTGGGGTTGTGCGGAATTTCACCTCGTTTGAGACACGCGCAGCCCAAACATGCGACCACGATTATATCCAAGTTTCATACGCATTTGACTCGAAATCATGCTCCCACACGTACAATATACGGTCCCTAATACAAGGCATTGCAGCCGATCCACGAATTTCTGTAGCAAAAAAAAACACTAAAAAATGTTGGCGTATATCGGACGACGATTTCCGTTGCCGTCGGGGCACGCTCACGTCACGTTTTCTGTTTTACGCGCATATGCGCGTTTAGCCTTCGCGTAAGGGAATCCGGTGTACGAAATTAACTCGGTCGCTTGTTTTTTCAAGCCGTCTCGTTGAAATCAGATCCAGCGGAGGGGTTCGCTGTGACTCGAGCCGAGAAGCAAAAGGTTTATCCGACTCGAGACTGTAGGATCACGCGCGTCCACCAGACCCAAAATATCACCCAAAATCGTTTTCAACCGTAACCAGAAAAAATATTTATGAAATTGGGAATTAATTTTTGCAATTCCATTGAATATTAAGTAGCCCAGTAGACAGATCTTTCATTCTTATTTTTTTAATACATTTGTTAATATTTTGACAATCAACAAAGAAATGTTCGAAAAAAAAATTAAATAAGTTATAAGCTGGTAAAGTTAGGGGTAAAAAAGGGGTGTACTGGTTGACACGATTCCAACCTTTCTAGTAATCCGATACAACATTAAAAAAAAAGATTCTTAATTAGTAAGAATGTCATTATAGCCCCTACCTCAGAGAAAACGGAAAAAATCGACTTAACCGTATCTAAAATACCCTCTTGAGGCTAGAAAATGTTTAACAATATCGCGTGTTTTTTCGATCAAGACACGTTTTTTCTTATCACCGATAGGCAAATATCGATAAAGTGAAATGTGATGGATCTTCTCTTGGGATTAAAAAGTCATAGCATATTGTGTGAATTCAACGAACAAGGAAAAATCATTTTGCGCATATCCTGGATTGATAAAACCAGCTCAGTTGTGTATCACTCGAATTCGACCCCCCCCCCCCCTCAAATATTATTCTCCCCCAAACGGTGACGCAGAAGCTCGAGTGGATGCTGCTGTGTTACGCGAATTCTACGGATCTGCTGATCCGGCAAAACTCGACGACTCCTCCTTTCTATTGTCATCGTGGAATGAATGACGCTCTCTCGTCGTTTCGCTCTTTTCGTTTATTCTTCCGCGACTGCTCTCCTTCGTTCCTTCAATAGCATCAAGTACCCTTTTTTCGTAGGACTTTCAACTAAATATTTATTACCTTTAGGAACTTATTTCCGAACTTTCATTGATTGTCGTCGCGGCAGAAAAGCCTCGACTTGAGAACAAGAAAAAAAATATAATCATCGTTTGCAATCCTCGTGGCATGAGCGATAATTGTTTTTCGAGTAACTCGGTTGGGATTTCTCACGAGGAAAACGGAAATTAAAGTGGTCGTTTGGATTGCGATGCGCCGTTAAAGGCTGAACCTATATATATATATATATACCCTTAATGTCTACCCTTAGTCTCCTTAATGTCTTCGGGTAAATCGATTGGTTATTGGCTCGTACGAAATCGCGTTACCGCGAGTCGTCATTCGATTGAAACAAAAAGAATAAAAGAAGAGAAACAAGTTCGAGGGTGCGGTAAACCACTTAAGACTCACGCAAGACCGACGAAGAAGGAGAAGAAGAGAGAGGGCGAAAAATAGAGATAGTAGACCTGAAGAAGGTGTACTATCGGGATCTCGATGATGTGGTCTGTCTCTTTTTATTTTCATCGTTACGCAGCTACTTTGCTCGTTTCAGATTCACCATAATCGTGAAATACGCTCGAAGGATCGTTATACGAGTTTCAACGATAAATTCAAGAAAAAAGCTCAATCCAAAGTGGCTTTTACTCTTCCGGAAACCCAAAAAATGTGTAACATCGATAAAAAAAACTGGAATTGCAAATGAAAAAGTTCTCAACACACTTGAGAAGTTGGATTCCCAAAACCACATGCTCGAAGGATCGTTATACGAGTTTCAACGATAAATTAACGAAAAAAAGCTCAATGCAAAGTGGCTTTTACTCTTCCGGAAACCCAACAAATGTGTAACACCGATAACAAAGCTGGAATTGCAAATGAAAACGTTCTTAACACACCTGAGAAGTTGGATTCCCTAAACCACTGGCTCAAACGATCGTTATACGAGTTTCAACGATAAATTAACGAAATAAGCGGAATCCGAAGTAGCTTTTCTGGAAATCCAAAAAATGTATAACCCCGATAAAAAAACCGGAATTGCAAATGAAAAAATTCTTAACACACCTGAGAAGTTGGATGATTCCCTAAACCACTGTAGTCGTTACATGCGTTTCTAAATTATTTTGTTCTACCTTCTTCAAGGTCTATACGGACGATTTAGACTGACAGAGGTGAAGTTAGAGCTCGATAGGTATTCGCGACGATGAAAGAAATTAAATATGCACCTCGCGTAATTCGCGGATTGTCATGGAGTAGGGGAAGCGCGTGAGAGTCATTATACCATCCGCCATCTGTCTTTCATTTCGCGCTATTCGCGAGTCTAGAACTCGACGGACAGAAGCGCGGACCTTCCTTGTCTGCAGTTTTTTGGATTATAAGTATAAAACCTCAACTGGAACTAAATGTCCACCTTTTCTCGACTCCTCAGGCACAGACGAGGGCGGCATCGATCTCTCGACGAGTGCTGCTCCGCTGTGGTTTCTACGATCAATTGCAAGAGGAATAAAAGAAAAAAATGGATATTCCAGTGACTTGAGTGACCACGCCTCTCTCACTTGTGGAAGTCTTTAATCGTCTACGGTTAACGATCGCACTTGCCGCAGTTTTTATATTTCGTTCGTGGAATATTGATTTTCCTACCTCTTTCGATTTTTTCACTCTATTGTTTAGTTATTAATAAACAATAATTTAACTTTAATTGAATAAAAAATAATTTATTAGAGACTTTTCATCAATATATCATCGGATTCATCCTGAATCGCAAGATTGCAATAAATGAAAAATCCTGGCGGGACACGAAGCCGGAACCCACACGGAACATTAGAGCCATGGGACGTCCAATATTCATACATGGTGGATAAAAACTCTATCCCGGGAGCGTCCATGAACATCCCTCAAAATTCGGGCTCAAGTGCGAAACGGCACCTGTTCTCTATACTGGGACCGTCTCTTAAACGTACCCTGAGACGGTTTTTAGACGGACTAGACCCTAAAAAGTCACGTCTGACTTACGTATTCAAGACGAATAAATCAGTGATTCGAAAGATGTCTAATGATCATCTATTATACGTCCCTTAATTTAAATAATTTCACCGTTATTAATTAGACATTATTGATTAATTATAAACTTTATTACTGGTTATATAATATTCGGGGCCTATAAGATATCCATATTTTGAAGGAAAAAAGGAAAAAAATGGTTTTCGATTTTTCACAGTGCGGTGTCACCCATTAAAGTATTGGATTCGAGGAATGCTGCTTAACTTTTCTAATCTCCTATCTACCTACTCACTTACCTATACTAACTTGACTTGTGATAAATTTTTGCGTGTAAAAACCGCATACCATGTAGTTTGCTGATAAACTTATATATCTTTGTCTCACAGGCCATGAATAATGTATAATCAGTAATGAAATTTATAATTAATGAATAATGTATAATTAATAGTGTTAAAATTAAGGGACGTATAATAGATGATTATTAGATATCTTTTGCAGCATTGGTATTCTCTTAAATACATACATTAAACGTTACTTGATGGGGTCTTCAGGTACGTCTTAAAACTATCTAAGGGTACGTAGAGGAGACATTTTCAGCACATAGACCGCTGCCGTTTCGCATCTCCGTTAGTAGTTTAAGAGCGGGGTAAAGTATTAAAAAAAAATTTTTCATTTTTTAAATGAATGCATAATATCTCAAGAATATTGTGTTAAAATTTCAAGTCGATCGGAGTAAAATTGACGAAGTTATGAGTATTTGGGCGTCTATTGCTCCATGCCGGGTTTTATACCTCGGCGGCAGCTGCGCGGCGCGCTATTGTTTTTTCATCATTTTGTTAATAACATTTTGGAATTATTATTATGCAAAATTAATCTCTTGAGTACCTTTAATATGCATGAATTTTCTCAGATTTTTATGCAATCGAGAAGTATTCTCAAATTTAGTTGCAAACGACCAAACTCTTCTGCGTTTTTCAAACCGTTTTTCTGAGACTTGTCATATTTGAAGTCCGTGTACACGATAACTCAAAATCTACTGGACCAATCGCTTTGAAATTTTGCACAGTACTTTTTCACATAATTTACCAGGTATTGTCGAGAGCTTTTTTGTTTTTTTAAATAATTACTAATTTTTCAACAACAAATTAGCCGATTTTTTTTAACGAAAATCGGGTTTTCGGCTCCCAAGTGCTACGAAAAATCGAAAAATTGAAAAAAAAATCCTCCCGTCATTACCTCGAGAAACATCTCCTTTAAAGAATGCATTTTGATTTTTTTTGTTTCAGATGATTCTGTTGCGAGTTGTGGTGTACACCGCAAACCAACTTTTTTTCGAGGCGCCTCCGGGGTTGAATTTTCGCTCGCTCAATTTTGAATATTTTGCAATGCAAATTTAGGAGAATGTTGTTCAAATGTTACTTTATTATATGTAAATTTTTCAAAAAACGAACACTATCCGTTACGCCAAAAAAAAATCTTAAAAACATGCCTTTTTTCGCCGAATTAACTTTACCCCGCCCTTAAGAAATGTCCATGGACTTCCCAGGAATGAAATTTGTATCCATCATATATGATTATTGGACGTCCCCTGGCTGTTAAGTTACCTGCAGAATATATTTACAGCTCCAAAAATGTGTCGTGGTCGTACAATAAACTTCCGCGTTATTCTTCGATCCATCCATGTTATGTCCAGAGGTAGAGATTCGTTAACTTTTACATTAGGATAGTAATTGGATAGCTATTGGACGTTCTAGGTTCACATCCATATGAAATCTTACATGAAAGATCCGATAGACGTTCAATTAGTCCTCCAAATGAACTGCGACCTCGATAATCAGTACCTCGATCGTTGTAATTGCAGCGTAGTGGGAGGAGCGTCAAGCCAATCGCGTCAGGCCACCGTCAGCCAACAGCGGCGCAGAGACGGTTCTGTGCGATTCGCGCACCCCCACTTCTTGCAAGAGACGGTCCCGACGGATTCCGATTATCGAGGTCGCAGTGTATGATCTTCGTTTATGAACCGAGAACATCCAATATATATTCAATCACTATCCCAAATTAAAAACTATTGAATGTTTACCTACGGACATCCCATGGATGGCCGTGTTGTGTATATTTGTAGCTCAAGAAATAGTACGTGTCGTGGACATACAATATACGTCCTGTGTGATCCATCGCGTCTTGTCTAATCAAAAGTATACCATGAATGTTCAATGGATGTCCGCATTACGTCCATCGTGGATGTAGACGTGTTAAGGATCTATGGCTGATTGATGGACACTCGGTTTTGTATGGGAAGTAAAGGACTCTGATAAATAGAAGAAAAAAAAGATTTCCAATGGAATTAAAGGGTGTCGGGGTAGATATGAGTGAGGAAGAAAATCGTGGTTCGATTTTGATCGCGTTGATCGAACCGGAAATCGATCACGCATTCCTGGAAGGTAGCGGTAAATCGATAGGATCCTCGTAGGAAATGCTTGTATAATATTGGGAGGAAATAATGTGCAGGTAAAGAGGCCGTTAAATCGGTAGTATAAACAAGGCTCGTTCCACCCTTAACCTCACCCTTACGTACGATGAAACACGCCGTTGTACCAATCTCCTTCCCTCTCTCTCTCTCTTTGTCGTACACTCATATACGGCACAGCGATGTAATATAAAAGGTTGCCCGAGTAGAGGCAAGCCCATGAATGCGAAAACGAGATGATGGAAGAGAAGGAGAGAGAACATAAGGTCGTTGAAGTAAAATAGGTACTCGCGCAGGACGAACCTGAAGAATCGCGGAGTCATTGGGATGAACGATGCTCACGGACGCGTATAGTCACCTGCAATGCACACAGACATATATACATATATATTGCATTGTACAGGTGACGCGTACATACACATCGAATCAAAAGAACGAAAGAAAGGGTGGGGAGTCGAAGAGGACGAGAGGGAGGGAGAGAGGAGGAGTGAGAGGGAAATATTGCGCTGGTAGCCAACCCTCTCGAATCCTCGTGACCGTGTCGAAAGTGCATCGCACACTTCGACAATTGCACACATGCATAATCGGGAGGGAATATGCATGTGCCCACTGACATCGTGCATGTGGGTTTATGATAGTGCTCTCGAAGCAGGGAGGCTCGCGAAGGTGAACAAATATCTTTTTTTTTTAACGAGAAGAAGAAATGGGAACGCGACCGCGAGCTTAGTGAAGAGACCCAGAGAGAATAGGATGAGCATCCGAGGGTACAGATGAAAGAGGGGAAATTTGCGTCTGTGAGCGTTGGAATTGACATACGGATTGGTGCATCCCTCCGATATAAATTAGGGTGCTTCAATTTTTTACTGCCCCCAACGATAGTGAATTTTGCAGAGTTTTGGAGAATTTTATAAATGCAGTTTAAGCTTGCATCGTTGGAATGCAACGGAGATTATTTAATTTGTAATATAAGGGTGAAATTTTCATTGCTGCGATACAACAAAAATAATTTTTTTAAATTTATTTTCAATTATATTCGCGCTTTGCTCGTGCATCCTAAATCTTTGATAAATACCCCAAAATATATTGCAAGGATTTTTCACTGTGAAAACTTCTTATGAAGAATGAATTTTATTAATAAATAAACTATTTCTGGAGCATTTAAACGATGCAAGCTTCAGCATTATTTTTTAATAAAATTCACTTTTCCAAAAAAGCTTTCAAAGTGAAAAATCGTTGAATCATTTTTTGCAGTCTTTATTAGGGATTTGGAATGGTAATTGAACAAGCAAAGCGTAAATATCCATAAATTAATCATTTTTTTAAAAAACGTATTTTCACTGCGTTGCCAGAAAACGAAAGTTTTCGTCTATCCTAAATGTATTGAAGGTAAATAAAAATCAAGATTGCAAAAATATTGTCAATTCCATCAAAGATGAAACAAAAAATCAAAATTGCAATGATTTTAGATCTGCAAAATTTCAACGTTGATGCAGCAGTGGTAAACGAAAATTTGACTTGCTTAAAAGAAATTTACTTTTTTTAATGGAAAAACTACGAAAAATCTCGATGAGAAGCGCAATCCAAACGAAAAAGTGTTTTTGTTTTAGCCACCCTAAAAAATATATATATTTTTGACCAACGTAATGGTGAACGTTCTCTTCTTTTCCCTCTCATCCCTTCATTCTCTCGCTATCTCATCGTCGGACCTCCTCGCGCATTTTTAAACATATATATATATATATGGGCTGCGGCGAACCATGAAACATAAAAACGTCGGGGGCGAATAATAATCCCCGAGGCCGATCATTAAATTGTTCCGGCGATGGTTAACACACTCAAGTGGTGGAGCACTCTTGGGCACAGGTTGATTCACGTATGTACGAGTGTATGTATATACATATAAATATATATAGTATATAAAAATGTGTGTGCGTGTGTCGCGTGGGAGTGCTTTCTTGATTGGTCAATTAACAAGTGCATTAGAAAATAATGAGGCCACCCTTTCCCATAACCATCATGTCCTCATCGTCACACACGGACAAGGGCATGGAATTTTTTCTCTCGCTTTTCCATGTCTCCGGTTCATTCTTCGTCGATGTTATTGCTTTAGTGAGCTTTCACTCCAATCCCTGCTTTTTTTTTTTATTCTTCTCCGCTCTTTTTTCCTCTCCCGTACACTCCCCTGTGGCTCTGACGTCTCGACCCTTCTTTTCAAACGAGGGGAGAGAAAAATCGTATTACAGGTTCCCCAGGTATATTATTATGGACTAATAGATACCCGATGATTTAATACACATGCAGACATCTCTTTCTAACTCCTCGTACGGCGTACACGCCCTAACCTCTCTTCACTCCAATTCACCTCTGACCCCTCCATGGGAAGTGGCAAGGCGTCACAATCGGAAACTGAACGAAGAAGACGGAATAAGTTTAATGTTAAATGCAATAACTAAAAAAAGCTTCGTTTTTCAGTGCACCCGGGTATAACCTCTTAATTCAGATCAAGTCGGAATAATTGTTCGTTCAAAACGCGTACAATCCTTTAAATCTTAACATACCCAATTGACTGGGTGATAACGCAAGGTCTGCTTTTGAGAAATTTGCCAGATTCTCCGTTCACGAAGCTTTGCAGTGCATAAAAGTTATCCTGATGTGGAGAATGTGAATGAAACGATATCGAGTGTGTGTGTGTGTGTGTGTGTGTGCGTGTATGCGTGCGATGTTAGAGGTAAAAATAAATGATTCCCATTTCCCGTGATCATGCGAATTGTTGAACCTCCCCTCGGGCAGGAAGCTTCCATTCCCGGCTCCTAATACGCGGCACCACCTTCGTTCTTATTACAATTATGCGTTTTATAGTGCAGGTATATGAGCCTTCTGTATTCGTTTATTGCGTATAAACGTGATTTCCTCTCTCCCTCCGTTTCCCCTTATGCCGAAGCTCTGTGGTAACTTTGCGAATGCATACAATACAAAAGTATGTTAATTTTTTTTTGTACTTGCATACCGCTGCATCGGCTATTAACTGCGCTTTTACCGTGTACGTGTGTGGAGGGGAGGCATCGCACAATAATTCTATTTCTCGATGTTCACTCCCGACTCTTTTACGCGATACATCTTTCCCTCTCTCTCTCTCTCTCTTTATGTATATATGTATCTGCCTTTCTTTCTCTTATTCTCTCGTCAGTGAGTGATGTTAACGACCTAAACGCTCTCTTGCGCGCGCGCGGTAGATCAGAATCGAAACCACCGCACAGAAGCTGAAGGGAATTCAACGAAACGAGGAGCATCAACCACCGCGTACTGAGTTTCCACGTCTACGAACGATTCTTCGCTATGCCGTAATCGAGGGCTCTGACCCGGTCCAAAAATAATTTTCCTAGCAGATGATCTTATTTCGCGGTATATCCTTGTAAATATTCCCTGAAACTTTCAACAAAATCGTATAAAAATTGATAAAGTTACAGGCTTTCATGCTGAGGCCCGTTAACTAAGTTAACCCGGCGTTAATCCACTTTGGAACCGCGTTTGCCTCGAAGTTCTGCAAAGTTCCAAGCAACCAAGATATCTTGAAAGTCGGTGAGCCATTCTGCAAACGATTTGAGCTAGGGAGTGACATTATCGACTCAGCATTTCAACCATAACCCACTCTAACTCACTCTAAACCACTTTGACTCCGGGTTAAAGTTTGAGTGAAACGAAAAATAGGCTCGTGGAACCATAACCGATATTCCGGAGAATCGTTTGTACATTCGTCAAGCCTTTTGCCTCGTCGCTTCACTTGCCCCAAAGCTCCGCAAAGCGCGACAACGATACGACACGTTTTCCCTGCGCTCAACGTGTCTTCGTTCAGCAACGAGGAGCCTAAATATATATATTGAACGTTTTGCGATGGAAAGAGGAGAAACGAGACATAAGAGAGAGAAAGAGAGCTTCGGCGTTCGTTGCAAGCCAAGAGTTTCTGTGCAACTTGTGCTGCAACATTGAGGCCGCGCATTGACTTCGAAGTATCCCTCTTTCGCGGAACGATCGTTAACTCAACCCGATCGTACTCCGCAACTCCCTCATCGTTGATTTTTATACTTTTCTTCCTCTTCCTCCTCTTCTTCTTTTTCTTCTTCTTGTATATACGAGTGTTTCTCCACTTCCGTTCGGGGCATCGAGAACCCCCGAGAGAAATGATCATTTCACTCTTTATCCCTCTTTCACTCGCCCGAAGACGAAATATCTTTTTGGAGTACGAGAAACACGTGACGGGAGGGAGAGCTCAAAATTACATGGATTCTACGAGATTGTATGAAAAATATATTTCCAAATTGTTCATCGTATTTCCATCGACGTTTGCCATGGAGAAATTGCCAAGACTGACGACAGGCCCAAGTCTTGGCCAATATATTTTTATTGACAATTGGCCAAGCGTAAGTCGCCTATATCTAAGTCATTATTGGGTTAGTATTGGTTGCCGTTGTTATTTTTTTATAATTGCCATTATCCAACAGACACTGGGCCAATGTACTGCCAATGATTGGCCAAATACAGACTACCAATCGTGGGCCAGAATTGGTTGCCAATTATTCACCATGATTATTTACTTTATTATATCTACCATTGTTTCGCCAACATATGGCCAATATGCGATTGCCAATCATTGACACGTCTAACAATTTTGTGCCATGATTGGTTACTAATTATTAACCTTCATTGTTTATTTTTTAATATTTGCCATTGTTTAACCAGCATATGGCTAATAAACGATTACCAATCATTGGCGCAGAATGTCTAACAATTGAACCGAACGATAGGTGATGCTGAACCGATGACAGGTGATGATAATAATGCTAGCAACACTAGCAATGCTGCCCCTAGGAATAACGACGTTGATAAGTTATCATATAATATTCGTTGTGTTTTTTTTTGTGTAATTATAAAGCAAAGAATTTTCGTGTTGCATTTTTTCACGATAAAATAAATGTTATTGTATTAGTTTATTAGTGTTGACACACTTTTACATTTTTTATTACATTTAAACGAATCGAAGTGATATAATACATAATTTAAACATGATTCTGAGTACCACAATATACTGTATAAAATGTAAACTCTTTTTATTTATCTAACTTAAGGTTGAATTTGGCATTGGCAGATGCAGGGGGAGATCATTGTAAGAACAGTATTTTCATTGATGGGCCAATATTGCATTTAGTAATGGGCCAATACTATTATTAGTCATGGGCCAATATTGCATTTATTAATGGGCGAATACTATTCGTACCCTGGGCCAGTATTCATTTCATTCGGTGGCCAAGACGGCCAACCATTGGTGGGCACAAGTTATCATCAGACCCTGAACCATGGCTGCTGTTATCGCGCCATTACTGGGTACATGACCGACAATGCTGGCCCAATATTGGGCCAGTTGTCATTTCCTACATGGCTCATCGCATTTTTGTTTCTCGGATATTTCATTTCAATTCGATATACAGATTGTCATCCCAACGCAGTCGAGAAGGAATATTGACAGAGCTCGTAGATTGTTATTATCAAAGTTACTCTATCAATCGCCTGTGGAAATATCAATGATAAATGAAAATCGCGCCGCAAGCGCTCGTTTCGTAGTCGAGCGTTAATCAAAGACTTTGTAATCGCGATAAAATAATCACTTGTACGTTTATATTTGTAATATTATATAGTTAAAAATTTTCCGACAGTTGAGAGTTGATGCTTCAAACGTTCTTCCACATCTATATATACGAATATATATACTATATCGCGAGCATGAGCGACGATGCAATGACGGAAGGTGTTGGGAAAATCGGATGAAATAATAATTCAATATATGAGAGCGTGGCGGCGCCGAGCGTATCTGGCGTCACAAAGGTTTCGTTTGATACGCTTTTGACCCGTTCCAAACATCGCGTAACCCTCCTCGAAACCCCGCAAGCGAGCGCCAACCCCCGAAGAGAAGGAGGAAGGGATGGAAGGAGTGAGTGAGAGAGATAAAAAATTATTTTGAAATTGTTAACGCGCTTTGGCCTCTGCGTTGAAAATACACACAGGAACAAAATGCGTTTGCAGTTAGCGCGACTGACGATGAAATCATGATTTCATCCGTCACGCGAGTTTATCCACGGCAAACAAAGCGAGAGGGAGAATTTTGACGCAATGACAAAATATAACGATATATATGTACATGTATGTGTATGTGACATGTGTCCACAACAAAATCATACGTGCATATATACAAGCGTGTGTCGGATGCCGAATATATTGACTGACAATCGCGTGTACACAAAGGCGTTCGACCGAATCTCGATGGGTCAATTATATTCGTTTGGTCAACGATGAGGTAGACCTCCGGCGAATGGATTTTCAGACCTAATTCGGAAGCCTCCAACCCCGCGGGAATTTTAACCCTTTGAATTCATCGGAATTGCAAACGCAAATGTTTCATCATTAAGTGCATTATTTTCCACGATTTATCCATTTAAACGATGACTTTACACATTTTCGACCCAAATGTTCAGATAATCGGAAAAATCGAAAAATCGATTGCTTCAAAGAACATCTCTTAAGATCCGTTAACACTTTGGAAATAATTCTTGAAGTATCTTTCAATTTTGTGGTGAAACGGTCAAACTGTTTCGAGCACTAAGTAGCGATTGAGTATTGGAGAAGCGTGGGGAGATATTTATTATTGTTGGGACAGTGCGGCTGAGTATTGAAGAAGAGTGAAGGGTATTTGTTAATGTTGGGAAAATGCTGTTAAACCGTTTTCAAACTGATTTCTTTGATTTGTTATTGTTGGGAAACCGTTAAACCGGTTTTTAAATTGATAAATGTCAAATCTGGTAACGAGTTTTAAATTAATGTCTGGTAATTGAAATTTTTTTTTTTTTTTCAAATTAATGTCTGGTAATTTAAAGTTTTTTTGTCATTATTGAGAGTTTGCGTTAAATTATTGAATTATATATGCTGCTTAGTTTGTCGATGTCGGTTCTAAAATTGATTGCTTTGGAATGTGTTTTAATCTATATCATTTCCAGAATTAAGGGGCTATACCAGTGTGACACTTTCAAAAAATCGATTTTTGTTGCTTATTCGATAGTTCATTTGGGTTATGAAGAAAACCCAAATAAACCCAAATATAATGTTATCTAGCAAAAATCGATAGTTGAAACTTAAAACGCGTTTTTCTCGAAACTGAGTATTCTTGAATATATTTACTATACAATGACCTACGATCTTTTTGATTGGTTGAAAATTGTCAATATGGCATTAAAAAAGCGACCATTTTTTTACCCAAAAAAACGACGCTTTTTTCAGAACTACGCAATTTTGTTAATTTTTGATATTTTTCAAAAATCGTAGGTCATTGTATAGGAAATACCTTTAACTTCAATAACCTTTTTGATTTTTTTTGTTTCAGCTACTCATTCGGCCGGAATCATGTCAGCAGTTGGGGAACTTTTTTTTTGGCACCTCCGAAGACAGCACATAACTCCGTTATTTTTCAATATCTGTGTAGAAAAAAAATCTTAAAATATAGCTAAAAATATCGAGTACTTTCTTTTTAAAAAATTCTCGAAAATCGCCTAATTTTTCATGGATTACACTGGTATAGCCCCTTAATCGCTTTTTTTAGCCATTTTTCATTAATTAAAATTTCAACATCGTCAAATTTAAAGTTGTGTCTTAACAGTTTTGTGTCATTGTGTTTTTAATTAATTCGATGTTTTTTTTTGGTGCAAGGAAACGTGTGATAGTTTTATTGCTCTGTCTACTAACATCGTTAATAGTATATTACATCACGAGGACCTAAAAACATCAGAAAATGTTTTTACGCCAAGTGATGTACGATATTTTATATCACGAGGTGCAATATGGACGTTTTTACGGCCGCTTGCGGACGTAAAAGCGTCCATTATTGTACTGAGTGATATAAAATTCCTTTTTTATAGCTAAGAGGGTGTTGAGAGAAAAAGTTTATGAATCGACCTGACCAGGTAGGTTTTCTGTACCAATCTGTAATTATTGAGTTATTTTTGCGGATTAGTAAGATGTCTAAAAATGGTATTTTGTTGTTTGTTTCTACTTCAACTGTAAACTGTAACTCTGTGTGATATGAATTAAAGAGATTACGTGTTGATTGTATTTTGTCTGTACGAAGAGCTGTGATAATATCGTCTACGTATCTCCTGTAGATTGGTATTGTGAATTCTAGTTTTTCCAAAAAGATAGTTTCCAAATCGATCAATTGGTTCACCGTTAGCCCCAACATTATCAAACATTGTAATGATCGATTTAAACATGTAATGAAAATTTTGGTCAACAAATTCATATTAAATATTATTCAAGATTCATCGAATGTTCAAAAATACCCATACAAATTCAGGTCAGTCATGATACATAACACTCAACCTTACAATGCAAAACATAGCACAATTATTATTTACAAAATAAGACTAGAGTCAATTAATGTAAACCAATTTTTAGAAATAATAAATCTGAAGAGGATTCGAACAAAGATCGAAATGTTATACAAAATATTGTACATTGTCATTTGGACCCACTGGCCGAATCGCAGCCGATTCTCCTTTCACTAAAATCAAATTTGCACTATTTTGGAGAAATTTACATAATTTCGAATCATTTGAAATTATTCGAGAATTTTCGATTCATATCTTTTTTTCATTGAGAATTTTGCTTTGTAAGAATACTAAATTCCGTGCAATAAAACGGGTGTTTTTATTCAAACCACATTATCCACGATAATGATAATGACGTAACGAGATGGGTTGCGAGAGTATAATAATTATTATACCCGTGTGTGCGGCACAGGCCGATTATCTCGATCCGTTGATCGTCGTGCGTCGTTGGTATATAGTTATAATATAGTAAAGGCGCACCGGAAGGTCGGCTCGGTCTCAACGCCGATTAGTAAGAACGTTTAGTCGATGTTGCAGCCAACATTTTAACTGAATATATGTATATATGGCGCACGAACACACGTGGGTTTAATCTAACAGCAAAAGGGCTTGATTCTCGTTAATATTCCGCACTGAGCTCCTTCCACCTCTTTAGATTTCTTCCTCCCATTTGCCATCACGATTCTCAAGCCTTTCCAGACTTCTCGTTCTCACTCCCCATAATATTTTTCTCTCTCGTCTAGACACCACAAGTAATCTTCTTACACTTCTAAATCACCGAAATGATTTCGATTCGTTTAAATTTTGCAGCGACAGAGCCAACAACCTTCTAACAACAAAATCATTGACAACTGTCAATCTTCAGCATTCTGATGGACAAAATACTTTTTATTTATTTATTTATTTTTATTACATTCTATAAAAGAACAATTTTGAGACTTTGTTAATACTTGAAGTTCTTGAAATATCTTCGAATTTCTGAAATTATTATTTAGCAAATACTTACAAGCTCTTCTAGTTTTTCGTTAATTAAAAAATTCTGATTTTTCGTTCATCTGAACTTTCGAAACTTCAAGTTCTTTTTTTCGAATCTCCAAAATTTTTTAATGAGTTCGGAAAATTTTCAAAGTTCTGGAAAAGCGTTCCCACGAACAGATAAAATCTTTTTTTTTAAACTTGGAGTGAATCTCTGTTAGTTGAAATATATTTTCATGCCATTGGACTCCTGAAGCCTTCCTGGTTTGGTCCATAAAATATTTCACGATTGTGCTGAGGCTAAAAAGCACTTTTAATTTCTTTCAAATATTAAAAAAACACAAAACGAACAAAAAAAAAACAATGTTAAAATTCACAATAAAAATTCACCGAAGTCAAAGACAAAAATTGAATCATTTGTGTATTCCCGAAAAATGTCTTAAAAATCAGCAGTTTGAAACGATAATTCATAAACCATGAGTAAGTTAGAAAAAATCTACGTTTCTCTTTCCTTAACCCCAGGTTGCCATGTCAAAAAAAAAAAGGTTACCATTCTAGGGTTAACGTTCCTTGTTTCATTTCTGAAAATAAATTTTTTTGAACGCTTCCGCTAGACTTTTCCTCTCAAAGTCTCTCAGGAGGCTGAATTTTTAGCTTGAAATATACAAACTTATACGAGTTTCAATTTTTCAAAAAAAAAACAGTCAAACAAAGGATTCAGGTGGCCAGTTGGAACAAAATAATCACTTTGTCCAAGTGAAAAATTGTTGAGTTGACTCAGAATACCCCATATACGTTAAACTTTCTGGATGTGTATATGTGTGCGTTTCACTTCGCAATTTCCCGACAGAAATAATGGTCGCTCGCTTTTAAATAATGGTCGCCCCGTGAGTCGTCGTGATTTACGATGGAGTCACCGATACGAATGACCGGGGACTTGTGGGCGAAAGAGAGTAGCCAAGTAAGAGCCGCGACACGAGTGAAAGGGATGGCGGATAAAAGCGTGTGTTATGGCGATGAGCGAGCGAAAAACAAAGATGGCGAACCTCGTATCGTTAAATCATCGCGAAACGTTACAATTACCCAGTTACTCCTATCTCCGTCTCTTTCTCTACCTTAAGTTTCTGGAGCTTCCCCATTCGTTCTGGAACAGGAACACAGACGCACACACACAAGCACACCTGGAATAGGAATAAGCAGAATAATTCAAAGTCACGCTGAGAGATAACGATTATTTAAAACCCACGAGAAGGGCAAAATATTAGCGGAGAACCGCAGGTGCGTTTGACGCCTCTTCACATGATGCACTTTCTACGTCTAATTGGGTTGATTGATTTCAGGTACAGTTGCGCTTGTTCGTCATTCAGAGTGAAACAAACGACTGGACTCTGTCACTGGATCCGGCTCAATGCCGTTGTGGATTATTTCAAGCCCGGAGGATAAAGATGGATGGGGAAGAAAAAAATGTTTGTGGAAGAGTGAGGAAGCTTCCAGGATTGTATACAATGGGCTCCGCAAACCCGTGAATAACAGATCGCTGATCAAAAATTCCGTTTGTCAGCTCTTGGGTCCACTCCCAACTATCTCTCTCCCTTTTCCTCTTCAGCCAACCCGATGTTGTACCCGGACGCTTCTCTTCCGGTAGAATTCTGCATGTGCAGAAACCCACCCCCGCCATCCCATTCGTTCGTTCTCGCAGCCTTCCACTGAATTAAGAATCAAGCCGAAAGCTCCTTTTTTTGCCGGTCCAATTTTGCATTCGCCCATTTCGCAACCTCCTCTTTTTCGTGGTACTTTGAAGCACTTCATTCATTCACGAACCCCGTTCACAGAACGAAGAAAAAGTAATTTCAAATCGATAGAATGCGATGTTTTTCCTCGCGGAGGCTCCCAATTCTTTTCGCGAAGAGTTCACAGGATTTAATGCGAAAATACAGGAATTTACCTTGAAGAAAGGGTTGGGAGGGAATTATTAAAATTCGGCGACACCCCTATTAAGAACGACCCTGTTATATATATTTAATATACATATATGTATATGAAGCCATCCTATCTCACGGGGCAGCGAGAGCTGGGGGACAAAGTAGAATTAAACTGAGCAAGGGTAGGTGTATGCCTATGTATGTTTAATCGCGATCGAGTATTCCGTTTGGAGGACACAAGAGCCGGAACTACACGCCCCATGGATACATGAAGGCAGAGAAAGACACGGAGATGGTAAACTGGACGACAGGAAGCTACGGATATAAATCGAACGGGGACAAGGACGGGGATGAACAGTGCGGTGAAAACTGTAAGGGTGTGGGAGGGTTCGTCGTGAGAGGGAAAATGGTTTAGTACGAAAGGGGATGAGAAAGAGGAAGGAAGGAAGGGAGGGAGAGCACCTTTGCTGCAACAGTGTAGAGGGAGGACCAATATGTAATTTTCTGTCCTTTGCTTTTTGCTCGTCGTCCTTGCAACGGCGTTGCATCACGGGCATTCGCACCCCCTCAGTTCCGGTCACACCATTGTTCAAGCCATAAATTTACAATATATATGTATTTATGGATTAGACGCGATGCACACTTCGCCCCCGTTCTATACGTTATATTGTATAAATTTTTATAAGCTTTCAGATATGTATGCGTCGAAGGGCCTTTGGCCTTTCCTCTGCGACGCTCGCATCCACCCCCGCCGGCTTTGTCATTTTATTTTTCCGTCATAAAGAGTGATCGTTGAAAAAACGTTTATTTTGTTTTTTTAAAGAGTTCCCGAGAGCCGAAAGTGTATCGAAAAAAATTGATTAATTCGTTAGGGTAGGCGGATTCACCCCAAAATAATTACCCGCAACTTTGGGAATCGGGCCTGAAAATATTCGCATATTTATCATGAATGATAAAGGAGGCGGACTCCCAGCGATTGAATCTAGAAATCTTGAACCATTTTTAAAAATAAAATATCAATATTAAGGGTGATGATATCATTAAATAGAGGACGTTCATTTTTGGACAAGGAATGATTGGTGAACGATACCTACGATTTCATTCAAGTCGAGTTGGCGTAAGAATTATTTTAAATTTAGAAAATGCAAAAAAAAAAATAATTTCAAATTTTTTTATTATTTTTGCTTGCAATCTTTTAGTTAATTGATTGTGCTGATTACACCCCTCTTCATTTGCAATTTTGTGGAGCAATCGCAAATGTTTCAGAGAATATACGAGGGTCACGATATTGACTTGTGATTCTGAAATTGCTATTTCAAGGAAATAAAATATTGTGAAGGGCGTGCGCGACAATATGTGATACTGTATATCAACCAGGCGGATTTCAGGTTGAAGATGTAGACGAGAGGGAAGAAAATTGAAGGGAATGTCAGATCGAGGGAGTGCGTCCACCCCCGAGCAACGATGTTGGTCAAATCGGGCTGTTGTCATCGAACGGCAACCGGCGACAAATCCCGGGACAATCCCAAGCGATTCACCCTGGGATAATACGTACTTACGTGCTCCTCCCGTCGTTTCGCTGAGTTCCCACACAAATATATATTTGTACGTCGCTCACATCATTTTGCCCGCTTACGCGCGGTGCAGAGGAGAAAAAAGGGCCTCCCCCTGAGTTTTGCCCGTGACCCGTGCAATATTAATGTTTTGAGGTTCCGGGATTACACACCGCATCGATGCGGATCGACCGATTTCCCCTTTCCGATTTCCGATTCAAACACGCGAGGGCTCTTATGCACACGGCGAGAGGAAAAAACTTGGAGGAAGAGGAAAGAAAAAAAACACAAATTGACTCGAATAAGAGAGCCATCAGAAGGAAAAAGCCACCAACATTTACTCGCATTACGTATTCCCAAGCGTCCTTGTACACCTGCAAAATGCGCATCATTCGTGGGGGTGCGAGAAAAAAAACCACCCTTGGTTTTATATCCCTTCGACGTACATTAGTGAAGGATCAATCGGAGAAGTCTGGCGAGATATTCGAAGAGAGAGAAAGAGAGCTAAGAAGTACGCGGATTTTCATCGTTATCCTTTCGGGGAGAGTTCGGGAGAGGGTGAGTTTGCCGTAAATGGCGTTTAGGAGCTCTGGCGGAAAACTCCGAGGGTTTCTAAGGCGAGAATCTTTGCTCAAAGTTTTCAACGTCTTCTGTTCCCTCTTCGAGCTTCCTCCTCGCTTCTTTTTCTCGCGTGAAAAAAACGGTTTTACGTTCGAACGGTATATTTTATTTACTGCATTCGAGAAGGGTAGTATTATCGGTTGTGTTGGCTTTATCCAAGCCTCTGAGAAACAGAGAGGAATTTGACGCAAGGTTGTTTTCCTCCTTCGCTTTTATTTCAGACTTTCGAGTCGACTGGAAGCCAAACTCAAACACGAGGGGGTCGGAGTTTTGCACCCTCAACGACGAACCCCTCGCGGGAGGACGTTCGTTGACGACAACGACGACGAGCGACCGACGACACGCATCCATTATAGATAAGTTTGAGGCTACGACATAGATGTGAACAAGAGGAAAGCCAGACTAGAAGGTGGCGAGCAGTTCGCGACGAAGGAGACCGTTTTCCTCCATGCAAATTGGGTGCAAAATCTAAGGGGTGGGAAATCGAGGGAATGATCCGTGTATAAAGTACGCGCGCGTCGAACTTGGCGCACGTAGATCGATTTCAAGAGAATAAAAAATCGTTAAACGGGGTCGCACTGACACGGAAAAGTTGCGCCAGTTAGCCCTTTTTGTTTCCTCGAAGGGAGGAACGGGGAAAAAGGGAGGTCGTTGATAAAGAAACATCATATCTTCATATCATTGATCGTTCGTTATCAGTGGTAATTTTACATCGTCCTATGTACTATTTATTTCGATAGTCATAGAGAACGAATAGAACATTTTTTGGTCATAGGTGTCTGGTTATTTTTGAGTCGACTATTGTCGACCCGTGATGCGGGGCAGTCGATAATTTTTTTTTCGTCGTTTGGGTATTCATCATGCGGGTTTGGGAGAAGAAATTGTCTGGGGATTAAGAATATGCAATCTTTAAGATCAAATTCTTACCGGATTATGCCCAAAAATGTTGGAGAGCATCTTCGTTGAATTTAACCACCTTTTGAAAACCGTAGAGAAACCGATATTTCGAAAGCACATAACTCTGGTGCTCTTTAAAAGCACGAAAAACGTCTTAGGGTTAAAATTTTGGAAAAAGATCAATGTTTTCTACTCTAGATCCAGATAAATAAAGTAATTAATAGGTTAATTATTTAATAGACTAATTAGCAAATTCCAATTTATTTTTTCTGCACTAGGTCTAAAAAGCTGCTGGGATGTCAATTGAAAACGACGTCGTAAAGTTTCCCTCCTTCGAACCTCGAAAAGTGTATGGAAAGCGAACTACTTCCGACCAATCCACAGGTAATCCCAAATCCATCCAAAATTGCGAGAAGGCCATATTTACCTTCATTGAATTGACAGGTAGCAATGTGGGCTGCAATATTGACCATAAGTGTACTGGCATACATTCATAGGCAGTATTGGGTGAGCCTTTGTTACACATGCCACAAATCCAGTTTTTGCGAGTGATGCAGCATATCCAGTCAGCAACATAGTGCTAGAATCGGAAGTCACACTTGGGCACAAATTTTAAATGATAAGTTCTACCTCAAGAGCAAAACGTCATATGAAACTTAAGTTCGAACTTAAGTGCCATTGTTCATACTTGAGTTCAAACCTTAATGCGAACTTCGGGTCAATCTTAAATTCAAACTTGAACTTGGTTTGAAGTTTGATATTAACCCTCTCAGACAGAGACCTATTTCCTGTTGAATGAAAATCATTTCCTTCATAGCTTTATCTCAAAATACACTCTAGTTGATGAATCCATCGTGATATTTTGATTTTTTTTGTTGGGGAATACGAATTTTTGAATGTTGCTTGTGCGCGAAACCAGGCACTTGGGAGGTAAAATCCGGAAAATTTACGAATAATAATCAAATGAATAATCGTCGATACATCATAATATCAGCTTCCATTTGAAAGGATATAACGTTTGGAATATGAAAAACAAATGTTTACTTACTTTTTTTGCGATAACTAAAGCACAACACGCCAACGCGCGAACTCGCCACGAGACGCTCTCGCCATATTGATATTTCGATGGGGAAAAGCAGTTTGCCTCGGGGTTTAGGAGTATCTATAGCACCATCTGACCTTGCTTGATGGAACTATGCACTTAGAACCTTGACCTTGCCACCGATGGCAATTTTATGGGGCCTCGAAGTGCGTGTTGCGTAGAAGCAACATACGGTCCGAAAGGGTTAAGATCCATCTTGAGCTTGAACTTAAGTTGGATCGAACTCCCTTAACCGTGTTTTTTGACATTAGATGCCAAAATAATTAAATTCGATCGAACTTAAGTTCAAACTCAATCGATGAAGTTGAAGTTGACACTAAAGTTTGAACTCAAGTATGAACTTATAATGGCAGTCAAGTTCAAGCTTACGTTGGAACTTAAGTTCGATCTTAAGTTCCAACTTGAGTTCGATGGAAAGTTTGATCTTAAGATAGGACATGACTTGAGATTCGGGACTTACAGATGTAATAGAGGTTGTTGTCCTTCCTGCCCTTTATATTCACTTCTTGCGAAAGGCATCATCGATTGATCGGACACCTTGACTTGTTACACATATCCATGTACTTGGTTTCTGAATGACTTTATTTCCTCTTCTACCCACTCCCCGCCCTTCCTCCTGCCACACAAGGTCACACGGGTTGACTGCGCACACGTTCATAACATATTTTGGCGCTCTGTCAAAGCAGCCTCAAAAACTGTTAAAGTTACCCTCAAAGTTAAAGTAGCCCCGTTTTTCTTTCGATGTTTTGGCATTACTTTCCAAACTTTCTGGTTCTAGTTCTCGTTGCTGATCTGAGTATAACCTCCTAGACATCTTCCCAATAATTTGTCTTTTGTCAGATCTTCATAAATCGGTTTAATCGCAGTCATCACGTCACTTGGCCATAACTTTTCTCCATAAGCGGTTCCAGGCTCTGGTGACGCCTTCTGTTAAAGTCGTATAACTCTGTGAGTTATGCTCCGATTTACATGAAATTTTGGCACAGATTTTTTGAAATGTTATACTTTTGGATAATGCAAAAAAAATCAATTTTTATCGAAACGGCAAGAAGTTTGGGTTATTATGGTAATTATATTAGTTTGTATTTCTCTCAAGAAGTTTGTATAACTTGTTTGTTTCGGACTGAAAGACCATTCGTTGCAGGATATTTACCGGAAAAAATAACCTGAAATTTCCCTTTCATTTGCGTGTCTACTGCACTTGCCGACGACACAGACTCAATAATTTATCGACGTAAGGATATAGACGAAGATACCACGAGGGTTAAGGACATCCAGCGTGGCTCAGGTCAGGAACATCAGAATAAAGAAAGAAGCTCACGTTTCACCAGTGCGAGGAAAAAATTATCAGTGACTTTAAGATTCAGCAAGTCGATATTTTTTTGTTTCATTCACAAAAATCGTTCGACCTTCGCGTTTGGAAAGAATCCTTGAGACTCGTGATTTTTCGGAGGATCCATTCGATCGTATCTATGACGAGGTCCTGCATGAATTTACAATCATGACGTTGCAGGGATAAATGGGCAAGATGATTTTGCAAATTACCAAGAAAAAGAACACGCGGACTAGCGGTTACTTTTTTTCCTTTTTATTTTTCTCACGTTAGTTTTTTATCTAAAAAATCCGGGCATACAGCCAGAGGCCTTTTGCACGCTGTATCGCGTGATTATTTTTGAAAATAGAAAGAAAGAAAAAAGATTAAAAAGAACCTGGGCTAACGAGGCGTCGATGTATTCGATTGAATGAAAAAGAAAAAATACGTGTATCACGATGATGAAGGCCTTCGAAAAATAAATGACAGTCCGCCGTTTTGACTGATTGCTTCTCGTCGTTTTCATTTCATTATTTTTTTCGTCGATACCTTGAGGTTTCTTCTCTCGTTTCTTCTGTTTATCGGATGAGATGATACGATAGTTTTTGGTATCAAATTCGGCGAAAGAAAAAACTGTTTAAATCCATTACAACAGTAGTTCAAAAACAGTAGTAAAAAGATCATTATGGGATTTAGGCGCGATGAGATTTCGCGTTGAGTTCCGAATGTAACTTCGGCCCGATGTTAAACGACACGCCATATTCACAGGCCGGAACAATGGACCTATGGGTTACGTGTTTTGGTTTCGCGGATCATTATCGTCTCAACATCGCGTGATCAAATGCAAACCCCATCCGCAATAATGGTCGTACTGTCTGCGTGCACTCGGTCGATTTGTAAGCCCGAGGAATGTGTCCTGGCTTTCATGCTCTCGCATGCACATCAGGGTGTCAAAAGTTCCTCTTTTTTTCCTCCTCCAAGTTAAATAAACAACAAACATCGCGTCTTGAGGCGAAACATTTTAAAATATGGGGACAGAAACGTAGGCCACATTTTTTGGATTTTCCAAGCTTCTTCTTGAGAGAATCTTTGCGTTAGGGTAGATTAAGGTAATTCCTCCATGAGGTCTTTCAATTAAGTAATGGTTGACATTTGGCATACATGTTAGTTAATATGTTATCCAAACATCTGTGCAATTTAAATAAGTTTGGCCGTCCCGAACTCGAGATAGTTACACTCAAAGTTGGCTCAATTTACACGTTAGGCATTGAACGCGCATGGTGCAAAGGGAAATTATTAATTCTACCGTCAAAACAAAAATTACGAAGTTGATAAAAAATTGTGGGACGGTCGAACGGAATGTTACGAATTTTGTGGAAAAAAAATCAGGAAGATTCACCGTCTAGTTTCCAAAAAATAACCATTAGAACTCGAAGGTTTTGGTATTATAACACAAATTCTGCAACTGGAAATTCGACCAATCGGAACGTTGCCACGATCGTCGTGCTCGTATACACACAGAAGAATGCATCGTCTGTATAAGTAGCTCTTTTGTGTATTGGGGTAGAGCCGGAACAGTTCCCGCAAAAAGTTGACTTGCAGAGTGAAACAGTTGTAGGTGAACACTTAACAGAATAAATTTTACGACAGTAAAATATATCTATTGTATTAACCATTGGCACTGAATTAATATTGAGTGCTTATTAAATGTATCTACTACAGATCGAAATAATCATCAATCTTGTAAATATGCACATGCTGTGCAACTTTCTCTTGAGGTTGTCACGGAAGTACTACCTTAAATCGAGCACCAAAATTAAAAAAATTACCACACGATTTAGAAAACTGGAATGAAATACGGTGAAGCTGGATCAATGAGTTCTTGCTCAAAAAACTGGAAAGTTCTACAAATTAACTAGAAATCGATCTTCCATTGCACAATTTCATAGTTTAAGGACTCAACTTTAATTGGCAATGAACATTTTGTAAAAATCTCGAAAGACGACCGAATTATAACGATTTTTGTGAATAGTTACACGAAGAATTTAGATTTTACTACATTTTTTTTTTCAAAACTGTGTTTCTTATCAATTAGGCAATAAAACCCTGACCCTGAAATTAATTTTTTTTGAGCTTTCAGCTCATCTCTTAATCATGTTATGTTGAAACTTGCACAGTTGCTGATGCCCTTCGTACTTATATTTGGACCATCAGATTCTTAACAGAGATCCTAAGGAACCTACTCATGATTTTCCAGATTTAAAACTCATTCTTAAGGGGACGAATGAAGAGGAAAAAAAAACTTCTCGTCGAATTCAAGCGATGCGAGCTCGAACATCATTTAATCGCGACGATTCTCTCAATAACTAATTGCCCCGTGATAATCATAAATTTCTTCGATCACCGAGTGTGATGTCAGATGTTTTGGGAGGGGCCAAACACGCGGACCAGAGATCGCTAATTCGTAGAATGTTATTTGGCACTGAGCCCGAGGGGATATCCTGGCAAAGAGTAGACACACAAACACACATTGCTGAAGAAAAGCTTCAAGGCGTATAGACCAATGCTCCGTCTCTCTTACTTGGCTCCTCTTGGCTCTTAACGCGCGCCACAGGCCTAAACTATCAACGAAAACGAGGCAACGAGACGCGTTAATAAATACGAAATTTGGGGCCCCGGTCGTTCCTACCGCCGAAAAATCTTCCTCGCTCTTTTTCACGAGACAGCGAGTGAGAAGGAGAGAGAAGAGTTTGTAAAAAATATGAGAAAAAAAGGAGCCAACGAATGAATAAAAGTGAGAAGGAAGTTGAAAAAAAAGCGAGAGACTCATCTCCCGACTCTCGTGGTAGTAAGAACGGACGGTCGGTGTTAGGAACCACATTTTTCAAGTCATGCCTGTTAATGCGGTGAACAAGGGGTCTGAGGGATAGGAGCGGGGGGCGGAGGGTTCCCCAACGAGCGGCAATGGCGTCTGCACGAAGGGGCCTCATTCGAAAAATTAATAACAAAGTAACAACGAAAAAATGCTCAAATCCAAAATAATCCGTCCTGAGAATAGCAATCTTGAAAATAACACAAAAAGTGCAGTAGTCTTTATAAGTATAAATTAGGGTGTAGGATGGCCAAAAAAACGCAATTTTTCCGATTGAGATTACGAGATTTCCGCGCATTCCATAATATGGGTGTGTAGTTTCGGTTTTAATAACGTAACGAAAATTAATTGTTTGCTCTTGAATTCTGGATTTTGCGTCTATTTCCACGATATATGTGTATATATCTATGCATTGATGCCATTTATAGGTACTGTTCACTGGCTACAATCTATCCATTGAATCTTCGAAGTGAAGAAGCCCTGACCCGAAACCAGAGTACTGCAGCATAGAGAAAACCGATCCCATTATATACGAGCGTGTGCAATCATCGCAATCTCTCCCTCTCTCTGTATCTCTCTCTGTCTCGCAGCATCACGTATGCTGAGCTCTCCACTCCACTTTTCGTATCATTTCTTCGCTGCAAGAGGGCTCTGTCTCTAGTGGCCTTTCGCGAACGTATATAGCATCTGTCGTTATTCGCAAGCACCATACGTACGATATGAACATTGGCTGAGATCCAGAGTGACTTTCGAGGTTCTCAAGGCCATTGAATATAATTCGTAAATCATAATCTAGCCCAGAGGTTTTTTATTGACCATGTAATGAGGGAACTTTTTTTAATTTTGAGCTCAAGTTATTCCGTTTAATTTGCGAAACTTTTTTCTCACGACTCTCGATAGGGATTCGTTACTTTAAGGTAGTATCTCCGCGACAACCTCAACAAAAAGTTACATAGCATGTGCATATTTACAGGGTTGATGATTATTTCTATTTGTAGTAAATCATTCAAAAAGCACATGATATTAATTCAGTGCCAATAGATAGTACGATTATAATGGTTATTTCTTGGTAACTAGACGGTAAATCATCCTGATTTTTTTCATGTAATTCGTGACATCCCGTTCGAGCTTCACTGCGTTTTTTTTTATCAACTTCTTTATTTTTTTTTGATGGTAGTATTAATGACGTACCTTTGCATCATGCGTGTTCAATGCCTTACGTGTAAATTAAGCCAACTTAGAGTGGGAATACCTTGGGTTCAGGACCGTCAAATTTATTTAAAGCCTTAGGCCACCCTAGAATTTTCGAAAAAACGATGATTTTTTTAAATGGTCCCCTAGGATCTCAAAAAAGATTTAAGGTATTGCAAAATTCTTCATAATTTTAAACTACTCAAAACTTCAAACGCGTTTATCTTAAAACTGCATTTTTTAAGTTGGCCGGCCTCATAACTCTGACAATTTTCAACCGATTCACTTGAAATTTTGAACGTATCTTGAGAAATACATTGTCTATGGAAGTACGTAGGATTTTTTTTTATATTGCACAGTTCATTTGTTATTAACAATTATCAGACGAATTTTTAGGCAAATTTTTCACATTCCACTTTAGAAGTGCGCCATTTGGCCAAAAAATCAATGTATCGCAAAAATTCTATGTACTTCTATAGCAGTTATTATAATTGAAAAAAATTTCTTTGTTCATTATGATTAAAAAATTACAGGAGCTGTTAGTCCGGCCTTGAACCCTGAAAAAACGGAGACGTCATCGCGAAAACGCTGCACAGCCGCCATTTTGAAATTAATCGCTTCAAGAAAATTATTGTAAACAGTCACTGATATGTATGATAACACCCCGTTTTTGTAATCTCGATTTATTTTGTAGTATTTCTGGAAAAAAAATCCCCAAAAAGCCTATTTTTTCGGCCTCTAGAGTGGTATAAGGCCTTAAACTACACAGATGTTTGGATAACATATTAAATAACCTGTTTGCCAAATTTTAACAATTTCTTAAGTGAACGACGCTGTGGAGGTACTACGTTAAGGCGGTATTCTAGTCTAAAGACATAAATTTTGAGCATTTAGTCAAGCTCGATAAGAAAAAACAAAAAAAAATTTTACCATCCTTTATATTACAATATATTTATTTATATTTTGGCAATAAACAAAAAAATTTTGTAGAAAAAAAATGAAAATAAAATAAGTTATAAACTGATAAAGTTGGGGGTCAAAAGAAAGGGTGTGCCAGTTGACACGATTGCAACCTTTCTAGTCGTGCGATACAAAATTTGAAAAGAGATTCTTAATTAGTAAGAATGTTGTTATAGTCCCTGACTCGGAGAAAACTGAAACAAAATTGTTCACAAAATAGCGGCTGTCTAAGCGAAAAAATTTAAGTTCGATAAAAAATTTGAAATTAATCGGTTGAGTAGAACGTAAGATGTCATGTCAATCCTGTTGAAAAAAGTAGTTTTGAGAAAAACGCGTTCAAGGTTACGCTCCGACGTGACGGAATTTTTAAATTATTGGAATTTAAAAATGTCTCTTCGAGGATATCGTCTTAGAGGTCCAAACTTTAAAAATATGGAGAGAAAATTGATTTTTTCAAAATTCTAGATCAGAATACTCCCTCAAAAATTACCTTCACTATTTTGTCAAAATATTTTTATTATACATGCAAAAATTTGATATGTTAAAAATTCTCCAGTATTTTATAGCTGACATATTAACTGGAAATTTTTCACAAAAGTTGATCTTCGATCAACCGAAATAGTTTTTCTCTGAGCGATTCTTATTCCCCCGTTTTTTTAAATTTTTTTTTTCAATGTACAAGGACTCGTAAGAATCTTCATGCTAGAATTATGCTAAGTGTGGAGGTATGAAGATAAATTCATGCGAAGAGTTATCGAAACCACGAGCGAGAATTCCGAATGAATGTTGAACCACTGCTCTCTCTTTCATTCTCTCTTTCTCTTTCTCTCCTCGATGAAATAACACACGCCAATCCGTGGATATACAATTGCGAGGGAGTCGAGGAATCACATCCGAGGCCAAAGGCAGCGCTGTCCATCGCTGAAGCGAGAGTCCCTCGAACGTAACTCCGAGGCAGCGTTCACGTGAGACGTACAGTCTCGGACAACGACCGAGAAGATCGACAAAGTGCCGATATGCCGATGTAAGAAATCGCGACGATGCACAGGAAAAAGCCGAGGCAAAATGACATATACCAAGAAAATTCGATAAAATTTCGATAATATCCATTTGTGTCTCTACCGAATGAAACTCCACTTTCTAACGACTCTACCAAAATACAATCCTACCGATAAATCTTTCTTTATAACTCCCCAAAATAAGATCTCTGTCGGGAATAAAAATAAAATAAAATAAATAAAATAAATAAAATAAATAAAATAAATAAAATAAATAAAATAAATAAAATAAATAAAATAAATAAAATAAATAAAATAAATAAAATAAATAAAATAAATAAAATAAATAAAATAAATAAAATAAATAAAATAAATAAAATAAATAAAATAAATAAAATAAATAAAATAAATAAAATAAATAAAATAAATAAAATAAATAAAGTAAATAAAATAAATAAAATAAGATCCCTATCGAGAAATTGCGATTATCACGAACTGAAGTGATTATGAAGGACATTAATCATTTCATCCATGTGACCTCAACACTATGAAAATAGCTTTTTTCCACTTTTCCCCAAGGCTACCAGATCTGAACGAGAGCAATGCGGGACATCGCCATTAGTACCTCCCCCCCCCCCGAAATATTGCACACAATCATTTATTCATTTAGTCCTTTCATTTTTTATTTAATACAATGGGATAATGTTAGAATGAAGAATGATAGACAAATATAATTATAGATTTGGCACAAGTTTTTGAATTCGTAATATATATAGTCACAATATCTTGCACTAGAATTTTTTAATCTTACACGTAAGTATTGCAAACAAAAAAAATTAATCAGTCGAATGAGAGTCTATCTATAGTACGTATCAGTTACGACATTCTTACATTCTTACTTAATTTTCGCCGTGAACTTAAACTTTTCCGAACTGTGGATTTTTTTCAAAATATCCGGATCCTGGTTTAAGATGTTATAAAATTCTTCGCATTTTCCCATATTACATCTTACTTGCAGTATTGCTCTTATTGTTTCAATGGTCATTGCAGTTTTTTCGGATGTCCATATAGCGTTCAAGGAAAATACCCGCTCTATAGGTGCATTGGTTCCGGAAAGACATAATATGTATTGTACCAACAATAAACAGTTTTTATATGGTACTGACATCGGCTCGCTGCCGGTATAGCAGAAGCGTTGTGTCGGGTCGTATCGACGCCTGATAATGAATACTTCATGCTGGGGAAAAAAGTTGAAACAAACTCGCACATAATCCAGGACATGCGAGACAATTTTTATAAAGGCGGTACGAATGTGGGGTTTAAAAAGATCCGGGACACTTAGCCTAAATCCGGGACTGTCCCGCCCAATCCGGGACGTCTGGTAGCCTTACTTTTCCCTGATGATCCATTTTGCCCCAACGTCCTCCCGCTATATTGATACACACTCGTACGAGTATTCTTGAAAACGGTAGAAATCTTTCAGCGATGTTCGTAACTACGTTACGAGTAAATTCTCAGATCCCACGGGCGATTACGTCTCTTCTCACCGAGATCGTGTGTTTGTGTGTGTTTTCTCAGGGAGTCTGAGAGGTAAATGCTCGATCTCGAGGAGATCAGTGCTGACGTTGGATCGTAATTTTGCTTGGACGTCGCAAGAAAGACCGGGAGTCTCTGGATACTAAAAGAAAAGTCTGAAAACGAAGCTATCGAGCTTTTCTGTAAATTTTCCCACCGCGTAAAACTTGAACTTCATTATTTGAGGACCGACGTCAAAATATTAGCTTTGAGGAAAAATGAAATAATCAAACTCAAGATTGGTAATCAAGTTTAACGAGGCTTAGCAACGTGAAACTTCCCTCACGGAAATTTATATACTTAAAATATATGCAAAATTGTGTAGGAAATATATTGAAAATATAATTACGATATGTAAATGAATGTATTTAAAATATGTTTTTTTATAAATGTAATATATTTATTTTGATAGATTTTGCCGCTTGTATTGTATTTAAATGTATTTAAAATATATTTTAGATATTTTAGATATAGATTATAAATGTACGACACATATATACAATATATATATATATATTATAAATATGATGCATACATCTGAAATATAGATTAAATATATGTTGCATGTATTCCAAATATAGTTGAAATATGGGCTACATACATCCCGAATTTGGGTTGAATATGCGATACACGTGTATAAATTTCCGAAAAATCGGAAATTATTTAGGAGAATCAAATATAAAAGTATAAGTTCATGAGAAGCTGGCAAGAAGTCCTGAATCAGGACTCCTCATATGGCTTCATTTGAGACGGACTTTTGTTAGTATTCCGTTCACGCGCCCGCCTTTATAAGCATACCTTTCGCATCCTCCGTATGGGAGTTCAGCGGTTGCCGTTCTGCGACATCTCGCGGCGAGTCTGGAAACTAACGCGACGCTGTCTACGTTACGAACATGTGGCAGGCGCCCAATCGCTTGTTCTCGCGGGATAAAAATGATAATGTGAATAATAATTAAAAGTGTGAATACAATAAACTTAAATAATTAAATAAATATTATGTTAGTTTCTACTAATACTTCGCATACATCTGATACATGTTAGAGAGAATAAAATCGCATCACTTCTACTTCTACACATATATGTTGCATAAATGGTAGCATATATTAAGAATATATGTAGAACATATGAGAGATATATGTGAATCACGCGTACCTCTTATGTATGTTGCATTTATATTAGCATATATTAAGAATTTATGTGGAATATATAAGAGATACGCGTGATTCACATGTATCCTTCATAATTTCCACATATATTCTTAATATATGCTAATATATATGCAACATGTATGTGTGGATTTAAATAAATATATGTACATATATTCGAAATATATCCACATATATTTTGCGTATATTAAAAATATATAAATTTTCGTGAGGGTTAGAATAAAAAAACAGAACGAAGAAACTGGTTGATGAAAAACATGTTACTTTTGTATGTACAATAAATATTAAGTGATGTTACAGGAGGGTTGGAAATTTACGGAAAATATTGACATATTGTTTCGAGACGAGAGGAGAATTTTAGTATTCATTATGCGATGAATATTTGAGGATTCCTCGGTCATTAACAAGAACGAAATGAAAATAGAGAAGGGAGGTTACAAGATGAATGGTTGCTCGAACGATTAGCATCAATTTCGAAAGAGAAGAACGAGTGTATATGGTGGCGCTGCGTCAGTGTCAATATGTAAAAGTCAAACAGATATGCATCGCCATTTATGTATATGAGAGAGAATACATTAGTGAGATGGGAAAAGAAATTTACTGAGAAAGGGAAATTTCTGTACGTTATTCTCTTTTCTCGGTGCTAAAATTTCCATTGCATCCAAAATTTCATCCAGAAACAAAGGAACTTCTCGTACAAATTATGTGGAGGAGTATAGTTGGTATCGAAGTAGGGAAAAATTTACAAGATTGCGGGAGTAAAAAGTCGCTGACCAAATGTCGGACGGAGAGAAAGAAGCAATAAGAGTCAGAAAAAAAAGGAAGTAGCTAACTTGATCCGAGTAAAAAACGGCGTTAAACACCAGAACGAGGATATACTTTTACTTCTGCCTTTACCTTTTCCTAGCAAAATCTTCAACGAAAGCACAGGGAAGAGGAAGTGTTCGTTTTTCAAAAGAGCCAAAAGACTCTTTCACTGACTCTCCACCACTGATTTGCAAAGGACTGAGGCAAACCTATTACCGCTTCTTTTCACACGAGTGCTTAGACAGCAAACGTTCTTTTTTCGCACTGGCGTTTCTCGCTAAAGCTTTGCGTTATGGCTTTGCCGGTTTCCATTACTCTCCGACCCTTTCATACGTATATATTTATATCAAAAGTAAAATGTTCTCAAGCATGTCTCATCATCGTCTTCACATGTGAGCCGCGCACTTCGTTGCAAAGCGCATCTGATTGCAGCGTCGTGCATGATCTCGAAGACGCGAGAGGCAGTTCTAAATGACGATTGAAAAATATGTTCCATAAATTTTAACCGTTCTCGATCGATACATCAACATTTTCAACGAGTACCGCAACGTTATTCCCATTTTTTCGATATGTTTTCAACGCCCCCACGATATTTTGATTCTTCAGCAGACGCTTCCCCTTTGACTCGGACTATTTATGTTCCTACGTTACGATGAATAAATCGTAAGGTGTAATACCTGTACGAAGGGGTTCTTCTTTTTCTCTTTCGATATCACGCATTATACATATAAATATGTATATGTAAGTTTACGCCTATGAAAGACGATGCCTCGTGTGGTAGTTCGTCCAGGTGATTACGCTGTCGCTCCAGGGCCAGTTCGCTCTCTCTCTTCTCCACTTTTTTTAATTTTTTTTTTTTCATATACCTCTTCTCCTTTCCTTCCACCTTTTCCCTCTCATCGCCGCGCACCTTTTCAACCCCCTTACCCTCTCCTCTAGCCCTGGTGCTCGCGGGTCGGGCATCGTTATACGTGCCCGCGCGAATTCAACGATAAGTATACACGTGTGTGCGCGTACGAGAGGACCACCTCGCAACTCTCATGCCTCTATCTCTCCTCCACCCCTGTCCTTTCGTACACAAGCGAACACGCACGTACACAAACACAGATCATATGATCTGACGCTTTCCGAGAGGGAATATAGCGCCGATATGCTGCTCGAGGAAGAACCTCTGCTCGATGAGGAGGAAAAACGAGAACGAGATTCTGATAGGGTTGGTCGGAGAGAGGGAAATCGAGAACGAGAGAGGGGGGGGGGGAGAACTGCGTGGGGATAGCTATATGGCTCATCTCACCTGCAATCGCTTTGGTCACGCCAACCCGCCTCTCTTCTCATACATTTCGTATGTTTATATATATTTATACCTTTCACGCTGTTTTCCTCAACCCACATTTTTACACTTCTTCCCCTCCCTTTAATCAGGTGTTAAATACGAGCATCGTTGCACAGCACCTTTGAAAGATTCTTCTCTTTTCTGTTTATATATGGGGCGTTCCACACCAAACCGGACACCATTTAGCTTTTGCATCTCCGATTTTTGTCAAAATTTTTTATGATTTAGTGTTGGTTGAAAGAGGTCTTCATGTTTTTTTTCAATTTTTTTTGTAGAGCCGTTTTGAAGATATTGATTTTTCAAAAATTAGGCTATTTTTTTTTTCAAACGCCCATAACTTTGCGAAAAATGGGCGAAATGGGACGTTTTTTTCAAAATTTTTGTTTTTAACCGTACTTTTGATAAAAAATATTGAAACGAAATTTCAAGCCGTATTTTTATGAGATTTTCAATTTTTTAAAATAAATTGTTGATTTACAAAAAACACGTACTGATCGTTTTTCTTAATTTTTTTTTGTAAAAAACTGTCATCCATTCCACAACTTTTAAGCCGAACGAGATAATGGGTAAACGATGGGATATAGTTTTTTTCGATTTTAAATTAAGCACCATTTAGCTTTTGTATCTCCGATTTTTTTTTCAATTTTTCATGTTTTGGTATCGGTCAAAAGAGGCCTCTATGATTTTTTTCAATTTTTGTTGTCGATCCGTTTTCAAGATATAGATTTTTCAAAAAATATGTTTCTTTTTTTTGTAAACGTCCATAACTTCGCGAAAAATGGGCCGTTAAATTGGAAAAAATGGGACGTTTTTTTTCAAAATTTTTATTTTTGAACGTACTTTTCATAAAACATATTGAAAAAAATTTTCAAACCGTATTTCCATAAGATTGTTAAGTTTTAAATAAAAATTGTTGATTAACCAAAGACACGTACGGAGCGATTTTCTCAACAATTTTTTGTGAAAAACTGTCACTTATTTCACAACTGTTATGCCTAAGTGGGTAATGGGATAACGATGGAATCTATTTTTTTTTTTATTCTTCAATTTCCATGATTTAATTATCTTTGTTGGAAATAAATGTTTATCTTTTTGAAATGAAATCGATGTATCTTAATCATTAAATGAACGATGACCGATAATTCTTATTTGAATATACCACAATATATGATTACCGCATTAATTGCTATTTGATTATTTTTGAAATACGGTTTGAAAATTTTTTTCAATATTTTTTATAAAAAGTACGTTCAAAAATAAAAATTTTGAAAAAAAACGTCCTATTCGACCCATTTTTCGCGAATTTATGGACGTTTACAAAAAAAAAAAGAAACATATTTTTTGAAAATCTATATATTGAAAACGGATCGACAAGAAAAATTGGAAAAATCATGGAAACCTCTTTCAACCAATACTAAAACATAAAAAATTTTGAAAAAAATCGGAGATACAAAAGCTAAATGGTGCTAAATTTAAAACCGAAGAAAATAGATCCCATCGTTTACCCATTATCTCGTTAGGCCTTAAAGTTGTGAAATGGATGACAGTTTTTTGCAAAAAAATTCTAAGAAAATCGATCAGTACGTGTTTTTTGTAAATCAACAATTTATTTTTAAAACTTGGAAATCTCATAGAAATACAGTTTGAAAATTTTTTCAATATTTTTTATCAAAAGTACGTTTGAAAACGAAAATTTTGAAAAAAAACGGAGATGCAAAAGCTAAATGGTGTCTGGTTTGGTGTGGAACGCCCCATATACTTCTTGTTCGTGGACTTGGCGAATAACAGTGTATCGTCCAATTTAATCTGTTTTCGAATACTTTTGGCAAGACTGGTCACATTTTTCAACGCAATTAATCAAAATATAATTTAGACTGATTGAAAAAAAAACGACTAATCGATTTTCGAAATCCCCTCTTAAAAATATTTTCGGGGAGGTCAAAAAAGATTCCTGTCGAAAGCAGAGCTCTTAATATTAATATTTAGAGGTTGCTCGTCGCGATTTTCTATTTTCCATTCAAATCACACGGGAAGCATTTTTTTCAAACGTTTAAATTTTATACCTCGTCTATAAGGGCAAAAAACATGATCCTTTAATCATTTCCAAAAATTTGATTGCTTGAAACAAAAAAACCGTTCGATAGATCAAATTGAAACTTTACAGGGATTTTGTGGGTATACTGAGCTGTAAAAGTCATGCTCAACATTAGTTGAATCAATATATTTAATTTAGCCGTTGATTTTCCAAAAAACCATAAATGGCCCTTTTTCTCCTGTTTTTCCAATTCATAGAAAGGATGGAAAAAAAATTGTTTTTCAAAAAACCATCGTTAATCCTTGTAGAGTATTAATTCAAGTTTATGAAACGCCCCTTCTGATTTCTCTGCAATCATTGGTTGCTGAGATATCAATGGTCAAACACGAAAGGATCTTTTTTCATTAAAAGTCCGATATCTCAGTGAAAAAAGGTCGCAGCGAGGTCTCAAAAAAAAAGCAAATTAAAGTAAAATCAACAAGCTATCTGGTCCATGCAATGGTTTAGCTGTAAAAAAAATTTCCAAGTAATTGCAGCAAAAAAAAGTGATACAAATTTGCCAATTTTTTTTCTTGGTATTTCTCATGATTGCGTGAAACCTGTAGAAAACTAGAAACTTGAAGCTTCAAAATGCTTTTTTAGACCTCGATACGACCATTTTTCACAGAGATACAACTTTGTTAAAAACCGCTAAAAATTTGGGACATTTTTTTGATCCCTCAATTTTTTCTACTAGTGTAGATCCCATGACAGGTAGTAGGCATGATTTTGAAAAAGATTTTTTAAAAATGCAAAACAATGAATATGCAGCGGGGGAAGATAACTCTCCTCACGTATGTCGCATACGATCACCTTGGAGGATCTGAAGGGCTCGCCATAAACGCACAAAGGGTCCTTCCTGGAACTTATCTCAAAAATTTATCTTCCTGCTCTATCTCTCACTCTCTCTCTCTCTACATATATATATATATGTATGTATAATTTCGAGTTTTATCCGGTTCGCCATGATTTCACTACGACGTCGAAAAGGTCATCGCCGCGTGCGGTCTGTGCCGAATCTCTTTTCGGCCCTATCTGCATATAACTACAAGCCGAGGAACCGTAAATACGAGTTCACTTTACTTAAACCGAAAATCTCCGGACTCCGTCGCCCGAACGTGACTCCGAGCTAAACGGAGGAATTAATGTTGCGTCCGGACGAAGTCTCACGTATGAAACGCATTTCCTCGTTTGATGCTCCATTCGGGGCTTTCGAATATTTTTATTCTTCAAACGCAGAGTCTCATTCCCGTGCATAAATTTGATCCGGCTAGCCTAATAACGGAAAAGGATCTGATCAGGCATCGGTAAGGATAGCCTGATCAGGATAGCCTGATCACGCACAGATCCCAGCCAGATCATATTTTAGTATGACATCGATTGCCAGGCTTACATTATCCATTACATTAGCCTTACATTATCCATGTCAGGGACAGATCAGGTGGTGTTAAGGACCGGCAAAAAAAACCCGAGCGGAAATTTGATCCGGCTAGCCTATAATAACGTATAAGGACCTGATCAGGCATCAGTAAGGATAGCCTGATCACGCACAGATCCCAGGCGGATCATATTCGGTATGATATAGGTCAGGCTAGCCTTACATTACCCATGTCAGGGACAGATCAGGTAGTGCTAAGGACCGGCAAAAAAAAACTTCGTTCTGAATAACGTGGCTAGCCTGATATTTCCCTGATTCGGGACGGAGCAGGAGTGTTAATTCCGAGACTCACCGCGAGTTGTCGCAGTATGGCGGACGCTCGCTCCCATACGGATGATGTGAATAGTATGCTTATATATGCGACCGTGAGCTTGAAAATTTACCCGAGCGGAAATTTAATTCCGGCTGGGATCAGGGCCACATCAGGCTGGCCTTACAACAACGTCTGGCACTGATCAGGTTACATATCAGGTACACATCAGGCTACATATATCAGGCTACTATCAGGAAAGTAACGCTAATTTAAGGCTAGCCTGGCAAGTTTTATACCGTGTGTATGGTACTGACTCCTGTTCCGTCCCGGATCAGGGAAATATCAGGCTAGTCACATTATTCGGACCAAAGTTTTTTGCCGGTTCTCACCACCACCTGATCTGTCCCTGACATGAATAATTTAAGGCTAGCCTGGCAAGTTTTATACCGTGTGTATGTTACTGACTCCTGATCCGTCCCAGATCAGGGAAATATCAGGCTAGCCACATTATTCGGACCGAAATTTTTTTTGTTGGTCCTTACCACCACCTGATCTGTCCCTAACATGAATAATTTAAGGCTAGCCTGGCAATGTATGGCATACCAAAATATGATCCGGTTGGGATCTGTGCGTGATCAGGCTATCCTGATCAGGCTATCCTTACTGATGCCTGATCCGGCCCTTATCCGTCATTAGGCTAGCCGGATCTCCATCTTGAGGATTAAAACCTCGCGAGAAGCCCTATTACGAAAAGTCCTTTGCTGACTTCCTCGTACTGTACCTATACTCTATAAACACTTAAAATCCTTGTGGAATAAAATAAATAAGCGATAAGGCGCCTGATCAGGCTAGAAACCGTCCGCTATCAGGACCGGATAAGACGACTGATCAGGCTAGCAACCGTGCGCGATCAGGACCGGATGAGGAGCCTGATCCCAGCCTGTCCGGTAATACCGTTATTCTCCTGACATGTGGCCTGATATGTAGTCTCATCAGGACCTGATATGTAGCCTGATCAGGGCCGAATGTTGTTGTAAGGCCAGCCTGAGGTGGTCCTGATCCCAGCCGGAATCAAATTTCCGCTCGGGTTATGAGAAAATAAATTTTTCTCTGCATTGACGATGAAAATAAATTTAAAAAAAAAAGTTAATTCCCACATGCTTTTGGAAATCGAATGCAGGATAATTAATCCTGTTTGACGGCGAATTCCTCGAGTAGAGGAATATCGACGAATAAAACTGTATTTAACGCGTGTTATCGAGTATACGAAGATCGGATATGTGACGAGGGAAAAGGTCATGTTTGAGGATTTCAAAAAGACGCAACCATTTACGATGCGGATGATTATCCACTTTGCGTTTGCTTCAAACGCGAAGGGTTTGACTTTCGCGTCGTTTAGCGTGTACAGGCGTAACCGAATGAGAGAGTCTATGTTTGTGTGAGCGTGTGTGATGATGGCATACGAGAAAGTGAGAGTGAGCGGCAATTCGCGTATCCCGGCAGCCCACGAGTAAAAGATTATTGCCTCGAGGCTTCCGCGAGCGGCAGAAGCAGGCTTGGAAGAGGATTTAAACGCGCACAAACGCACGCCAGGACGAAGAGGACATCGTCGGGCGGGGGCGTGAGTAACGCGGTTGCCAAAGGCGACAGCGAAGCCCCATCATCGATAAAGGAAGATAAAAAAAAATATATATTTCCGCCAATCGCAATGGACTATTTCCTAACTAATAGTTTTCGCATCCCAAACGCTGCGTTGCAAAAAACAATAACGGTTGCGCTATTTTGACGCCATTATTTACGCTATTCCTTTATCAACTTTGAGTCTTGATCTCAAAATATATTTTTTTCCCATCGAAAGAGAATAATGGCGATGAAAGACTATCGCGGCGGAGTATCGACTTCGATCAACGGTAAGGAGAATGCGCGAAGCAAAATATAATGCACGCTAGTCGAGGAGAGCGCGAGAGGGGGAGAGAGAATTAAGAGGGAGTAAAAGAGCGCAGAGCGCATCGGTTCCTCGTGCGCTTCCCGCGAAGATCAGGAGAGGGAGAGGGAGCGCGCTCGAGCAACAGAGGGAGCAACGAGGAACGCTCGCGAGTCCGTCAGTCACTCGTTCGCCCACTTACTCACTCGCTACCTCGGTGTGTTAATTAGTTAAGGTTGTTGGTCGGGACTAAATTACACCTCCGGAGCTACTCAAAGGAAGCAATTACTGGTGTGCAACCGGAGGGGGATATATTCTGAACTCGCTCTCTCGGTGCTGCTGCTTCTGCTTCTGGAGCGATCCTTTGCTCATTCTGTCTCGCTTTCACCCGTTCCACCCTCGCCCTACTTCTCTTCCTGCCCAAAACCTCTCTTCTCTCTATCACCTTTCTCCATCGAGCTATAGTTTCACCGTCCTCTTGTCCTCTTTTTGTTGTTTTTGTCGCTTCTGTATTATCGCGGTAGACCCCAAGAGCCTTCATCCCTTATTTTGCGACTACGCGCGTGGTCATACTCTTAAGGTCAGGCTAAAGACCCTCTCTCTCGCTCTTACAAGCTCCCTATAGGCGCTCTCTCTCGCACTCGCAAGAGCGGAAAGGCGGGGGGAGGGTGTGAAGCCTGGCCTTAAACACGCGAATCACTGTACTTCAATGAACTCAAATGGTTTACTATATTTATCAGGGGTTAAAGAATCCCTAGAGCTGGTAGTAACCATAACTAAGGACACCGAAAAAAAGGTTTAGTAACATCAACTACCTAGCTGCGATCATGGAAATTTCGTTTGAATCAATCGTCACATATTTGATTTGATAACCCCGATGTTGAAATAATAAAACTGGTGTCGTTGTTTCGAATGTGTACTGCATTCACCGCAATTACAACATTGGATCCAAATGATTTCAAACGAGATTGATTCAACAACTTGTTTTCTCATTCAATCGAATATTTAGTCATTTACTGGAAGTAAATGAAATTGTTTCAACTGTATGTTTCGTCTCATCAACAAAATCTAGTTTTAATTTGAGCTATTCATCCAATTAAAAAGAATAGTAAATGCTTTCAAGTCGAGCAAATTGTTTGATAAATTTGACTAAATATTTCAATGCGGTTACAACACATTTAGTCGATAGTGCGTACAGTAACTACCACGATCTCAGCGCTTCGCCCGAGATCCGCCAGGTGGCGACGAGCGGCGCGCGCTCTCGCGCCAGCGAGACAGCCACTGAACACCGATAAATACCAGTGTATTATCAGCATCAAAGTTCTCAATTAACTTTAAATTGATGGAACATTACCCGGGCTCTGTGGTCGCGCAGTTCTATGGACTAAAGACTACATATTTGAATAAGATCACCATTGCGCTTTGGTGGCGCTCGTGCTCTTTATGGGTGCAAGGATAAATGAGTAACATTTTCACCTGACTGTTAAATCTCACGATTAATTAGTTAAGTAAAAGCCCTCGTAGCTTAAACAAATATTGCATATCATCAAATGTTTTGTTAATTTAATTGAAATTTTCTAGCTTTATATTGAATGCATTTTTTTCCGGTGAACAAAATCTGAATTGCATAGAAAATATAAACTGTTCATTCAATTAAACCATTTGGTTATGCAATCGCATATTGAGTGCATTTTACCAAATATAGAATCAAAACAATGTAATTTTCAATTGAACGGATTCTTTACTCTGTTGGATCAAGGATATATGTATTTATAGGAATGCAATTTTTGTTTCCATTTTGATACACGTTTTGAGTTACACATTTCGTTTGCCACTCGTAATCGCCGGGTTTAGTTAATTCAAGCCAAATTTTTTTCACTTTACCAAACCTTTTTCTCGTTTTATGTAACAAGTATAACTGGGTGATTCTCACGAAATTTCGAAATTCTTTTCCGTTAAATTTTTACAAAAATATAACCAACATATAATGGTAACTATTTTTTCTTGAAAAGAACATAATTGAGGCTGATATTGTTGGTTATCATTTCTTAACCATATGGGTATCGTTAACCCCTTCACTGATAGACAATTTTTTTCTTACTATCATCTTGAAATTTAGTACTTCGGGGTTTTCGGGCTGATCACGAATCTGCACTCTAAATTTAGAAATTCAACATTCAAGATGGCGCATCCAATATGGCGGACCAAGAATCCAAAAAGTCATTTGACGAGAGCGAATCTGGAGAGTGGATCGTATAAAAATTGCGAACTAATGCTGGAGGTGAGAAATAAATATGTATTTAATTTCTTAATTTTGAGTGGAGATTCGTAATCAGGGACCTCGAAAACCCCCAAGCAACAATTTTTGCTCACATCAAACGACTTTTTGCATTTTTGGTCGGCCATATTGGATCCGCCATTTTGAAATTTGAAGTTTCGAGAGCAGATTCATAATCCGGGACCTCAAAAACCCCCGAGTACTAACGTTCGCTCTCGTCAAATGACTGTTTGCATTTTCGGTCCGCCATATTGGATCCACCATCATGAATTTCTAAGTTTTGAGTGCAGATTGGTAATCAGCGACCCCGAAAACTCCCGAATACGGATTTCAGTTCTGAAATTCTAAGAAATTTCGTGTATAACCCATTTTTTCCGACAGCCCGCCATATGGCGGACTCACCAGTCAAGAAGTTGATGAATAACTAATATATTGTACCCTGAAAATCATTCCCTCACTATGTCTCAAACTCAAGATTGAAACTTTCGAATTTTTTAAATAAAAAATTTATAAAAAAATTTGTTGGCAAGTTTGACAAATCAATTAAAAATACAATAGATTTTCAAAAAATTTTTGAATTTGGCGTAAAAAAGTAATGAACAAGTTGTCAAATATAATTTGTATAACATAAAATAACATCATTCCCTCACACCTTTACTGACAGTCGATAAATGAACGCATTTGTAATTATTTATGAACGGCCCCCATTGGTTTTTGATAGTTGGCAGCACTGTCGATTGTTCCAAATGGCGTATTAAGCTTGTGTGCGTTGGATCATCCGTTGCGGAAAGATTTTATTAAAATCATTCAAAGATGATATTACTGACCGTCATTACCTCACATCGAAGAAAAAAGAGGTAATTAGTATATCTAAATATTAACTATACTATGAAGTAGGTATTTAGAGGTAGTAAACATACACAAAAATCCAGATGTAACAAATGGTTATGTTGCAAGATTTTTTAGGTTATGTTTTAATTCGTCATTGCCTCATTTTCATTTGAAATGAGGGAATGACGATTTATGAAGGTAATAACTTTTCGACTAGTCCAACTTTTCTTTTTTATTTATTTGCTTATGTAAACCGTGAATTTACTGTTTCTTCCTTGTTTTAGGGCCAAACAATGACAAGAACAAAGAAGTTGTGCGATACAGAAGCTAAATTGAAAAAGAAGAAATACGATAGGAAGCGCCGAGGAAATATGAAATCTCATCTTGAAAGTTTAGAAAAACTTCCCGAAAAAAGAGTTGAATACCTAAAAAAAGAAGGAGAAAGGGAAAGTGAGATCAGATCGAAAAGAAAAAATTGGAAAAAAAATAGTAAAACACGTTTATTCTGGGGACCACTATATTATTAAAATCTAGTAACAAGTACTACAAAATTGACAGAAAAAATACAAATTAATTTAAATATTTTTTAATAATTTATTTCAACCTAATTTCGAGATTTCGTGAGAATTACCCAACTATTGAATTTACAACTCTCACTAAGTAATTATCCAGTTACCTTCGTAGTTAGACTTGGATGTACTATAGTTAAACATAATATAATGACATATGACATGCTAGCATAAATTATGGTTCCGAAGGAAATGGAAGGGGACGTTTTATAGTAACTTCACCCAAAAATATGGTGACTATAATTATGAGAATGATAATTTTAACCAAATAAGCCCATGTAATAACTTTGTTTTAGTTACACTTATACGTTTTATAGTTTTACTCATCATATTTAAAATTTAGGTTAGTATAAAGTGGAAGGTTTCGGAGGTAGCATAATTTATGCTCAAATGACATGGTTAACCTTAATTTCTTTCATTTTAATGATGTTGCTAATTTACTTAATCTACATTCAACCATTCTAAGGATCTTATTTTTAATATCCCGATTCATTGCACATCGCATCACAGTTCTATCCGCCTTAATGGTAGACCTCAAGAGCCTTCATCCCTTATTTCATGACTACCCGCAAGGTCATATTTTTAAACACGCGAACCATTGTACTTCAACGAACGCAAATGGTCTACTATATTTTCGTAGGTTGAAGAATCCATAGTTAAAGATGTGACATGTGTAACTATTGAAATTACAACTCTAACAAAGTAATTATTCACATACTTGAATGTACTATGGTTAACCTTACCATAATGATATATCACATTCTAGCATAAATTATGGTTCCGTGGGAAATGAAGGGGACGTTTTATAGTAACTTCACCCAATTATATGGTGCCTATAAGTCTATAACTATGAGAATGATAGTTTTAACCAAAGAATTGTCTGGTGATGACTATGTTTTATTTAAAGTTATGATTTTTATAGTTTCAATCCGCATATTTTATAATTTAGGTTAGTATATACATTGGAAGGGATCGAGGTTCCATAATTTATGCTCATTTGTTGTATAACGTTATGATAAGGTTAACCATAATTTCTGTCACTTTAATGTTATGGCTAATCTACTTAGTACACTCAATCATTCTGAGGACCACATTTACAACTTCCCAATTCATTACACATCGCATCATGATTCTATCCACCTTAATGGATCATCAAATCCGAGCGCCCATATTCGGTATTGGTTTCTCGTGATTATGTATACATACATGTGCGTTAATTATTCGCTTCGAGGATCATTTGGATGTTACCGGTCTGTGCGAGCGCCAATTACCATGATCAACGATCCACGAAGGTGGCTCCAGAGGAAGGAATGAGAAAGAAAGATTGAGGAGAATGGAATTGAAAGAAGTGTAGAATTTTATTATTACAGGGATAGATGGAAATGGGCTCAATCACCGTCTTTTTCATGTGTTTTTTCATCTGAAAAGAAAGAGAACGAATTGCCAAGTAAGATGTCCTAGAGATTCAAGATTCCTCCTCACAATCCGCGTCTCGCGACTCTACAAGCAAACGTAGACACGTATCTCGACGGAGAAATTGGTTGTGTTTCCTTCTTGACTAATAATTGCAACCTTTGCGAACCGCGATGCCTCGACGTTGATTGAAAATTATAGCTATTTCGTTTCGTGTCGTTGGATATCAAATTTCACGGAGGGAGAAATGCGCGAGAAGCAGTTCACGCTGATTCAAGGATTTGAAATGATTCGCCAAACTCAAATCAGGACGAAATTTTGGAACTTTGGAAAAAAGGAAAGGAAATTAAAATAATCCAATCAAAATATGTTTCTGTTCAATTTTACATCAAGAATAATCCTTATTCTTCTTCACGATATCGTTAAGGGAGTTCCTCCATGAGGTCGTTTACCAGGTGTGTAAGTATGAAACCGGAATTTCGAACGTATGAAACCCATTTCCCCACCTTTTGTATCTTTCCCATGGCTTTTAACCGAAGGGAGATGGCTTCTCGGGTCACCTTTAACTGATCCGCCAGTTGTTGTTGTGTTTGAGCGTCGTCTTCGTCCAACAAGGCTTGCAGGTCAGCGTCTTTAAACTTTTTCGGTGGTCTTCCACGTTCTTCGTTCCTCACGTCAAAATCGCCACTTTTGAACCGTTTAAACCACTCGAAACACTGTGTTTTACTGAGAGCATGCTCACCAAACGCCTCCAGAAGCATTCGATGCGATTCGGCTGCGGTTTTCTTCAGATGAAAACAGAAAAGTAGGGCTGTCCGCAAATCGTAATTTGTTGGCACAAAACTCGACATGTTTATCTCTAATAAACTAATGCTACTGAATGAAACTCGTGTTATTGTAAGTTGGAAATCTTTGTCAGATATCAATACAATAACACGACACCGCTGACGTGATGTGTCGGTAACTGCATCGACATCTAGCGCCACCTATGGGCAAATTCCGGTTTCATACTTACACACCTGGTAATTAAGAAATGGTTGAAATTCGGCATACAGGTTATTTGTTATGTTATCAAATCACCTGTGTTATCAAGTCACCAGTTGTTGTTGTGTTTGAGCGTCGTCTTCGTCCAACAAGGCTTGCAGGTCAGCGTCTTCAAACTTTTTCGGTGGTCTTCCACGTTCTTCGTTCCTCACGTCAAAATCGCCACTTTTGAACCGTTTAAACCACTCGAAACACTGTGTTTTACTAAGAGCATGCTCACCAAACGCCTCCAGAAGCATTCGATGCGATTCGGCTGCGGTTTTCTTCAGATGAAAACAGAAAAGTAGGGCTGTCCGCAAATCGTAATTTGTTGGCACAAAACTCGACATGTTTATCTCTAATAAACTAATGCTACTGAATGAAACTCGTGTTATTGTGAGTTGGAAATCTTTGTCAGATATCAATACAATAACACGACACCGCTGACGTGATGTGTCGGTAACTGCATCGACATCTAGCGCCACCTATGGGCAAATTCCGGTTTCATACTTACACACCTGGTAATTAAGAAATGGTTGAAATTCGGCATACAGGTTATTTGTTATGTTATCAAATCACCTGTGCAGTTTAAATAAGATTGATCGTCCCGAACCCGAGATATTCACACTCAAAGTTGGCTTAATTTACACGTAAGGCATTGTAAACGCATCGTGCATAGGTATGTTACTAATTCTACCGTCAAAACAAAAACTTCGAAGTTGATATAAAACTGAGGGAAGCTCGAACGGGATGTCACGAATTACTTGAAAAAAAATCAAGATGATTTACCGTCAAGTTTTCAAGAAATAACCATTAGCATAACCATTCGAACTTGTGGAGGGGAAACGGAACGGTGATCGGAACAAATTGGAACGTTATTATTAATTTGTTTATGCAACGAATCAACATATCAATCTAGTCGGCGTATAACTTAGAGGCTGAAGGGAGGGAGGGAAGATGCGCAGACAATGAAATAAAATCGATGGAGGATGAAACGAAGAGTCTCCACCGATGCTTCGGTCCCGTGCGGGAGATCCTCATCGAGGAATGATCTCGGGACCGGTGACCTCATACGTTCTTCAGGGCGCTCTCTCGACCCGTTTTCGATTCGCGGAAAGTCTCGGGTGTCCCGCGCGCGGCATACGCGAGAGAGAAAACGATCGCGCCGCGGGTTCGCGATCCTAATGCGATCGCGCACACACGATTGTGGAGGCAAAATTCTCGTGTGTGTCTCTTTTGAGTGTGAGTATTAAAGAGAAAGAGAGAAAGAAAGACCTTGTCCGGCAACGGCTCTCGACGCTGGAAGGATTTATGTTTCTGCTAACGAGGAGAGCGAGCCAACGCGTTCACACACGCGCCTCGCATATCCTCGCCGCGGTCTGTATCTTTAGCTAGACACATACGCTATATATTATATAGATATATATGTATATGATCTACCTGTGTGTTCGCCATGTCTGAGTGTCGCAATCTCTCTTTCGACGTCCCTGTCGTCGTGTTTGTAATCGGCAAAAGGTTTTCTACGCCGTAGGCACGATCCTTAAACATTCACGAGCCGAAATAACCCTTAAGTCGAGGCTAAACCTCCTCCCTCTCCTGAATGCGAGAAAGATCGAGGTAAAATTTCTAACACGATTCTAATATTCCTCATTCCATCGAGCTAATCCTCGGGAAATATGAGTTGACAGGTTTCGAGGTTAGGTTGACCTTGCGCCTCTCCTTGAACTGATTGGATTCAGCGTTGCCACTTTGACTAGGGAGGAAGTAGTTAAACCTTATCAAAAAAGTTGCTACATTCTGGGAATTTCCTACTGGCAGAAGTGGCTAAAAGTGGCTAAACAGAAAAAAATGATAAAATCGACTTGTAATCATTTATTTTTTAGAAATTGATAAATAAATTTAAAGAATTGGTCAAACTGAAGCATACGACTTCAGCTTGAAGTTAGCTGCTGATTTTCTTAGATTTAGCCACAATCACCGTTTGTTGTAAGTAAAAAGAACCAACATCGAAACTAACGCCATAGGCAAAGCAAAAAGTAATGCATGTTAATATTCGAAATTTAAGTTACTATGAATACGGAAAAAAATGTTTTAACGAAAGAAATATGTCATTTATGAAGACAGAATTAGAAAATCTCGAGTATTCTATGTACCAACTTGCAGGACAGATCAATATATGCGTATTAAACATAGTGTGGTGGACTGTGGTATCCACATATGTGTTGTATCATTTGGATGTATCCATGTAAGTGATAGATTATGCTATTATCCAGTTTTTTACTCGGTGAATATACGTTAAATAGGCAAAAGTTCCGAAAAATTATAATGTAGCCTCTTTCTTGTCGTCCCCGGCCTATTTTCAAACGTTGGCGCCACGTTAAAGAGTAGGCTAAAAAATTTAGATACCATTATTTATTTTTTGTAGCTAAGAATATCGTAAATGTGGCTAGATCTAGCCAATAATTGATTAATGTAAGTAAAAGTAGCTAGAAAATGTGGCTAAAAAATTTAACCACCATTATTTACTTTTTATAGCTAAGAATATCGTAAATGTGGCTAGATCTAGCCAATAATTGATTAATGTAAGTAAAAGTAGCTAGAAAATGAGGCTAAAAAATGTAACCACCATTATTTACTTTTTATAGCTAAGAATATCGTAAATGTGTTGCCATTTTAGCCAATAATTGGCTAAAATGGCAACACTGATTGGATTGGCCAATGAATTTTAAGGGAAAATCCTGCAAATTGGAATAACTCCGGGATTCGTCCTCACGGAGGAAACTTCCACTGGAGGGAACAATCCGATGAATTTGTAACCGGAAATGAGCGGATATATTGGTAGGATCATTGATGATTAAAAATATATATTCTGGGAATAGAAGGAATGGAATGATCCTTGACAAGTTTCAGGATGCAAGCATGACGATTCAAATCGTGCCGACAACAATAGGATCCGCGCCCCAAGGAGGTTCGAGACCTCACGTCCTCTTAGCGTCCCTCTTCCTCCTCCTCCTCCTCGTCCACCTCGCGAAGATGATTTTTTTCAGAGATTCTTCGTGAGACCCCATGGGGTGCTTCTCGCTCTGCACGTTCCTCTCCAATGCTATAAGACTCGGGAGAATTCTCAGGGAATTCCTCGCCGTGACCATTCGTGTGTGTATGTTTGCTACTCGTGAATATGAGAACGCGATTTTATTCATGGCGTCTCCCGCTGTTGCTCACCGTTCTTTCTCTCGCATCCCCAACAAACACAAAATTTTCCCAGTTCTACGAACAATTCCGGAGGCTTCAACGTCAAAATGCCACACGCGAAACTATCTTCGCCATTATCTCGCAGTATGAAGCCTTCGGGATCACTAGAACTCCCGGACTAAATTGAAAATATTCCTTGGCGTATTTTCATGGATTAACGGGGTTACCGTAGGTCGGACGGCCGAAGAAGGACGCACTCGAAGTTCCGTACGTTCGGCTGAACGATAAATTGAAAAAAGTAATCCTGTTACAAGGATTAAAAATACGTGCTACCAAACTTTTGATTTTTTTGCATAACAAAAGAAATTCAACGAACAGTTGATCAGATATCGGTAAGATTGTTATTTTTTTTCAGGAGTATATTTTTTTTTGCTTTTTGACCAAAGCTTAATTTGTTCATTACAATAGCTATGAATTTGTTTCTAGATTTGCTTCTGTAAGCTTTGACTTGCAGTTTGAGCTCATTCTCTTCATGATCGTTGAGGCCTTCAAAACTCAGCTTGGTGAAAATGATTTCCAACTTTTGAGACAACATTGACCCTTAATTGCCATCCAAGATATTCAATCAGTGTCCGAGCTCTGCACGAACGAAAAAGACATCGGATTGCGGACAACGAAAGAGAGAGAGGAGATATATCTCAGAGTCACTCAAGCGCGATCTCTACGTGGCGTTAACAGGCCACCTCGCGGATTATCCGTAAAAGGAGAAATCCAACGAGGCGTCCATTAATCTCCGAAGCGAGATGGAGTTGGAGGGGAGGTGGAAGCTGGAGAACCACAGCGGGTTCATCGCGGCGGGGATGTTAAATAAACGATCGAGATATCTCAAAGTATCCGATACAGTATTGCTCGCTCAATTCCATAAACGCCGATATACACACGCGCGCGGGCGCACAAGCGTTTAATCAACAGCGATCTTTTTCCCAAAGGATCGTATAACGAGTTGTAAGCGGGACTTGGACGCGTTGAAAGCGAAAAATCGCTCGTCTCTCTTACGTCGAAAGGGGGGCAAAAGAATCCGCAGAGAGGCATGTCCGAACGAGAGATCACGATAAATGTTGGAGTAACGCATTGGACAAGTGTAAATTGGAATTCGAATTCACACGCCATCCGCGAACAATCTGGTTATTCCGAAACTCTGTTAATTGATCGACGACCTAAATGCGAAAAAAAAATCGTGCGAATTCTCAGATTGATTTACTCATCGAGTCCCGTGTAGAAATGTGGTAGAGCGAACATGAGTTAATTCTAGGCCCTGATCCGTTCTACCCGACCCAATTTTTCTGATGGGGCCCTGACATGGACCCTACCATCCTACCCCTAAAAACGCCGAATTGAAATTATAGCTTTTTTATCACAGCCAGTGGCGTATTACCGCCTAGGCGAACCTAGGCAATCGCCTAGGGCGGCACAATTTGGGGAGCGCCACGATCTCTGATTTTTTTTCGATGTCTTCTTTTCTCCGGAACACCTGGACTTTTTCTTTTGTAATTTGACTAAGAGTGAAAATTATTATTGCCAAATTCTTTTTTTTCCATCTTATGATGAATGTGCAGTAAACTCTTACCTATTTTACATGGTCGGGACTGACGTTTGCCACTATTTTTTACGGCGTGAGGGGTTTCCCACCACCGATAGAAATGGTGGCGACATCTCACGGGAAGGCGCGACATTACGACAGTTGACAGAGAGGAGAATAGAGTGGAGGATAGGGGAAGAATACCTCGGTAAAATAGCTGGTCGTGATTTCGTAAAATAGCCGACGATGTAAAATAGCTGGCGGTAAAGTAGATGAAAGTTGATTGGACTTATATTTTTTCAACATACATTCGAATTTTATTTGAGATTTGACACTCAGCGCCATCGGACGGCCCAGTGATGAAACTGCACTAGGATCGACCTGGTCACCAAAGCGTCTCAATGCTCTTGCCACCTTGTGCATTGAATCAGAAATGACGTCAAATGTCCAGTTTGACCAACTGATAGCAGAGTTTGCGTGGGTGGTTGAAAAATTTTACAAATCAATTCTTTTCACCCGTTCTATTATTCATTAAACGTTTCGATATTTGTAGCTTGCTGTGCCGCCTAGGGGCGCCACAGAGCCTGCCTAGGGGCGCCACAGAGCCTAATCCGGCCCTGCATGATCAGAATATGGACAGTTCCTGAACATGGATTGCGAACTCAAAAAATTATATATATTTTTAAAAAAACGCGAACACATTGATGCATGTACAAACTAACATAATATTTATTCAAGTATTTAAGTTTATTGTATTTACATTTTTAATTGTTATTTGCTGTCACATGTTCGTAATGTAGGCACAGTGTTATTATTATTATCACGAGCCACGCCGCGTTAGTTCCGAAACTCGTCGCGAGATGGCACAGGACGTCAAGTGCTCACTTCCATACGGAGTATGCGTAGAATATTCTTATCCAGACGAGTCAGACCTCGCAAAAAGTCGACCTCGAGACTTGAGAGAAGCCGTACAAGGAGTTCTTGCTGACTCCCTCTGTACTTGTACTTGGTTCATTTTTTAATTCTCCTAGAGAATTTCCGTTCGCTCGGAAACCAATATCCTGCTTGAGGATTGTCGAAAGGAGCCCTGAGAAAGAGTAGCCTCTCGAAAGAAGCAAACCCCGAAAATGGATAACTGCGTAAGGAGTAATCATTAGAAAAACCAGTCTCTCTGTTGGCGGCGTTGCCCTTCAAATCATTCGAAACGTTAATCGTCAACTTCTGGGACCATGATCAGGACCCTTGAAGGACCCGATCGTATTATGCTTATGACTGCCTGATCATATAATGCCCACAAAGGTGTTACGTAGCCTATCATGGCCTGTCAGAATGCACTGTTCATTACCCTACATCAACTGCAGGGGGGGGGGGCAAGTTAGAGGCGGAACTTTCTCTCTCCAGATTTTCTACACGGGTAGCTTAAAATTTGTGATGTAGAAAAATTTCGAGGAATGAATGTTCAAATTTTCGGCCGGATATCGTAAAATTCGATGCCTTTGGAAATCCTCACAAAAATCGAAACGGAAGGAACTTTAACCTTCTAAACTATGGGCAAACGAAATTTCATCTCGATATTGCGTGATTCTCAAAAGCTCCAAAAAGGTTTTGCCATTAAAGTAAAGGAGAACTTTTATGAACAAACAGCGAGATATTGAAAAATCTTTTCCACATTTTCCATTCAAGCTGCACTATTTCGTCGAAAACAAATCCCTGAGATCGTTGTAAAAGGGTGGGTGCGAAGGATACGAGTGAAAAAAAGGAAAAAAAAGAAAAACGAGAGTGCTGAATGGCGAGAGAAGCGTCGCATCTTCGGGCGCCAATCGGGGCGCGGAAATCGCTTCGGGCCGCTTGGAACAATGAATCGTCGCGAGGCGATGTACATATCCACATATATCTATAGATATATCTAGCAAACAGGGTGTATGAAATAGGGGATGATGCTGGCTCGACGGTGGCGCGCAGCTTGATTTGTTCTAGCGCCCGGTATGACGCCTCCGCAAAACTCGACGTTTCGGATTATGCCCGGAAGTCTTCTCTTTATCTCTCGGACGATCCGTACGTTTTTTTTCTCCCTTTTTTTATTCCAATTTTTTTTTATCCTCCGCCATTACCGTCTCTCTGTCTCACACGTACAAAGGCATGCTGTCTCGAAGCGCGTCTCCACATTCAGTCCGAACAAACACGAACGTCGGATGGATTCATAACGTCGCACACGTCTCCGTCATCAACGGCGAGTTCCCGTAGAAATGGTTATACATATCACTCGGTCGTAGCCGAGAAATTTCTTGGCTCTACCACCACCCTCGCATAATGCGGCATGAAAATGTATGGGTGTTTGTGTGTGGATTTCAATCGAAAGATCGCACTCGGAATTCCGCGCGTATCTGTGTAAAACTGGCGTTGAGGCCGTAATCCAGAAGCAACTGGAGTATGGATGGGAAAAAAAAGAATCTGGATATCGTCACCGACACAGGCACAAAAAAATCCACCGACTTGAAGGAAAGATATCTCTCATCGCGTGACTCCGTCATGCGGGGGTGATATACCCATACCTACATATATATTTTTTTCTCGCATTGTCTTCGTAGATGTTCCATTTCTCTGCGACATTCTCATCCACCCTCAGCATCATAAATTCACAAGTACGTGTACGTTACCAACGTGAAGAGAACTCAACGAAGGCGCTTCAAGGCTCAGGGAAAATCTCGAATGACAAGCGCGCAAACATCGCCCAAGGGAATATTAAAAAAAACTTTCGGTTCACTCGAAATCCAGCGATGATTCCTGAATGTGGGGACCGGCGATGAGAAAGAAAGACTCGAACAAAGGTACTGATGTATCCGAGAGAAATAGCGCCGAGGGAGGAAAGTGCAGCTCCACAATGTAAACGACGTCGTTCGTGCATCTATTCTTCCGGATAGATTCTTCATGCGGACAAGTGTAACGAAATGGTAACGTAATGGACATCGTGAAGAAAGATGAGAAGAGAAAGGAGACCAGAGAAACGATAGCCTGGAGTTCTGTGACAGAAGTCTGGTAATGGCTGATGCCACACGCGTATTTAATCCTACTATTCCTGTGAAGTGATTACACGTATCTAATGATGATACTATAGATAAAATGGTCTAAAGAGACACGAAGAAGAGGAAGAAGAAGCGAGAAGAAGCCAAATACGGCTAACAATTCAAAAAGGATGATGTTGATGCGTGCATCATTAAATTGCAATAGAAATATCGTTTTTAATTTGAATTCATCCCTCTCAGGGACACGAGGAGGATGATTTTAAAGTAAAAAATCGGTCAAACGTCTTACAGGGTCCACTTCAAGGGTTGAAGCTAAATGCGCAAAAAAGGCGCTACTGATACTGAAAATTACAACTTCAACTTAAAGGTGAATACGACTCGTCGAGATAAGCATACCCTAAGCATACTCCGTATGGAAGTAAGCACTTGCCGTTCTGCGACATCTCACGGCGAGTATCAGAACTAACTTGGCGCGGCTCGTGATAATAATAATAACACTGTGCCTACCTTACGAACATGTGACAGGCGCGCGATCGCTTGGTCTCGAGGGATGGAAGCAATAATGTAAATAATAATTAAAAATGTGAATACAATAAACTTAAATAATTAAATAAATATTGTGTTAGTTTGTACATGCATCAATGTTTGTAGTTAATTGTAGTAACAATAATTTCATTTGTAGTTGCTCGTAAAATAATTAAGGAGTTCTGAAAAAATGCTCGCATCCCGTTTTGAGAAGAAATTAATTGTACCGTTAATTGCCTTTCAAAATCGTTTGTAGTTGTTTGTAAAAAAAAGTTCGTGAAAAAGTCACTACAAACGACCTACCGGTTATGCTAATGTACGGTTATTTTGATCTTAATTTTTCAACTTTGAATGTTAACTTTGAGATGAATATCTGGCGATGGAAAGACGCCCTTGAAGTGGATCATGTTGGATTACGAAAATTTAGAGGTGGGTTCGAGTCTTTGAAGGTTCATTTTTTTTCACAAAAATTGATTTTACCTGGTCTTCAAACGCGGAGACAAGAGAGTGGAATCTTGGAAGCGTCGAATCACGATCCTCGATGTTATATGCAAGGTGCAGCAACCCCCGAGGGAGCGATAACGCGCGCGGAGCGACCAAACAATCTCGAGAGCTTGATATGGCGGACCGGATCGATCCCAGCGAGACACTTCTCGCTGGGATCAGTGACGGAAAAGGAGGTGAGTGCGCTGGACAAGTGCAGAGAGAAAAGAAGTGAGTGTATACATACATCTACACTGAGCGTTCCCTACGGTCGAGCGGAGTCTCGGTGTCGATGAAAGACATGACTCGCTCGACGACGACGAAGAACGGGACTGACGACGATGACAAAGTGGAGCAGAAAAAAAGTCTTCACCGATGTACGAGTTGTCGTTGGTTTTATATTTAGATTACGACGAAACTAGCATTGTATTCTCGGTAGGCATTTGCATGTCTACCGATAATAACTACCGAATATATCCTTTGACAACCCAAGCCAATCGGCTGATGATGAAGCATCGATGTTTTTCCAAGACCCGAAAAGTTCCTGAATCAGCATCAAAAATCGAACATCAGTGTCATCGAATCTCGATCGACGCTACAAATTTCGAAGTCTCGATGCGCTTTTGGGCGCGCATTGGCGAAGTTTTTGAATGCGAGAGCATGAAAGAACTTGAGGATGTGGGTAATCGGATTGGCGAAGATGAAAGAGGAGCAGGGAGTGGAGAATGACGCTGGGAAGGAGGAAGACGACAGAGTCGAGGACCAACAACGAGCGAGCAACAGAAATCAGCTCGCCCTGCGAGCTTCTTATATATTCTGGAGAATAAAAGAGAGAGAGAGAGGAGGAAGAGAGGAGAGATTGGGAGGAAGGTAGATAAAGAGAGAAACAAGAGCGAAGGAAGAGGCGACGTGGGCAGGTCGTGTTTTATTTACTTAAGACCAGTAGCGAGCTCCGCGGGCAGGTAGAATTCCACAGCTGGAATCTTAATAAGGGTGGGCAGGGGTTCTCCCCAAGATCTGCACACATACACACTCAAGAGAGAAGAATAGAGGGACAGAGAGGACCACCGGTAACCAGAAGCAGCATCCAACACTCGGGCACGTTTCTCTCGTATTCGCGAGTCATGTGTGTTGTATATGCAGCTCATACCCGAGAGAATTCGCGACAGACTAAAGATTATCGAACGGAAGTCGAGAGCCCAAGGATCGCGGGGTCCACGAAGTTTTGGCCCATTAACCGAATACTCATCCCTCGCTTTCGTGTCTAACGCCCGTTCATCGGAGATGAGAGAGCCACAGAAGCTGCCAAATGCGAGCGTCGGATCTTCTTATACCGGAATATATTGGCTCGCGTTGTTTTCCTTTACTTTTTTTTTCAAACTCGGCAATCGGCTCTGCCAATCTTTCGCATATGCCGGTCGAACATCGAAACGATATCGCACATAATCGCGAGAATTTCGGGTCTTGTTACTAAGGTGTCTTCTGGTTAGATTACAGAGCTGAGGAATTCGAATGGTCTGGGCATGAAATAATTCTCGATTGGGAAGAACGAGAACAAGGCTCGTTCAAAAAACTTCAGGCTTTTTGGCTTCAAATTAAGATTTAGACCCACTACGGGTGGATAAGATAATTATGTTAGTTATGAAAATAATGGTGGTTATTGGGAAATGTTCATATCGTGTAAAGATAGATTCGGAAATCGATATTACCCTTTTAATAAATAGAAAAGTCGTTACTCGATTATTATCTGGTTTAAATTATAATTTTAAGGGTTATAATAAAATGTGAGGGGTTCGTTGAACAACTATAAATAATCCAACCATTTCCATCAGCGCAGTCATCAATGTAATCACAATTATTCCAATATTCATTTCTAATCACCCTTGTTTTCTTTCTCCTTAATTTATGCTCTCATAAAAGCAATCTATTTCCTATGAGAAACCAATAAGCAAGACATGTCTTTAAATATATCAACATCAATATTAATTTCAGAAAGTTATTCACTTGTCTGTCGCCAACCTAAACCCAGATTAGTGTCGAATGAATGTTTGATTGTAACTCTACTAATAAAATTTTCCGTAATAACAATTCAGAAAATTCCTATGATGTTGAGGTTTGCATAGTCTGATCACAACGAAAATGATTTCATTTTTTTATTTAGATTATTTTCAGCGTTTACCATGGACTTTAGGGATGCTAGATCCTTAATGGAGACTCTAGTAAGTGTTTTGATATGATTCCTTCTGAAAAATCAACCGTATGGCGAAAAAATTTGGAAATGAATATATTTTCGTTGAACGTCAACAATGCAAATTTCAGCATAATAAATTCCTTGGAAATTTCCTGACACTTTAGCGCGTGATCAAAACTGTTTATGTACCATGTGTAAAGTATCATCGGTGTGTTTGTATTTGGGTGGCACCGTTTCCGCAGTTGATCGGATGTAGACAGTGAACACCTTGGTTTCGAGGCCTTCAAACGCAAACCACCCCGAGTCCCGGGTTGCAGCGTTAACGTCCGGATCGAGGGATTGAAATAGCCCGCGGCTATTCACGAACCCCATCAAATGCAAGCAAGCGCAGCTTCGCAATTCAAAGCGCTTAGAGCGGGACAATACGATCGGCGCAGGTATCATGAGCCACATAACCAATGTACAATGTACGCAATAATGTACCATCCACCTCCGCATGTGTGTACAATTCAAAATCCACACCGTGCGGTCCATCCAAGGATGGACTGTTAATCCTTGTATATATGATCAAGGGTGGTTTTGGCGTAATGGCGGTCGATAATAAGATGTAATATTTCAGTGTGCATTAGAATTCATATTTATAGAGATCACGGGAGGGGTAGGAGTTGCGTCGGATGGCTGTCAGCACAACTCTCCCCTATATATCGTGGAACGAAACAGCCTGGAGAGAGGCAGAATGGCGGTGGTCGACTCGTTCTGCGTCTCTCTTTCGCTTTCTCTCTGTCTCTGGCTTCCACTGGCTGTGAGGGAGGTTCGAACGCGGGGGTGCGCATTGAGCCAGCCCCGAGAGGCAGAGAGACAGAACATACATGATCGCGTATAAGGGATGGTGAGACTAAACTGGATAGAGAGAGAGAGAAAGAGCGGCGATGGAGAGTGAGAGAAAGCATGACGGTCGAGCATTTCACCGAGGGGTAGAAATCGAGAGAACAACCCCTCGAAGTACTGTGCGGCTAGACTCAGAGGAGAGCACCAACACTGCGGTGAGCAACGTATCACACATCCACCGACACACAAACGCACACACATAAATACGTAACAGGGGGGGGGGGAGGATGGCATTGCAATAACGCCCGTCATCAGGGAGAACCACCACCAATACCAACGTAAAGGCACTCCGAGAGTCCCCTTTACGTGTGTGCCTGCCTGCTGGGGGATGTGTGCTGGTGAAATTATTGTGTCCGCCTAACTAATCCATACCGCAACGTATGCAACCCACTAGCAACAGCAGCGTCAGTGACGACAGCGCATACAACCCCCTTCGACAAAAAAAACCCTCCCCCTGCGAGCACCCGGAGTACGTGCTACAGTCAAGTGCACCAATGTACAACCCTTGTGGAGCCGAGACCAGCCCTGGTGGGTTCTTTCAGCGCAGTGTTTCAAGCTTCAGAATCACCGTGTTACTACTGTTGTACCGATATATATATATAACCGAAATTTTTGTGCAATGCCACGTATGCATTAACTCCGCGAATATATGAAATCCCGCAGGATTTTTATTGTTTTATTGTAGAAGAAGGAACAATTGGCGAATCGAAATGTAAACAGTTTTTTTAAAGTCCTTTGAATTATCGTCTGGCAATGAAGGAAATTATGCTTAACGATACCATTACGTGAGAAATAAATTTTTATTATCGTTCCAACTTCATTTCTTTTTTGTTTCGGTTACCATAAAATGAGATACAATACGATAGCCATTATTTCTCTCAGGATTAGCAGAGCCATTTCCATGTAAATTTGGCCGTACATTGAGGATATAATGTAACGTCGTTTTTACATCATTACGTTCGGCTACGATCGACTTCACGATTGCGAGAATAAAATTATCGTTTTATGGTTTACGGGCAACGATTACGTATTACAAATATACTGAAATAACGCGAGTGAGCGTGGCTTCTAATCGATCTTTTGCTTCGCGTAACACCGTAATGATTTTTTGAATTCATCGTCCGTGAAAAAGCGCGTGTCGGCGGACTATATCAATGGTGAAGGATCGAGAAGTAGACCGAGTGGATTAGCTCGTGATTCTCGACGTGATTATCGCGCCGATTAACGCGTTGTTTTTATGATGTTGAAGTATGCATCGCTTCGAAGACAACGGAAATGGTTAATTTTTAAATCAAATTAATTCTTCCTAAAAAGTTTTTAAAGTAATTATCAAAGTAATATTTTGCAATCTTTATTAAGGACTTGGGATGCTAAATGCTCAAGCAAACTTCAACGTCATTTTTTTGCATCGACAGCGCGCATGATGTAAGCAATTGAGTAATTAAGTAATAATTAAAATTATGGCTGTCAGCACAACTCTCCCCTATATATCTTGGACCGAAACAGCCTGAAGAGTCAGAATTAAGTAATGATTCATGTATAATTCCAGTAATAATTACTGTGGTGAACCGAAGAGCACTGAATTGTCCAGTAAAACCATTACTCGACTGGTTACACAGTACATTTTACTGCGAGCAGCAGTAAAAGTATTTTAACCAATCCAGTAATATTGGAGTATTACTGGAAACTTCAGTAATTATTGCTGAATTAGTACTGGCTTTTATTTCCATCAACTAATGGAAAATTTTACACTCGAATCGCGGGTAATTTTTCAAAGATTTTCGACGTGCAAATGACGCGATTGAACATGAAAATTTCTTTGCGAGCATCGGACATTTTTTGCATGCATCGACGAGACGAAAAGGCAAATCGAACTCAATGAAAAAATACACGGTTAGACTCGCGAATTCGGTGGTTCGATAAGCGAGTTATATATCGCAGGTATAACGCACGTGCTAAATTGCGGACGCGGTTGATGTCACACACATACACGCACACACGCACACAAACATGGTACTTTGCCTTGTGACACGGTGGTTGCAAGAGGTGACGACGAGTCGCGGTCGACTAGTTCACCCTCGCGCAACACATAAACGTGAAAATCATATAATGCACGTGTGTTGGGGGGAGGAGGGTGCCAATTGACGCCGAGAATGAGAATTTTTTGCACGATGATAATTACAGACTGGGATTTTGGATAACGGAACATTCGGGAAAAGCCGTCTTTATCTGTGAAGAAATTGGACCCAGGCGTGGACCCAACCCTGACCTAAAGGTTGATGGATTTGAAGTTCTGAACGTTCAGACAAACCGAAGTCGACAAATTTACTGTTTCGAAAAACAATGTTCAGGATCGCTAACCCTTTGTAAATAATTCTTCAAACTTCTATCAATTTACAAATTATTAGGAGGGAGGGGCACGACGGCCCCCCTTAAAAACTTGATCAAAAAAAAATTGTGGTTTCTTATCAAATTATTATAAATTTTTTGTATCAACTCATTTTAAGGCCGATACCTGAGGCATAATGACCACCCTAAAGAATTAGGTCAGAATTTTTTAATGCTTCTCTTCAAATTATGATTAATTTAATGTATTTGTCCATTTTTAGGCCAATGCACTACAACCGGAATAAAATGAACCATCCAAAAAAATTTGAAAAAAAATTATTTTCAACAAAATCGAAAAATTCTCAGTAGAAAACAAAATTATCTAGTATCTAATTACTAGAAATTTGTTACGCGCTCTTTATTATTATCGAAAGCATTGCGATTTGGCGGGAGAATTTGAAAAAAAAAAAATTGTTAAGCAAAATGTAATAAAGCCAGCAATTCCATCGGGGGATATTGTTGCTGAGAGTTTATCCTACGGATTTCTCGTCAATTCCGATAATATAAAATGGAGGAAAGAATGAGAGAAAGGGAGAGTAATGAAATTGCGATACCAGGAAGCAGCCATTAGTTTCACGTCGTTAGACGGATATAGAGGGGTCCATTTGGGATTATTACCGGAATCATCGTGCAAAAAGCAGGCTGGAAATCTTGAAATGAGTATCCCTTCGAGCGTCTCTTTCGCCGAACGGTGTACACAAAAGAGGGTTGAAGATTTTCACGAGCAACAGTGCCTGATCGATCCTCAAACCTCATTACACGAGTTACAGAGAGAACGTGCCTTCGTAATATCATGTTCAAGGAGCCTTAATGTACGCGAGGAATGGTCCCGCGCGCTTTTGCTCATTTTCGTGATCTCCCGCGGAAATAGTAATGGGGGTAATGAAAAATTCGCGCAACTCGAGTTTTGCGAAACGATAAATTTATGTCGACGGATGCGCACGCGCGTTAACAAAGATGATAAACTTTTGTGCGAGAAATCCTTACAGAAAAAGATGTAAAAGGAGAGAGAATGGTTGTAAAAAACTGCACTTCTTCGCGTTATTTTTTTTACTGGACAAAATATGGTTTTATAATTTATTTTATCATTATAATGGCAAAAAAATTTTTGCAAACCGTTGAAAAAAGACAATTGAATATAAAAATTTAAACGAAAGAATTCAATCTACTTTCAGCGGCCTATGGAGAATCCCTTTCATGGCAAAAAAAAACGATTAGCCGATACAGTTGTAAGCCGGTCGAACAAATCTGCCCTCGGGCCCTTCGAGAATATCCTCGTAGGGTGCAACGATATTACACATTTATACGAGATATTCTAGGCTGAAATAGTCTCAATACCCAAAAGCGTCTTGAGAATTTTCCACGAAAACTGCGAAATGAAATTGGTGAAAAAAATAGGAAACTATGAATTTGCAATATTTTTGAATTTCAATAAAATTTAGAAATTTTTTTGAAAGCTGATTTAATTGAGCAATTTTTTTGAAATTCGATATCAAATATTCTTGTCATATGGAGTATTCGTGTACGTTTTTTCATTCCGATAGCTGCAAAATTATGAGAGTTGCAGCGGTTTGAAGTTTTCTTTTCGTGAAAATGTCAGAAGTGCACAAAATTCAAAAATTTGAAATTGTTCAAAATTTCGGGACATTCTGAATATGCTATCACAAGACAGAACTGTTATTGTGAGGAAGGAAGCAGAATAGAATCGAAAGGGTCGAGCATTGACCGTTTTGGCCTGGAATGCATCGTATGTAATACTGTATAATAATATAAAAAGGGGGAGATATATCCCCGTGGATCTGATACGCCCGTGTGTATATATGGGGAACCCTGGGTATATATATCCAGGACAAAAGTACGCGAGCCCCCTGTGAGACCGCGCTGTTGAGTTGCCAAAGGGAAAAAGAGGGAGAAGAGAGAGAAAGAAGGATCTCTGCATAATGTGCGTGTAACACACCCCACTCATCACGTGCCACTTGCTCCCTTCTTCACATATCGTGCACTCTCGCTATTGTACACTCTTGAACATCCACAATATACACATACATATGTATTATGATATTACTTATGTATATTTCGTTTGAACAGAGTAATTGATACACGTCGATCACCGGTCATGGAATGGCCATTTTATTAACACTGAATAACGATGCTAAAAACTATGGGAATATCTACCCTCGAGTAAAAATCCCTCTTCTTTTTTTCTCGAAAAGAGGAAAAGTCTCTCTGAGAAGTGAAATTCTTTCTCTTCGTAAGAATTTTGGAGAAGTTTTTTCCGGTAGAGATGTCATTCCGAAGAGTCGTTCGCTGGGAGACTTGTTATTCGATAGACTTGTTCTCGTAGCTCTATTTTCCGGTAGAGATGTTTCTTCGACAGGACGAAAAAGTCTCTCCGTATAATTTCGGAGAAGTTTTTTTCGGTAGAGATGTTACTCCGAAGGATCATTCTCCGAGCGACTTCTTGTTCGATAGACTTGTTCTCTGAGGATTATTTTAGGGTAGAGATGTTTCTTCAACAGGAAGGGAACATCTCTACTAAAAATTTCAAAGCTCTTTTCTGGTAGAGATGTTATTCCGAACAGTCGTTCTCGACGAGACTTATTATTCGAGAGAGAAGACTTTTCCGGTAGAGATGTTATTATTCCAAAGAGTTTATCTTCAGGAGAGTTGTTATCCGATAGACTTATTCTCAGAGGCCTATTTTACGGTAGAGATGTATCTTCAACAGGAATTGTCGCGAGCACTTTTGCTTGGTAATACTGCCATGCGCTAAGCTTGTTATTCGGTAGAGTTGTTACCGGAGGCTTGTTTTTCGAGGGAGATTATTTTTCATATTTGTCAGTGAATGATTCACGGGAGTCATAGGATGATAGAAATTGATCGGTGCAGTTGTACTTCGGTTCGACAGTGAAGTTATAACCGGTAGAGATGCAAATGTGCTGGCACACCCTCTCGAGAAGAGCTCATTCTCGATCGGTATCTCTCGCGTGCGCCCTTTCCACAATTCTCTTTGCTCCATCGTACATCCAAGAGAGAAAAATTCTGCGGACAAGGAGCATGAATAGGGTTGCGTAAATATAACCCTTCCCTCCGGAAATTTTCCGAACGCGTGGTACACGAGAGAGAAGAGACAACACTTCATTGGGGAGCCAAGCGAAAAATTTGCGAAAAGGTTGACTATTTTATCTGCCAGTTGTTTATAAGTGGGTTGACGTACGAAGCATTCTTCGACAATTCAAACCCACCTTATTCTTGCCATTCCATCCCAATACAGTAAGTGGGTAATTCTCACGAAATCTCGAAATTAGGTTGAAATAAATTATTAAAAAACATTTAAATTAATTTGTATTTTTTCTGTCAATTTTGTAGTACTTGTTACTAGATTTTAATAATATAGTGGTCCCCAGACTAAACATGTTTTACTATTTTTTTTCCATTTTTTTCTTTTCGATCTTCTTTCTCTGGAATTCATAATAGATACAGATTTCACATGGCCCTTTTCCTTTTTTTTTTAGGTATTCAACTCTTTTTTCGGGAAGTTTTTCTAAATTTTCAGGATTAGATTTCAATTTTTCTCGGTGCTTCCTATCGTATTTTTTCTTTTTCAATTTAGCTACTGCATCACACAACTTCTTTTTTTTGTCATTGTTTGGTCCTAAAACAGGGAAGAAACAGTATATTCAAGGTTTTCATAAGCAAAGAAATAAAAAAAAAGCCAAGTGGGACTAGTCTAAAAGTAATTACCTTCATAAATCGTCATTCCCTCATTTCAAATGGAAATGCGGGAATGACGGCGAAGGAATGACGAATTAAAACATAACCTAAAAAATCTTGCAACATAACCATTGTTACATCTGGATTTTTGTGTATGTTTACTGCCCTTGAATACCAACTTCACAGTATAGATAATATTTAGTTATAGTAATTACCCCTTTTTTTCTTCGGTGTGAGGTAATGACGGCCAAAAATGTAATGTTTAAATAATTTTAATGAAATCTTTCCGCAACGGATAATCCAACGCGCACCAAGGTTAATTCGCCATTTAGAACAATTGACAGTGTTGTCAACTATCAAAAACCAATGGGAGCGTTCATAAATAATTAGGAATGCGTACGTGTATCGACTGTCAGTAAAGGTGTGCGGGAATGATGTTATTTTATGGGACACGCGTAAGAGTTATATTTGACAACTTGTTCATTATGTTTTACTCCAAATTTAAAAAAAATTTGAAAATCTATTGTATTATAAATCGATTTGTCAAACTTGCAAACAAATTAGGGTGAAAACACCAGTGAATGGACGAATAAGGAAACGGAAATACTTCGGTTGAGCGTTAAATAAGAATATAATCGAAAAAAAAATTTGAATTGTTTTGGGTGAAACAAGATATCACACTGAAGTGAGAAAAAAATATTCGGGGTAATTAAAACAAATAGTATTCAAGAAATTAATTGAGACATGGCCAAATCACGAAAACACCAGTTAATGGACGAAGTTGCTAGTGAATGGACCCTCGACCTCCAGTGAATGAACCTGTATTGTAAATGAAAGCTTTAACAAGGGAAAATGTATTATTAATGTTTATTGAATATTATACTACGATCACAGCATTGAAATTATTCATATAAATATTATTAACGAACAATAGAACATAAATATCAAGCTTTTGGGCATATTATACAATTTCGATTTAAGAATATTATTAGGCTGCCGCTGTCTTACTGATTGATATGCCACTATGCACCGCTGCAAGGGCTTTTGCCAAATCCTCTTCGGCATATTGAAATCGTTGATAAATGTTCTTTTTCTCTTTTTTTTTACCAACTGACATTTGCAATGGATTAATATCGGTCATTTACAATGAAATTTTTCAGTTCACGAATAAAGAAAAAAAATCATGTCCTTATTTATTTATTTTTATCATCAACTTTGGGCAATAAATAATCTTCAAATTTGCAACAGTTAAGATTGAATTGAATATTTTAATGTAATTTTCCAATCTGCTTTGTCAATTACTATGACTGAGCGCGTATTTTTATTCACTGGAGAGAGGCTAGAATACTATACCAGTGAATAAATTCGATAATTTCTAATATATTTTTAAGAATATATTATCAAACTTTGCAAAAAAATTAAAAATGATTCCCTTCTTAATATATTAAAAGCATCAATGACCTTTCAAAATCAATAAAACGATTATTGTCGAACACTGATCACCAATTGCACAACGCCGTTCTGTAAGTATTCGACGCCATTTGGCGCGGTATACCGGTACCACAAACTAGAAAAATTCCGTGTCGTGTCAAAAATTGATACTAAATTAAACTATCGGTTTTAACACCATCCGTGATTTTTTTACCTAATTATAGTACTTTTTGTTTTTATCGGTGGTTAATAGTATCTATGCATTTTTAATGTAAAGGTGATTTCGTCTATTTACTGGGGGTCGTCCATCCACTGGCACTTTCACCCTATTTGAGAAATTTTTTATTTTCAAATTCAGTAGTGTTTCATTCTGGAATTTGAGACATAATGAGGAAATGATTTTCAGGGTACTATATTTTAGTTATTAATCAAAGATTCCCATATGGTTCGGAAATTATAACCAACAATATCAGCCTCAATAATGTGCTTTTCAAGGAAAAAATAGTTACCAACATATGTCGATTAGATTTTTGTAAAAATTGAAAGGACAGGAATTTCGAGATTTCGTGAGAATTGCCCAAGTACCTCCTCGATACAAAAGCGCTCTAGGGCGGTCAGGGGAAGTTAATTCTAAGAAATTCGTCTCCAGTGCGTTCTCCCACTACAACCTGCAGAGTTCGAGAATCGCTTCATCACTGGAACTCGATATAAGAGCTCGCGCGACGTACATAGGTAGAGTGGGGGAAGCAATAGAACTCGCTCAAGCGGAAAGGAGAGGAAGCACTCTTATATCAAGGACTCTTGTATCGAGGAGGTACTGTATGATAAAATAAAACTTGAGATAAGATTTCAGATGTTTCTATAAATTAATATTTTTATTAGTAATAATAAAAAAATGAGAGGATAACTTACACTAACCAGGAACCCCCAGATTTTGATTATCCCTACTAAACTAGCGTAAATTGGGAGTTTTACTTGCATACCTTTGTCAGGTTTTTACAAGACAAGACCTTCATTTATGCGTCCCATGTTGTTGACATCGGCTGCGGACTCTGAACACACGTGCTCCCATTCTACTTTTTTCCTGTACCGCAATTTTGCCTGAGGACGAAGGGAAAACCACAGAAAAATCTTCGCCGATACAGTCGGTAGCTTACCCCCCTAGCATGTTCCTTGTAATCAACATGGGCACGTTCGAATGCAGATACCAAGGCCCCAGAAGAGCCCACCTCCCGTACAACAGATGGCGCGCTAGCCAGTGCGCGGCCAGGCGGTCACCCATCCAAGTAAAGAACGCCTCCATTGCGCCCTAATTCTGAACAACCACCGGACCATACGCTGTCCGCTCGTCTACTTGTTCCCGGTAGATTATCGCTACTAAAAATACGGTAAGCAATTTATAAAAATTACAATTCCAATAAATTAATAATCTGGCAATCACTTTTCAATTTTCTGACATCTTCATAGTTGGAGTTTTTATATTGTTTTTTTGGATTAAGCTATTATAAAAGGTTCCTACGGACGATAATTTATTTCATTGTGGATAAAAAAAAACAGCACAAAAATTTGATAAAAATTTCCTTCTGTGAACGAAGCTCCCAGGAAGAGGAAAGCTGCAAAATCGGATAAGAATGCTTCGTACTTGCTACCTGTTCCATAAACGCATAATACGTGCGTGTTTCTCTTGTATAATAGAGACGCTACACCTGCTCCTGCGTGTGTGCGTAAACCGAGTTATGTTTATATTATGATATTAATAGAGGGTAATGATGCGACTGGGGCGGGGTTGCTCATACTCGGGAGGGGGAACGCGCACCCCATCACTCGATTCTTCGTCCATGAAAACACATACAAACGCACAATTGCGTGTGCGTGTGTATGCATTATATTAGTTAACCGCGACTGAATTGGCCCCAAGGCATGTGTGTATGTGTGTGTGTGTGTGCGCAACGGCACTCTTCACCGGCAAAAGCAGGCACAGCAGCAGGTCTCTCCAGTGTATCTCTCTATCAATGCGGATTATGAGCGTTCGGACACGCACAAGTTGCGTTTAACACAGACCCCGGGAATCCCCTTTGCGCATCTGACGCGGGAAACCGCAGTTTTCATCCCCGCGGGAAATTCTAAGAGGGAAATCCTTTGAGGTTCGAGGCAAGAGGGAAAAAAATATTGTATATTGCGACGACGTTTGAATTATCGCGCTTCGATTAACCTCGTTGCTTCGTCGAGCGCTCATTTTAAATCCACTCGATCGAGTATGTAAAATTAATCCTCTGAATTCTGACCGTGTATTGATTACTGTCCGTTCGGCTGATTTTTTTATTGACATCGTTGTCGATGTAAGTAAATGTCGATTAAATATTCGTTTGGGTTTCACTGAGCGAGTCAAAGATCTTCTTATATGGTTAAGGGAGCATAGGATTAGTTGAGATAAATTTTAATTTACAGGATCTTGCTTTTTTATTTAAAAAAGGCTAATCTCCGCGAGAACACGTTTTGTCCTTTATCTGGTGCCGAGTAAGTCGGAAAAAAAATTATTACGACTAGCGTAGTTAGCTCACAAGGAGTAGTTAGCTCACAAGGCGCCACGTATTTTTTTTATCGGCGGAAAAACGTTTCTAGGGGGTTGAATTACCCCCTAAAGTTGAGACCTCCGAGGGGTACTTTTCAGGTTTCACCTATTTCCACTTGAGATAATCGAATGCACCCAAATGAATAATTACCTTGATGATAAATGATGAAAAATGCAACTAGTTTTATACTGGAGGGATCCATAGGGAAAAATTAAAGGGGTTGAAATTCACAAATTATTATAATACAAAAAATATTGCACCTATCTCTCGACGGATTCAATTGAACTTTGGAAAGGGTAAAAAAAAATAGAACATACGGGTTTTTGCGGTTTTCTCGCAATCAAGTTAGGGGGGTAAGCTACCTCTATAAATGTTCACATTTAATCTCAATAAAACGGCAGTGATAGTTTTTTTTTCTTATTTTTTCTCCTCGTGATATGTTCCTTCTTTAAATTCTCAACGTCTACATCTCAAAAAGTGGATAGGTTTTTCTCGAAACTACATTTTCATAACTGGTGAAAGTGATAGAACAAAAAGTATGCGTCCAATCTTAATGGTTTGTCTCATCTGAAGACAATTTGAGACTCTTCTAGTTATACTTAAAAGATTCCACTGAAAATTTATTTGAACCATTGATTTTACCTAATTGAGCAAGGAAAATTCGAAAAAATCAATTTTTTCCCCTGATTATTTTTTTCACCTAAATTTCAACCTATAAGACATGGTATTCAACATCACGCGGAACGAGCCAGACAAAATTATGTCGGTAATTTTTCGAGAATTTCATTGGATTAACAATTTCGAGTCACTTCTGCATAATTTGTAATAAGCGCATAGCTTGTGCCTTGCGTCGTTCGGAAAACATTACGTAGTTTGAAAAAGCGCGCGGTTGCGACTCTGCCATGACGAGAGTAATGTCAAGCTTAACCTCCAAACAATCCGCATTATTCGTGACAATTTAATTTAATCTGAATCTCACAAGTATTCAGTTGATTTTATAAAGCCCTACAAACTTTCCTCAGATCTTGTTTTTATCAATTTTTCGATTTTCTTCCAAAACGGTTTGTCAATTATCGCAAATTTTATGTACATAGATGGAAAAAACAGTGAAACCCACAAAAGCCCATGTCAATTTGGAACATCTGTTTTCATTCATTTCTCCTGGAAGAGGTATCGTCAAGTCTTCAAATTTGCAGAGGTGACTTTTTAGATACTGATAACTGTATTCAGATTGTTCAATCAATACTTGTTCGTCGATTAGTTGACTAGATAAACCTCCTTTGAAAAAACACGATTTTCATATTTATTCGACTTATCGCCAACGAACCTTTGGAATTTCGTAAAATTGTTACACGAAAAATTGCAAGATCCTAGCAATACTTCACAATTCATTTTTTCAACTAGTAAATGAAGTTTGAAAAAGTATTAACCAATTACCAGTGTACGGACTTGCCATTTTCCATTACCGTGATAATAATCGATCATTAATCCGAACATTCGAAACTCCAAGTGCGTAAAAATTGGTAAATTGGACTTTGAATGAGCTTCACAGGAGCATCGTTCGCTTTCGTACGGGATTTCTTTTTCATGAATGGCGATTCTAGACAGGCAGTTGGTCTACCGCAGCGCTTCGTTAGCCTAGAATCAACCAAAAATGGAGCTCGTGTGCTCAATTTTGCGCTCCTTCTGCTTTAACCAACATTGATTGTGGCATTCAAAGGGAAGGAAGGTTCCGCTATAAATAATAAGCCCACGAACGTTCTCGGAGTGTACGAAAAAGAAATAAAGTGTGCTTGTATGCGTGTGTTCCTGTCCGTGGGGTGAGATGAACAAGGATCGTCCCAAGTGGACCTTCAACGCTTTTTTTTTCATCTGGAAGAAGACCTATGATTTTCGGTCAAAGTGGTACTGCTCCGGGTCTCCCGTCGAAAGATCCAAAATGCGAAGGGCCGAGGAGGCATCCTCGGTGTTTCTGCGAACTCGAAGAGGAACCGGAGATCCTCTTGGATCAGAAATACTGAAAACGTATAACCTTTCTCCTTCCTCGCGCAGACCAACGACGAATCTCTTCTGTAGACTCGCTCTTGCGCATGGTTTCTCCAGGGTTTTCGCGCGCGGAGGTCTCTCTCCCTCTGACCCCTTCGATGGGGAACCCGCATCTCGTTATATGAAATCATATAATTAGCACGTCGTTGCTCGCAGAGGAGGAGGATCGAGGGAGCATATAGCAGCCGGCAGTTCTCGTCGCTTTAGAGCAGTGTGTATAGTATAATGGGGAGGGGGCGAAATGGGGGTAGGAAAGGGGGAGATCTCGTCGTAAACGAATAAACCTTAAGGCACACGAGGAAGAAGAAACTGGTGGCGCTCGTCTATAACGGTTTGGGATGGAAAAAGAGAAAGAGAGAGAGGAAAGCTCGAAGCAAGCATTGTCCTTTTCCACTCTCTGGGAATCGACGAAACCAGCTAACGAGGGGGATACCAACCGAGCGTCCCTTTCGTTTCTAATTGGACCGAGAGACTCGCGCAGGAGCTGAAGCTTTTTCTCTCTTACTCTATCGCGAATATATATATAGATGTTTCCAAACGCGAAGAGAACACGCGAAATCCTGCGTCACTTTGTATTTCCTTCTTCTGTGGATTTTGTGTTCAACCCCTCTTTCTTACACACCCTTTCACCCATACAAACATAGAGTAACGAAAAAAAGTGTATAATGAAAATGTGCCCGAGAGGGGGTTGAAAATGAAACTGTCGGAGTGTGGTATTTAAATTAGCATTGTCAAAGTTTTGGTACTGAATTAAATTCGTCGTATAGCATAATTCGAAATCTGAACTTCGAGAGCATTTCGTTCAGTTAAACGGGAAATCTTCAAATTTATCCCAGAAACGAAATGTTGAAAGATCCTGATTTGGATAATCAATTCTTGATCTAAAATTGGCCGGGGGTCTAATTACTTTTCTCCGAAAATTAGATTTCTAAATTTTTTCGTTCAGCTGAACTTCGGAATTTCATGTACACTGCGACCTCGATAATCGGTACCTCGATCGTTGCAATTGCAGCGTAGTGGGGGAAGCGCCAAGCCAATTGCGTCAGGCCGCCGTCAGCCACCAGCGGCGCAGAGACGGTTCTGTGCAATGTGCGCAACCCCACTTCTTGCAAGAGCCGGTCCCGACGGATGTCGATTATCGAGGTCGCAGTGTACATGAAAAAATTAAGTCCTTATCTAAAAATGAGAGGAGGATCTAATTACTTTTCTCTGAAAATTAGATTTCTATAAAATTATAAATTCAGCCGAACGTTCAGAATTTCAAGTACATGAAAAAAAAGTGAAAAGAATTTCGTCCTTGATAATTATTAACGTAGGTGGTGTAAGTAAAAAATGAATTTAGATTTCCCGGCGGAAGTTTAACGAACGCCGCTCTGGCGATCATTCTCATTGCGGAAATATGGACATGCGATGATGGTGGTCGCTTGCTTAGCAAGCGAGAAAAGCGCAATGCTCGACGCAAAAGCCAGAGAGCGATTTTCTTCGCTCTTTGATCTTCTCTGATTTTCCTATATATAAACGCACGCGGAACGAAGCCAGAAGGCAAGAAGTGCCATGGAGGAAGAGAGAAAGAGAATGAAAGAGGAACGGGCGAGTAAAAAGGGCGAGTTGTTCTTGATCTGGTCGACGTTATTTCGAAGCTGATTTTTCGTGCCCACGAAAATTTTCACCGACACATTTACACTATCAATCGTATCGTGTTTCACGGAGTTTAGTATTGCGGAGAAAATCGTATCTCCGAGGGATTCAGATATCACGAAGAAAGTGCGGATTCCAATGGGAACGATCGTCAATATTGGATTGAATAAAAAGTGTTGACTTTCTCGACGATATCACGAATGTTATACGACATGCTCAGACCCAGAAAAAGTGCGAATCTACGAATTAGCCTCTTATGCGTGTCCGACAGTTCCATTCTTCACCATTAACGCTGTGCGCTACTTTGCGGCTCAAAGTTAAACCGGATTATAAATGGGATAACGTTTGACAATGGAGAGCTAATGATTTCGAATCGTTGAGCTGCCCCCAGACGATTATATCCCGGCAAAGTCTACGAACGCGCTCCATATTTTGTATAGCCATATATAAAAATAGGGAAGGGTGGGGCACGACGACCCTCCTCTCAAAAAGAATTTTTTTTTTTTAATCTTGAAAAATTGTTTTCAAACTTCGAAATGTTTTTCTTTTTGATGGGCCATTTTGACTTTGATGTAGTGCATCGGCCTTAAAATGGATAAATACATCAAATTCATCATAAGTTCGAGAAAAAAAAATGCTGACCTAATTTTTTAAGGTGGTCCATTATGCTCCAGGTATCGCGGATCAGCCGAAAAATGAGTCGATACATCAAATATATTATAATTTAACGAGAAACCAAAAATTTTGTTTGACCAAATATTTGAAGGGGGCCATTCTGCTTCAAGGGGACCGTCGTGCCCCACCCTCCGGAATAAATCGAGGTTGTACGGTATCCCAATTTTTCGAATTTCCGTCTAAAATCTATCAACTGAGGAATTTAAGTACACAAGCCGACGCGGCGCACGTAGAGGAAGAATAAAATAATAACAGGCGGGGTAATGATATATAGTTGCGATAATAATGGAAATCCTGGAAATATTACTGGGGGATTGCGCGGACCACGATGGAGTCTCGAAGCGGGTGGAGAAAGATGGAAAAAAAAGTATTGACCATCAGGCCAGTCCAATGATGTACGTGACCGCAAACTCGTGCCCCCATCTTTCTTTCTTCCTTTTTCTCATTCTCTCTTGTATCGCAGCAGCTGATCGTCTTTACCCTCTGATAGTCATTACGAGATCCAGTTATAGTTACAAAGCTACATGTGCACCGTGTTCGTGATGCTATTGCGGAAATTGTCATTTCTTTTTATTGCACAAATTTATCTCTAACTTTCGAAAAATCGCAACCAATACTTTCCACCACAATTTCATGAAAGCTTTTGCTAAAAAAGTAATAATTCATCACGACGTCCTAAAATTTTTGCAATTGTAAATTTATCATTTAAACAATATTTTGTGATTACTCGACAGACTCCGAGGACATTTTGTTATCCCCATCCATAATATCGAAAAATCGGTCAATGTTAATTGCTTGTTGAAATTCACCGATTTTCCGATATTATGGATCATCAGCAAAGAGCTGTTGATCCTGATTGACCTGCGGTTCTAAATTTGGCCTCTGGCGCCGATTAGACCGCAATTAGGTCGACATTGTTATGTTAATGGCGGATAGACGAGCCGAGAGAGAGAGAATAAGAATCGTGTAGGGGCGTCGATGCAGGTTGAAAACACACTGCAGTGAAAAAGAATGATAGGAGAGAGAGAGAGAGAAGGAGAAGGGATAATATTAGGGTGAGCTGTGGGGGAATGATGTTATAATATTTCAACACCGGTCCTCTCCCTGGGGTTGCCCGCTCAATTGATAAATCATTTCGTAAGTGGAGAGGGGGTTAGCGAAAGGAAGACAGAAAGAGAGAGAAAGAGAGAGAGAGAAGGAAAAAAGAGCTTACGAGAGAGTGAGAAAACGAGAACGATATTATACTCATATTCGAGGGGCGTACGGGATATCCCCCGATCATCAGCCCATTCAAGAATTCGAGCACCGGCTCTCGTGCGGTGAGAGATCCACCAGGACGGAATCTATCTATAAATATATATGTATATATTTATACAATGAACATATAAGTATATATATAACTATAGTGACTACTCGACTCTCGATTCGATCGAGCGAGAAAAGCCACGCTGGAACCCGCACCAATAAAAGACGGACACTTCCGGCCCACATGTCTAAAAATTTCAACCACATTACTCGATTCCTACGCATCGTTAAATCAAATATTCTCTCATTCTCAAAATGTTCGGCTCAAGGGGTCTACCCTAATTGCAATTTTCAAAAAATCGATTTTTTTTAAATTCCATTTTTCGAAAGTATAGACGGTACATTATGAACAAACTGAAGGCATAATGTACGGTGCAGGCATCGCTGATTAAGCTTAGGTAAGAAATTTTCACGTTTTTTCGTTAAAAAAAACTTTGATCGCGTTTTTCTCGAAATGACATTTTTGTACGGCTTGTTGAAAAAATCTCGGAAACTACTGCATCAATCCTTACCAAATTTTTACCACATATTGCTATGTCGCATATCATACGATTTTTGAAATTTTGAGTTTAACTTGGTTTAAATTTAAAAAAACACAAAAAAAAGGTTATTTTTCGTTACTTTTCGATATATGGCCGCCATTTTGCCAATTTTAGAAAAATCAAAAATCGTATGATATGCGACATAGTCATGACCTTACTGAATCTAAAACCTTTTTTTTTTTAGATAATCCACTCCGGAGATTCCGTCAACAGGGCGCTCATCTTTTTTTTGGATATTTTTTTAGCCTGCATTTTCATATAATAAAAAACCGAAAAATAAATTTAAAAAAATTTTTTTCATTCATTTCAAGATTATATTTATCAAGCCTCATACTTGTCATATTAATATGTCTAATTTAAAACAATGAAAAAAAATCGTGAAAATAGGCATTTTTTTGCGTGTCTAATTAGGGTAGACCCCTTAAGGATGTTGACCCCTTACCTCAAAAAAGAGAGATTTTCATGAAACTGTGCATGCACGTAGATAATGGCTTTAAAAAAATGCTTGCCAAATTTGGCGAATTTTAGGAGGATATTTTTAGAGATACTTAATAAAGAAGTTAACACGCATTTTTATGGGATTCGTACATTTTGCAATAAAAAAAAGTACAACAATGCACTTTTCGGGGGCTTACAAAAGACAGATTTTGATAAAAATTGAAGGTACTATTCTTGAAATATTAAGCAAAGTATTAGCAAAATTTCAAAGAGATTCGGAACGTCGTTTTTGCACAATTAAATGATAAAGTTTATAAAAAAGCTAGTTCATTACGACAGCATGAATATGGATTGACAACGTGGCAACGTCGCTCATGGAGGTTAGGGCGGGAAAATTCAAAAGTATTTTATTCAGATATAGTGAAAAAAACTTGCAGCGCAAAATGGTAAACTTTTTCATTTCTATCTTCCATTCTGTATCTATTATTATGTATATACATAAAATTGAAAAACAAAAATAACAATATGCAAGCCTGACAAAAAAGTTTCTTCACCAATGTTTCAATGTGCACAATACGACGCCCGTCAATTTGGAGGTTAGGTGGCTCATGATCGTTTTTTTGGTATTTTCGTAAGTTTTTTCCGACTTCGACTAAGCTCAGTCTTTTTTGATACACCTTTTCCGTCATTCTCTTTCTTTTCCATATACGGGGTTTATTTTCACTCATCGCGTAATGTTTTCCTTCACTCGAATATTTCACTTGTAATTTCAATGGACAGCTGACTCCCATGAGTACCAACATAATATTTTCGTAGTGCTGCACGATTTATCGTCATCAAACAGCAATAACAAATAATCTGTTTGTGCACATTATTTTCATCTTTTGTTAAGTATAAGTCATCGGAAAAAGTGCGTTTTTTTCTAAATCTTTTTCATCGACGTCTCTTTCTTTTTTTTCGAGCGCGTGTTTTTTTCTTTCCAAAGTTGGCAGCTGACGTACAAAAGTTGGTGACGCGGAATTTGCGATCATTGACAAACAGTTTTGGAAAGAAAATTTCAGAATCGATAAAAAAAAATATCTAAGGAACGTTTGTAGGGTTTTGTTAAAGCGACTAAATGTTTGAGATTCATAATATATAAATTGTCTCGAATAGTGCTGATTATTTGGAGGTTAATCTTGACATTACTGATTCAACAAACAGTACCTGAAAAGTCATTTTTTTAAACTTCAAGACTTGAGGATACCTCATTCAGAAGGAATGAATAAAAACACATTTTCCAAATTGACATGAACTTTTATGGGTTTCAGTGTATTTCACGCTACGCACATTAAATCTGCGATCATTGAATAACAGTTTTGGAAGGAAAAATACAGAATTTACAGAAAAAATATCTGAGCAACGTTTGTAGGGCTTTGTAAAATCGACTCAAAATTGTTAATCTAATGACTGAATCTGGTTTAAAAAAACATTGTGACAAAATTGAATACAAACCAATGACAAATAGAAAAAATTGAATTAAATGAATCAAACTCTCACTCTGATTTTTTTTATTATTCATCTTTTACACAGAAATTATTTTTTTTTTCGAACTTGAAATTCTGAATGTTCAACTGAACGGAAAATCGACAAATTTATCCCAGAAACTAAAAATTAAAAGATCCCGATAATATTTCGATAGGTAATTATTAATAGTTACATCATTTTAAAAAATTGCGTACCAAATATTAGCGGGAGTCTAATTAATTTTTCTTTGAAAATAACATTTCTAAATTCTTTCGTTCAGCTAAACGTTCGAAATTTCAAGTACATTTTTTTCCTTTAAAAATTATCTCTATCGACGATTCGATTATTTATAGTATTTTCGTGAATGAATGTCGATAAATGTCCACATTTTTTTCAACCCTTGTCTCTATCTACGGAACACAAAAATATACAATTGGGTATTTCATGACGACAGGCAACTTTGCAAAAATAAGATTCGATCATGAAAAGACTATGAATCGACCGAATGATCAAAGGGTTGAAAGGGAAATTTATGCATACGAAAATTAATTTGTCGACCCAAAAGAAGCAATAAAAACTTGAAAAGCGCGTCAAGTAATCCCCAGTTTCTCCTATTCTAATGGACTTCGACCACGACGATTGACGGGGTGTAAATGGGGTCGACCGCGCCTCTTATAACAGCCATTGCATTAAAACCGTGTCGTATTTATGATACACGCACACAATGAAACCTGAAACATGGGGCGGAAGATACGTGCGAGGGTTGAGGGAGAAAGTTGCACCCTGACGCATTATACGCGTTATTATTTCTGCTTATGGTTTTCATACTGGCAGGGATAGCCTAAGGGGTCCGGTATAGTGAGCAAGGCAATCGGAAAATTATGATGATACACACAAATATAGATATATTTTATATATATTAGGGTGTGTACAACAAAAAAAATTAATACCGGAACCAATCAGAATTAAAAAAAAAAAAAAACATAAACATTCGTAAAATAAAACTTCGTGGAAGCGGATTCTATCGCCCAAAATTGAAGCGTTGTGGAAATAATAATAATTTTCTAATCAGCCTGAGAAGTCCAAAAAATAACCTTATCAACCCTTGACGAAGCGATCGTATTTTTTTTCTCTTATCGTAATCAATTGCAATATTATTTAGAACTTAATTTTAATGTTTCAACAGTATTTTGACGATTAACATTGATTCTAAACCGTGCAAACAATCTTTTCATTGCAAATAATTTTATGTTTCGATTATTAATTATTTTCGCCATGGAAATATATGATGAGATTTTTATTGCTTGGGATGAATTGAAAGGGAAAAGTAATTTTTTCCACCCCTAAATGTTGAGTTACGAGGCTCCGCTGCGGCTTTGCTTGGATAAAAAAAAACGAAGTTGCATTAGATATGGGGAATTTTGTTCTCTTCGTCGGACTCTAATATGGATGCATTATTGTGCGAGACAAGTGTACCGTTTAGGACGCACATAGAACGGTGGTTTTCTCGCTAGGGTGAACACGATACATCGGGCGAAGCCATAATGCAGTCACGAGGCACTCGAAACTAATACATCGAATGATCGGCGAAGTAAAAGGGCCCAAGTTACACTACGGGGTGAATTTCGGTTAGGACCTTTTTTTTCTTAAGCGCAGTTCGATTTACCAACCCCTATCAGCGTGCGTTACAGATAAGGGTTATTACGGTATCGACAGGCTGAGATTAGGGCCGAAAAACATTTTGGAGTATTTTGCACAGACCACTGGGCACTCTATTCGAGGACTTTTGTGAACAAGCACACCCCAATCCTTGGAATATATCTGCATGTGTGCACTTGTGTGTAATTTGCGTAAACTGCGGTAAAACAGAGTGGAGAAACGATCACAATGCTAGGGAATAAGAATAATTTCGCTGATTTTAGCGGTGGGCAAATACCTAATGCAATAAAATTCAATTACAGTACAGTACCTCCTCGATATAAGAGTCCTTGATATAAAGGCTCCATTCTGCTTGAGCGAATTTTATTGCTTCCTCCACTTTACTTATGTACGTCGTGCGAGCTCTTATATCGAGTTCTAGTGATGAAGCGATTCTCGAACTCTGCAGGTAGTAGGGAGGGAACGTTCCGGCGACGAATTTTTCGGAATTCACTTCCCCTAACCATCCTAGAGCGCTCTTATAGAGAGGAGATCCTGTACCTCTTCTCTATGAAAGCCCTCTAGGGTCTAGCAACGAATTTATCGGAATTCATTTCCCCTAATCGCCCTTGAGCGCTCTTGTATCGAGGAAATACAGTACCTCCTCTCTATAAGAGCGCTCTAGGGCACCGGCGACGAATATTTCGGAATTCTCTTTCCCGAACCACCCCAGAACGCTCTTGTATCGAGGAGCTACAGTACCTCCTCCCTATAAGCGCGTTCTAGGGCTCCGGTGACGAATTTCTTGGTATTCACTTCCTCTAACGGCCCTAGAGCGCTATTGTATCGAGGAGCTACAGTACCTCCCCTCTATAAGAGCGCTCCAGGGCTCCGGCGACGAATTTCCTGGTATTCACTTCCCCTAACCACCCTAGACCGCTCTTGTATCGAGGAAGTACAGTACCTCTTCTCTATAAGAGCGGTCTAGTGCTCCAGCGACGAATTTTTCGGGATTCACTTCCCCTACCCATCCTGGAGCGCTCTTGTATCGAGGAAGTACAATACCTCCTCTCTATAAGAGCGCTCTAGGGCTCCAGCGACGAATTTCTTGGGATTCACTTCCCCTAATCACCCTAGAGCACTCTTGTATCGAGGAGCTACAGTACCTCCTCCCTATAAGCGCGCTCTAGGGCTCCAGCGACGAATTTCTCGGAATTCACTTCCCCTAACCACCCTATAGCGCTTTTGTATCGAGGAAGGACAGTGTTTCCTCTCTATAGAAGCGCTCTAGGGCTCCAGCGACGAATTTCTTGGTATTCACTTTCCCTAACGACCCTAGAGCGCTCTTGTATCGAGGAAGTACAGTACCTCCTCTCTATAAGAGCGCTCTAGGGCTCCAGTGACGAATTTTTCGGGATTCACTTCCCCTACCCACCCTAGATCGCTCATGTATCGAGGAAGTACAGTACCTCCGCTCTATAAGAGCGCTCTAGGGCTCCGGCGACGGATTTCTTGGGATTCACTTCCCCTAACCACCCTATAGCGCTCTTGTATCGAGGAGCTACAGTACCTCCTCCCTATAAGCGCGCTCTAGGGCTCCGGCGACGAATTTTTCGGAATTCACTTTCCCTAACCACCCTATAGCGCTTTTGTATCGAGGAAGGACAGTGTTTCCTCTCTATGAAAGCGCTCTAGGGCTCCGGGGACAAATTTCTTGGTCTTCACTTCCCCTAACGACCCTAGAGCGCTCTTGTATCGAGAAAGTACAGTACCTCCTCTCTATAAGAGCGCTCTAGGGCTCCAGCGACGGATTTTTTGGAATTCACTTCCCCTACCCATCCTAGAGCGCTCTTATATCGAGGAAGTACAGTTCCTCCTCTCTATAAGAGCGCTCTTGGGTCCCGGTGACGAATTTCTTGGGATTCACTTCCCCTCACCGCCCTAGAGCGCTCTTGTATCGAGGAGCTACGGTACCTCCTCCCTATAAGCGCGCTCTAGGGCTCCGGCGACGAATTATTCGGAATTCACTTTCCCTAACCACCCTATAGCGCTTTTGTATCGAAGAAGGACAGTGTTTCCTCTCTATGAAAGCGTTCTAGGGCTCCGGGGACGAATTTCTTGGTCTTCACTTCCCCTAACGACCCTAGAGCGCTCTTGTATCGAGAAAGTACAGTACCTCCTCTCTATAAGAGCGCTCTAGGGCTCCAGCGACGGATTTTTTGGAATTCACTTCCTCTACCCATCCTAGAGCGCTCTTATATCGAGGAAGTACAGTTCCTCCTCTCTATAAGAGCGCTCTTGGGTCCCGGCGATGAATTTCTTGGGATTCACTTCCCCTCACCGCCCTAGAGCGCTCTTGTATCGAGGAAGTACAGTACCTCCTCTCTATAAGAGCGCTCTACGGCTCCAGCGACGAATTATTCAGAATTAATTTCCCCTAACCGCCCTAGAGCGCTCTTGTATCGAGGAGTTAGGGGAAGTGAATTCCGAGAATTTGTCGCTGGAGCGTTTCCCCACTACTACCTACAGAGTTCGAGAATCGCTTTCATCACTAGAACTTAATATAAGAGCTTGCATAGCGTACATAAGTAGAGTGGGGGAAGCAATAAGACTCGCTCAAGCGGAACGGAGGGGGAGCTCTTATATCGAGGAGATATAGGGCTTATGGGACACCCCCGTCTCACTCCTTGTCCAGTTTCAAAACTTTTACCTTTACAGTTTCAAATAAATTCTATTAAATTACAAATGCTTCAAATAATTAGTTATTTAATGATGAAAGTAATAGCCATCGCCCATTTTTGAGTGATTTTTCGCGTTACTCACATTGATGATTTTATAGACAGATGAAGACGTATGAAGAGACTTACCTGAAAATAGAAAAAAAAACAATTATTAATAATTAATAAAGAAAATATATAATCGATATCGCAATTTTTAAAAATACAGAATATATTTGTTTGAACATTGATCAGCGACTTAGCGCAGACTTATATAAGAGTAACAATGCAGTTGTTTGAGCATCGACTAACTGAAATGTTTTTGCAATTTATTTCAATTTTCGGATGAACAAATTACCAAATAACTTAGGAGAATCCTTCTCTACGACAAAATAGTTTTTTTTTAAATAAAATTCTATTTTCGTAATGAAAAAAAATCGTCAATATTACAAAAAACGTACAAAAAATCAGAGGTTTTACAATTTCTGTAATATTATTGCATATTATTCATTCATTTATTTACGTTGATAATATTATTTAATATTATTTTCAGACTATATTTTCAAAGCTGTTTTTTAAATAGCAACGCCAAACACAAAAATCCAAAGATTTTCGTGCCTGAATGATTTGGGTAGCCTTGTTTTCATTTTCGTTTTTGCGAAAACATCGTAACATTTCGTGGAATGTTTACGATATTGTGAGGTTAAAATCGCGAAGAAAATGGCGCTTTGTATTTTATCGTTGTCGTTACAAGAGAGAGAGAGAGATAGAGAAAGAGTGAAGATAGGAGGAGCTCGTCTGGGCAAAAGGCAGAGAACGCAAACGCAGTTGAATTTTGTGAGGCGCCCTCTTCTTCTTTTTCTGGTCCTCCTTAGCTCCCTTCTCATGGCTCTCGTTGAGTCTCTTTAGAGATGCGGGAGAAAGAGTAAGCGAGCGAGAGAGATAAAGAGAGTGTGAGAGAGAAAGAGAGTGAGAGAGAGTGTATATAACGTGACAAGGAGCAGGGACCCATTACCCGATATAATAAAATTCGCCCAAAAAGCCGGTTAGTCAAGGAGCGAGAAAGGAAGAGGGAAGAAGAGAGAGGGAGGGAGAAGAGAGGAACGGAGGAAGAGGGCGAAGATGGAAGGGCGCCCTCGAGGAACTTTAGAGCATTGGCGTAGCGTCCACTGTCTGGGAATATTATTATTCGTTTTTTCTTCCATCTCTCTTTTCTATCCTAAAAAAGAGCGTCAATTACTCACGCCATTTTTGACTTGAAAGTAGGAAAAAAACACTGGAATTTTCAACGAGACTTAGTTGACGCCCGCATGGCCAATCAATTAATTATACCCATATGTATCGAGTAATTGAGGAAGCTCGTTTGCGAGGTCAACTGGTTTACTCCTTCGACGGAAAATTTCGTATTTATCAACAAAAGCAATTATGAAATGGAATTTTTCGGAATTTATAATCTGAGATCTGTCTTGCCCTCTCCCTTATTCCTGCGGTGATACATAAAATTTGTTACAATTATTTTGCTGAATTCCCATTTTGTTATATGAAATTACAATAATTTCGATAGCTTCGCATGTTTTTAGAACAAATTATTACTTTGGTAATTGCAATTTTTTTCCAATAAAATCACAATTGCATTCAATTGTAATTATTTCAATTAAATTACCTTCATCATGATTTTATTTCGTTTTTCTATAAAAATTGCTCATTGACCTTATTCCAATCAATCACGGCCTAATTCAATTTCCAACCAAATTAAAATTATTTTCCTAAATTATATTCTTTTCCTAATCAAATCAAAATTATTGTCGATAAATTGTAGTTTGTTCTAATCGGATTACAACTCGTGCGATTGATTATACATTTTATGGATCAAATTTCAATGGTTTAGATTTATTTTGATTTTTCTCAAATAAAATTGAGGTTCAATATTGTTGAAAAAAAAACAATTATTCGAACTAGTTTTCATTTTATTAGAAAAACATTCAAATTGGATGAAATTCGCGTAATACGATTCTACATTGAGTTACTAACGGATTACAAGGTAATAACGTACGCCTGTTCATTGTTATTGTGGTATTTTAAATAATACAATGCATTGCCATTTAATTAGAATAATCATGACATAATTAATATCATTTCATGGCGCATACCTCGTCATTGTATGGGGAAGGGGACGACAGGGGCCGAGGTAGAAAGAGAGAAAGCAAGCGCGTGCGCCTGCAAGGCGTAAGGTAAAGTGAGGTAAAGGCTGTAAAGAGCAAGCCAGATATACTCCGGTCTACCCTACATAAGCTGGCCGGATGATGGTTGGGAGAAAAAGAGAGGAAAGGGAGGAAAATAGAGGGCGCCCTAAGGAGCGAACACACGGGCGAGAGAGGGTTAAAAAATAGACGAGAGTGCGGAAAAAAAATTTATAATTTTTTCCCAAAACCGAAATTTTTTTTAATTCAAAGCAACTTGCCTAATAGAAATTATTCTATGTTTTTCTTCCAAGCAAAAATTAAACGCGTTAAATTTGAACATTTCAACATTTAAAAAAATGTTGCATGGAAAATAAATATTTTTGCACGAATAAAAGATAGTTTCGTAATGTCAAAATATATGACAAGGAACCGGCAAGATTTTGGATTCGTTTTGTCAGAGCCACGATAAAAATTCACAAAAAACGATTGTTGAGCGTGCCAATCCAGATTTCTCGCTTAATAAAATAATAATAATGAAGAAAAACATTGAACCACACAAAAAAGTGGATTGCAACGACGGGAAGTAAAATTGCCATAACAGGCGTAGAGAATGTCTGTAAGAGATAAGCCGCTCCGCATCGTTATCGTTACACCGTGGTGTCATATATATATACATATATAAATAGGGGAAGAGGGGCAAAATGGACACCCCCAAAATTACCGAAAAATTTGAAAATGGACAAAAATTAGAAAATGAGGGAATTATCATTATAACTAGCATGAATAAACCCAAATTTATTCACCCACGCAAAATCAGATCTAGATTTTTATATTTTCACGACAATTACCCATGAAGAGTTGGAATAATTTTTTAAAAAATTTCATTCCCATCGTATGAAAGAAAAAACCTCAATATACTCTAATAGTATAATAGTAACCCACTTTTACTAAAATACTTGGATAATCCGAGGGTCTGATAAAAATGAGGTACCGGAAGCAAGACAGCCACCTCCACAATCGTAAAAAAAATATTAGATAATGCAATTACGATTAAAATTGAATTCAGCCAAAAACATAATTGCAAAAATACGTCACGCAGCTTGGTCCAAGTATCTTGGAAATCGATTTTTCAACGTTAACTTAAAGTTTCTAAAAAAACAGAATTTTCAAGTGGTCCATTTTGCCCACAAATTTTTTTTTGTCGACAAGCAATCTTATCGATAAAAAGGGCATTTTTAGATGAAAAGGAACGAATTTATTCGGCGCATAGCGTTCTAGCTGCGTTATCTTCTTATGGTGTCCATTTTGCCCTCCCCTCCTCTAAAAATATACATGCCGTTTGTTGTCGGTTGCAAAGTCCAAAACTTCCCGTAATAACATTTATAACTTGCGATCTGGTCTGATAGCGTATAAAGTGTAGTAACAATTGATAAAAACTCGCGAATGTGTACAGAGCCTTGGTTTAAGTGGTGGGTGTGTAGGTGTGTTGACAAGAGAGGTGACAAAATCTAGGTAAGGTATAATATGGTCGAAAGTAGGGTGTATGCGAGTTCAGAACCAAAAGGGCGTAACCACGATCCTTGTAGACTAAAAATTTATCCGTCTGATTGAAGTTGGCATTATTAATAGGTAGGTTGGTAGGTCGGGTGTTTATATACACTTATATTGTTCATAAATTAAGTATATAAAACCGTCGCAAGAGCGTACATGTGCGGGAGTAGATCGAGACTCGTGGCGGCTCCTTTGATCCCGCGAGATACGCGCGCCCACCAACGTTATGCTTTTTCCCTGCCCCGATCCCCTCCCCCAACTTCCCTCCGACCCCGTAACGTTTTATATTTCCTCACTTATATTTACAAGCACCAGACTACCGAAGGAGCGAGACGGATATATATCGAGTGAGTATCAGTAGAAAGAGAAACGAGAGGAAAGCACGTTCAAGCTTTCTCTCTCTCTCGTTGTCTCTCTCACTCACGCTCTGTAATTTGGTACAAGAACACTTTGTATCATGGTTATCGTACGTCTGGGGGATTATTTTCACGGTAGCGCTAAAAGAGTTTAATGATTGAAATAACACGGAAATAAAACTCCCAAGAGAGCCAATATTAGGGAGATACTATGAGGAGCTGTATTATTGTTTTTTTAAATTCTCAATCTTACCCTTTGAATGTGTTTCCATCGGTAAGGGGAAAAATTCATGCAAAGGACCGATTGGAAAAACAAATATTTCAAGCTCGATTCTATTTGAGGTTATTTTTTAGAAAAAATATTGTTTTGTTTGATAAAATTTCATTAATAATTCAAATATCTAATTTTATGATATCAAAAGAATTTTAAAACATTTGGTTGATTGATTAAATAGTTGAATTGATTTCATAATATAATATGTGAGTAGGGAAGGCGTGTTAAAATGCCAACCCTCTAAAATTTGTAGTATTAATTTTTTTATTTTCACCAAAATTTTATGTAAACCACGAAAAAATCTTTTGACAAAATTCTTGAAAATTTTGTAGTTGGCTGTAGCCCGATCACGCTCTCAACCACAACTTTTGTATTGTAGTGGCGCATTATTTGGCCATTCACAGAACGATCTTGAATGAAAGGTTTTGCCAGTTCTCCACTCAGTTGACGCAAATAAGTACATCACTGATTAGTTTTCTTTTAGATTATTTTTTTGTTCTTATAATAAATTATATATGAAGAAAGAGAACATAGCAAGAGGTTATCTTTGCGTGCGCCTGTGTGTAGTGTATCAGGTTACCATTTGTATCTACGCCAGTTGTGTATTTATTATAATCAGTGATCATGCGAGGCTTTTTTTATCATCATTCATAGTAGAATCAGAGTGTATTGTTGATAGTAAAATTAAAAATGAAAAAAAAAATTCCACAGTCATATAAAAGCCTTGTTTGATGGGAAATTTGCCATTGATTTAAAATCACGGGGAGTTTATGGCGAAAAAAAATTATTCGTAAGAGTAGGGGAAGGTCGCAAAACAAAAGTAAAAAAGTAAAGTGGGTTACCCTATACTCGTGTCGAGTTTTTACGTATCAATTTGTTTTAATACCTATGTGCTGTTAACCTCGGCTGCGGACCGTTAACACATGTTCCCACACTCTACCTTGTCCCTGCATCGCAATTCTGCCTGAGGACGAAGGGAAAACCGCAGAAAAACCTTCGCTGATACAGTCGGTAGCTTACCCACCAAGCCTTGTTATCGACATGAGCATGCTCGAATGCAGATACCAAGGCCCCACGAGGGCCCGCCTCTCGTAATTGGCACGGCAGCCAGTGCGCAGCCAAGCGGTCACCCATCCGAGTAAAGAACACGTCCAGTGCTGCTTAACTCGGAAGAACCGCCGGGCCACACTTCTTTAATCTTATTAATTCAGAGTTAGTAATCTCAATAATATTTTTTATCGAAATACACTAAAAATACTTCGGCCTTAATTTTTAGCGAGACAGAAGATGTCGAGTAGTCCCGAACAGAGTAATCAATGGTTGCCCAATCGTTTTTCGGCCTTATAGACATCACAATAATAATAATAATGAACATCTGATCAATCTATGTGAACGCAAACTTCATGGGCCCAGTCTTCGCATTCATAGTACTGAATCCAGTCTTCTTCAAAAGTTTCTCCACATTTTCGGTCTCTTTTCCTCGATCTTCTTTGGAAAAACTTGGGGTATTTTCCCCTTTCATCAACGTCTTTTTCAGGCCATGGCCTTTTTGTTTTTTCGCTTCGTCCTTTTTATTGCCGTTACTTTTCTGTCTGTCCTCTAAATATTTTTTATTTGGTGAAGATGTTAAAATCTCGCTCTTATGGGTTTTTCGAGCCCCCGTTACTAAAGCGTTTTTTTGACGCATCTGGAAGTAGTGACAGTTACAAACCTCTATAAGAGATACAAATATGCGGATTAATATTGTCAAGAAAATTCTTGAAAGAGAGTCATTGACACCTTTACTCGTGTCGGTCGGATTTTGTTTTGCGGCTGTAGCGCTGTTTGTGTGTGTTTGTATATAATGGATCTATATACTTTGTCTTTGTAATCGGTTTGATATTTTAGCATTCAACTTGTGTATTAAAATACATTACTTCTATAGCGTATTATGCGATGCTTCAATTGCGAAATTAAAAACTAAGAACAATGTCCAAGGGTACCCGATCGTTAACATGTAACATTGTTAAATACAGCTCTCAAATTGGACAAAAAATGTTACAAATACTATTATAAACTTAAGGGAGAGCAGTGGCCAAGTGGCTAGAGCGCGGGTCTCGTAATCCGCGGGACCCGGGTTCGAACCCCGGCGACACCGCTGAAAAATATTCCAATTTTTCAAGTGTTTATCAGCTGCAATCCCGGTGGGTTGGGACCCCACCTTAAAATAATGGAATCCCAAAGACCTCATTGCGATGAGTGGGCGGTTAATTGTACGGTTTCGGTGAGGCCTGCCGATGCGGTTCTTATCGCTCGAATGGTGGTTCACCTAACTGTGCAAGCGACTGGCTCACTGGATCGCAATGGAGGAGGTAACTACCTAACCGACCGACGATAGTCGTGCTAGAGCGTGCTCGCATTGCTACCGACGGGCGCTTAGGTAGAGTTTAGCGTCTGTATCAGTGAAGGTTTTTCTGCAGTTTTCCCTTCACTCTCGGCAGAATTGCGATACAGAATGGAAAAGGTGTAGGGTGCGGGCTGCAGCCCCGGCCTTACTAGGAAAGGGGGGGGGGGGATTAGTATAAAGCAATGCTGTACCACTGGTAATAAACAAAAAAATTTTTTACTATTATAAACTTCAAGTATATGAAATTTCCTAGAACTTTATATAATAGACAAGTACTCATACTTAATTATTATACTCGAAAACCTCAAATGAAGTTTCACAGGGCGCGACGAAAATTTTTTGCCGGGAACAGAACACTCACTAGCAGCATGTGACTTGATCAGCGCTCACACAACAATTAATTAGTACTTGCTTGTACTATAGAGGACGCTCATTAAAAAGAAGTTTTTCCCTACGCAACATAGTTGGTTTCTGAAAAATTGAAATGTCCGCGGTTAACTGCCGTCCGGGGCTACCCGACCTTCCCCTAAGCGGAAAAAAACACTCAGGAATTTTTTTCTTATGAAGAAAAAAAAAGATGACAAAATTCACTATCCTACAAAATATAATTTTCACATACTACGCGTTTTTCCTACAATATTATATAACATAAACAATACTGAAACATGAATTTCCCAGTAAAGAATTTTTAAAAATGGAATGTCCATGACCTCAAGTCATCTACAAACATTCAGCGCGCGCTTTTTTTTAAATACATAATCCGCGAGATATTACCGACGATTTTTCTATCACGCGTATATTCAACTCATGAGAAAGTGCATGAGCGTCGATGCAGACGAGGCTGAATAAGAAAAAGACGAAGAAGAAGAAGAAAAAAGTTCGAAGCTGAGAAACGGAATAGCAATTTCTTTTGTCGATGAAAAAAACATCTCTCCGCGCGGTGCAGTGAGAATGAAAAAAAGAAAAGAGAGAAAGAGAGACATCGGCATTGTTTGCTTGGCAATATTCTTTCGTATTGTGGGCACGTTAGAGAATTCCGATTGATGAAATCTTTGCTTTCGTGAATTAGAATGACCGCGAATGGATGTCTTTTTCTTATTTTCCTTCGCTATAAGCGCGGAAGACGAGCGACGTTTTCGCACCGCACAATCTCTCTCCCTCTGTTCTTTTTTTTTATCGAATGGGAATGCGATCTATACGTGGCTTCTGCGATCAGCGAGAATTCTCTTAACGATTTGCTATTCGTACGATCCCGGCGTGCCAGAGCGATTCACGCGATTAAACATAGATACGCGTGTGTAAGCTCCGATTTTTCCAATTTTATGCAACACCGTATGAATAACAAAAAAGAAACCTTAAATGATTTCCCCATACTCGGAGAAATTTATGAATAAAGCGACATTAACATCTCTAACGATTAATACTTCCGCGTCAAATTCTGCAAGAATACGATACACTAGACTCCCGATATTCGAACCCCCGATAAAAGTAACAAATCTCGCGGCCGGCGTCCAACGCGCTCCGTTCCAAGAATAACTCAAGAGCGTACGCGTGTTGTTTACATTGCGTGTAGCACATTTTGTGCTTTGTTCCAAACGTGTTGAGTTCAAAGCACTATATCTATACATATACCTCTCGCAAAAAGTTACAAACCCCCGGAATGTTACTTATATCGGGAGTCCAGTATATTACTGTCGCAGAAGCATGTAAATTGTTCAAGTGTTTTCATGTGAAGAGGTTTATCTGGTCAACGAATTAACAAACAGATATTTATTGATAAATTCGAATATAGGTATTAGCATTTAAAAAATCACCGCTTGAAATTTGAAGAGCTGAGGATACCTTGTCTGAGAAAAATTAATAAAAACATATTTCCCAAATTGATATCAGCTTTTGTGAGTTTCAGTGTTTTTTCCATCTATGTATATTACAAATAGCAAAGTTGATAAAAAAAAATCTGGGGGACGTTTGTAGGAGTTGTTGAATTACATTTAATGGTGTTATATTATTTAAATTACATAGAATGTAGCAACTAGAATCTCAAATTAAAAATGCAACAATTAAAATTATAACCTCTTTCGTACCAAGCTTTGGAAGAGTAATAAATAAAATGTAGAAACTACAAATTGAAATGTATGTAACATTTGATTCAAATCCATTTTTCCCATTTATTCGACTATGAGCCTCCTAATAAAGAGTCTATCAAGTCGATATTCGACTAAAATGTTACCTATTTTAAATAAATTTATTTAAACTAAACAAATCATTTATCTCTATCTACATACGCTAGTCGAAATAATTCATCTCTTGGCTTACTCGGCACCAGATGAACCTTCTTAAACATATTCGGGTTGCGAAATTTTTTCTCCTTCTTTCCTGTGACTCCTTATGCAGATTTTAATACACGGCTCGGAAATCACTTAAATCTGCACACGTTCAATATATTGTATCAACCGGTATCATTTTTCGGTGGATCCTTCGCGTTCACGATGATCCTTGCGATAAATTATTAAAAGTAAATTCGCGCCCGTCAGTCTCTCATTCTCTCGTCCTTTCTCTCTCACTCTTTTGCTGGGTCAATTATTGACGAAACCACCGGTGGCCGCGCCACGCGGATCCTGGTCGTTAGGGTAGTTAACGAGTTCGTGGCACGTGACGCGCGGGTCTCTCACTGCATTTCTCTCTCTTTCTCTCTCTTCTTCTCCACGCCACTTCATTCTCGTTTCTCTCATGCGTGTGAATCTCCCTCTCTCTCTCCTTCTCTCTCTCTCTCTCACTCTCTCTCTCTCTCTCTCTCTCTCTCTCTCTCTCTCTCTCTCTCTCTTTCTCTCTCTTTGTCTCTCTTTATCTCTCTCGTGTGTTTCGTGTCAGCGCAATCATTGTGTGGTGTGCGCGGCCACGCCGATTCTGCGCGTCCGATGACGCGAATACGATACGCATACGAGATAGAAAGAGCCGAGAGAATGAGAGGAGAGAAAATTTCACTACGGTTGAGAATCACTGGGACCGGCACGTCCGGTGGGGTAGAAATTCGCCATTCCTCGTGGCCTCCTCTTTGCAAATATGTATGGGAACTTCCATGTTAAATTAACAGCCGCACCCCCTTCCGATTTTCATTGTTTTCTGCTTCCTCTTCGAGTAAGCTCTATACGATTTCTCATAAATTTGAGCCAATTTCAACATGTCCAAAAACTTCAAATCATCATATTCAGAAAAAATTATACCGTTGGATGGGGACGTCGAATATTGTTATTTGGCAATTTTTTTCCTTTCTCTAGGATTTATGAATTTGTAGAAATTATTGAAATAGTGAATATATGGAAAAGTCAGAAACAACTGGTTGTGAAAATATCATGACATTAAAAAATTTTTAAAGATTCAATTTAAATTGTCTAAATTATTTACAAATTCAAGATTTAAGGATTTAGTAATTTACAGATTTCTTAAATTTTCTTTTTATTTAAAGATAATTGTCAAAGGCGAAAATCGTATAAAATTTATCTATAATGATAGATAAATTCCATTGGATCTGCATTTGATTCAAATCGTTACTTAAATCCATTCTTCTTTTTAAAAAAACTGCAGATGTCAAAGGACATGATTTTATAAGTTTGAAAATCTAAACCCACAAAATGCAACAAGTTTCCTCCGGAAAAAAAAAATTGGAAAAAAATTAAAAATCCGCGAGATCTTTGCGTCTCAGAGGACCAAAAAGCTTCACCAAATTTTTCGAAAAATCATCGAACCGACCAAATTTTGTATTTCCGTAGCCCAAAGAAACGGTTCAACCTAACTGATATGCCGTGCGAATGAGTCGTTCCTGGGTTGAAAAATTCGCACTTTTCGCGAGTAAAATAGAAATTTCAGCTCATTAATTGCGCCCAGCGGAACAATTATGGAGGGAAAAAAGTGGTAAATGGGCTTAAGAATTGAGGGGTTGAGAATCCCTGTTTGATACGTCCGGTGGGGACTGTCGGTCCGCGTGGCTCCCCGGAGCCGGCAAAAGAGGGCCACGAAGAGGTAGAGGACTCTCTCTCTCTCTCGCCCTCTCTTTCTGTGTGAGTGTTTCAAGTGTGTCTGTGAGTTTTGGCAGTGTGTGAGTTTGTGTGCAGCAACGGCAGGAGCACTCTGGCAGCGAGACTACGAGGGGAAGAAAAGAGGCGCGAGCAAGAGGGCCGTAGCTCACTTCCCAGGGCCGTGCTCGGATTTCCATGACCCCCACGAGAGACAGAAAGAGAGAGGGAGAGAGAGAGCGAGAGGGTCTCGTACATATGCAGAGTGAATTCGGCCACGAAAGCCCTCGCCCTTTCTTCCTCCATCTCTGGCTCCATTTCTATTTCTCTTTTTGTCCCTCATTCCCCTTTCCACCCTCTCCCTTCCTCGCTCGTCCTGCCGAATTTTATTGGCTCACTTGAAATTGAAGTCCTTCGCGTTCCAAGAATATCGTCGTGATGCCCTTTCTCTATGTATAAAAATGTCGCGCCGGGACCGCGCGGTTCGTATTCGCGAGATACACGAAATGATTTCAACGGTAGACAAAGCCCTTTTCGACCGATCCCTTTCTTTCTTTTTTTCCACCGCGTCCCTCCTCACCTTCGTCAATTCGTTTTTTCGTCTTCGTCACGAAAGATCGAAGAAACGAGGCGGGGAATAAGGGCCGTTTCTTTCTCATCAGGCAACGTTTTTTTTCTCTCTCGTGCCTCGTAGGGTTTCTATCGCGGGACGATTTTATCCGTGGGACTATGCTCGTTCGAACAAAGATTCCCCTCAACTGCTTGTAATAAGCGCATTACCGTGACTGGGAAAATGTGTTCTCCAAAAAAATAATAATAATAATTCGGAAAATCCTTCAAAGGACTTTGGTGCAAGTGCAATGAGGATCCATATTCGTCAAACTCGGCGTAGATGGCGCGAATGTTCTTGGATCTTTTGCCCGCGCAAAATCGAATTCCATTTTTAATTTACCATTTAAAATTAACATTTTTTTTGGCAATGACGTACGCAACACTTTGTCATTTTTAATACACTTATTTTTCCAAATAATATTCATTGGACACAACACACATGAGAGGTTGCAACAAAGTAAGGTTATGTTGGATGGATATATACATCATACTGACAGTCGGTAAATACGAATAACGAATATACCCACGCCTATATTTGTGCAATAATAAAAATATATTTATGTTGTCCATAATTTGACGATGCGTAAATTGTCTATTAAGAAGAGAAACTAGTGAATTGATAACCAATTCGTTAAGGGACCATCACAGTGTGACCGGCCGAAAAGCAGTCAGTTTTCGCGATTTTTTTTTATGGATAGGATGGGAGGATCGGGATGATTTTTGTTTACGAATAAGGCCACTAATGAACAATTTTTCATCACGAATGAACAAAAATATTCTTTTTATTCATTTTCATCGATTTTTTCTCATTATTATTTATTAAAAAACGTGTGTTATAAAATAGGGGGCATTGGTGCCCACGATTGCGACCGTAGTTTGCATCCGAAAAAAAATTAAATTGATTATTAATCCATAGAGGTTTTTTTTAATTTGAAAAAAAATAGCGGCGTTTTGAATAAAAAGTACAAAATTGAGTCTCTTTTTTCAACAGTTTTTCGTGTGAAAAAATAGGAAGATTTCAACAAAAAAAAGCTTCCATAAGTACATAAAGAATGAAATAAAGAATATTCAGTAAAAATTTCAAGCTGACAGCTTGAAAAAACTCTCCCTCTGAGAGTGGGCACCGTTTTTAAAAGGGGCATTTAGAGAAAAACGTGTTTAAAGTTTGGAGAAGGGGTTTTTTATATAAATTATCTACTTACTATCAATCGGCGATCCGAGGTCCATCCAAATTCCCTTCTGCTATCTCAAATTGGTCGTTGTTGATAGAAATTTGTTGATAGAAAAAAAATAGATTTTTACAAAATTTTACACTGTGATGGTCCCTTAATGTATATGTTATCTAATCATTAGAAGTAAATTTGGGAATTAAATCTTCCCGCTTCTGTGGAACCAGTAGCAGTGCTGCCCTCAACTATGGAAGGGTCCGAGTGAAGACCCTAATTAATGTTGAAGTTAATAAAGGAAAAGTGCTGTATCGATGCCGGAAGTACGGCGAAAGATTTCTCGATTCTCCCGGAAAACCAGGAGGGATGTCTCCGGCCCTGCGAGATCAACGAGCGTGCTATTGGCGCTCGTGTGAAAGAGCGAAACGAAGGAGCGAAAGGGAATGCGCAAACACACACATGCACTAACACACAAATGGATATCTATATATACATATATATGTAAACACACGAGCGCAAAATCCCGGGACGTGGGAGCGAATTAAACTGGCGGAGGCGCTGAGGGAAAAAGCATGAGCGTCTCCGGGGCGATGACGACACGATGATGATGATGATGATGATCAGGATGACGACGACGACGACGATGATGGTGGTAGAGAAGTCTGCCGGTAGACAAGTCTGTGATGGATAATGTCGCGAGTGCTCGCGAGCATCCAAAAGGAGGAAAAGGGACGGTCCCGTCCGGCAATCGCCTTGTATAGCGAGGAAAGAAGAGCGCGGGAGAGTTTGAATGCGCGGGCGCGCGCAGCATCGTTGAAACAGCCAGAAGCACTTTCACAGCTGTCTGTGTTTGTTAATGTATACAGCGGTAGAGACACCCACCTAAATCGAACGTGTATACTCCGAGAGCTCTTCGAGTTTATCCACTCGCTTCGCCATCGCGTTCCTCCCCTTTCGCGTCTCGAAACTGCTCTTTCTCGCCGAACGAACGTTCAACCCTCTTCATCTACGATCTACCGGGCATTTCTACCTCGTTATTCATGGCGATTCCCTTCAATATGTGTCGCCGTCTCCCCTCACGTTAATTTTACTATTTCTGCACTCGTTCGATCATTTATATGCAAGTAGAAATTTTGGTAAGGAAGAAGTTCCACCCCTGACTTGTCCACCCTAACTCTGGTAGGGAAATGATCAGGCAATCTTGGAGGGGCCTAGATAGGACCATACTTTCTTCGTAAGTTACTGTACTGCAATAAAAGGGACCATGCTTTCTTCGTAAACATTTATCAAAGTACAGTACCTCCTCGATATAAGAGTCTTCGATATAGACTCTTATATCGAAGAGGTACTGTACTGTAATAAATGTTTACGAAGAAAGTATGGTTCTTTTTAGGCCCCTTCAAGATTGCCTGATAATTTCCCTACAAGAGTACGGAGGGGAAAGCCCCCCCGTTCCACTTGAGCGAGTTTTACTGCTTTACCCACTCTACCTATGTACGCCATACGAGCTCTTATATCGAGTTCTAGTAATGAAGCGATCGTCGAACTCTGAAGGTAAGAGTGGGGGACCGCTCCGGCGACGAATTTCTCGGAATTCACTTCGCCTAACCGACCCAGAGCGCTCTTATATCGAGGAGGTACTGTATCTTTAATTCATTACAATGAACAGTTTCCCTCTCTGCTTTTCTTTCTCAGTCATCATCTACATCATCAAGTGCAATGTTAAAGAGCGTGGGGCTTATGGGACACTCCTGTCTCACTCTTCCCTCATCTATCCGCATCTTGACTATTGTTGCCTGGTCTATAATGATCTAACTAGCGAACTAAACAAAAAACTGGAGCAACTTATGAACTGTTACATTCGTTTTACATTCAATCTGAGGTGAGATGAGCACATAACACCCCTAGATAGACAAATGTAGCTCATATTGGCAGCATATTGCACACATCGATGACGCATAGGAACACTCACAGCTGTGTGTCGCTTATGAGTGCTCACCATGAAGTCATATTTGCATCATATGATGATTGACGATGACACATCATATGGGGCTCATATGGCAGTCACGGCGTGACGAAATTGTGGTGCTCATATGAAGATCATATTGACGTCATACCGTGGTGAAATTGGTTGCGCTCATATGAAGCTCATATGACCGTCGGGATGTGAGGTATTATTGTAATTATTGTAATTTTCATACGTTTTTTTAATTTCTATTGCTTGCAAAATTTTTTATAATGTATATTTTTTTATTTACATAGCTTCTGAACTGATTACATTGAAAAAAAATTTTAAAAACACCCAATTTCATTATATTCCAATTTCTTCTGTCTCCAGTGGGATTCGAACCTGCGACCTGCCTATCTATCCTACCTAACAACCTAACACGCTACCTATTACGCTACCTAGTACTTATGAATTTTCTTCACTTATATGATATATCAGTGGTGACATGCCAGGGAAAACGAGTCACATTTGAATATTATATATATACAGTTAAAAGTGAAAATAATTAATAAATTAAGAATTTAAAAAATAGACGATTCAATATAGCATCCAAAATTTCAAAAAAATGGGATGTTCGTGAAAGTCAATTTCTTAGTTTTTTTTACAGTTTCGCGAATTCGAATATCTCAATCGAAGCTATAGGGAAATTTGTAGAAGTCAACTTGGGGGTTCTATTTAATAAAAAAAATGATGAAAAATAGTGCAACTTTTGTAAAAGTTCGTTTGCTAACATGAAACTGAAATATAAAACAAAAAAATTAAAACATTCAAAAAAAATTAGTCAAAATAACTTTTTTTCTAAATAAATAAAAACAATTTTTAAAAATTCAATATGGCGGCCGTGATTTGCAAAAATTCTCAGAAGTTAGTGAACATTATTAATAACGTTATAATGAATTTTCAGACTTGCAAAAGATGCGAGGTTTGTCACAACATGCTGTCATTTTGCAGTGATTTTGCAGCCATCATATTGCGCTCATCGAATGTATCGCTAAGAAACATATATATCGCCGTCATATTGCGCTCATCGAATGTATAACTGAGAAACACGCATAACGCCATCATATTGCATGCATGGCATGTATACTTTCAATGCTAACCTAGTGAATACACAAAAAAAATCATTGAATGGCTTTCATATGATATCCATCTGCAAATATTCATTGCAGAATGTAAATTTGCCGGCTTATGAGTTCATCTTGTAGTCAACGGATGATGCATTTGTAAACGACATGATGAGTTCGAAATGTTTTGTAAATTCATCATACTAAATGAACTCATGGGCATGCATCACAACATGTAGCCAATATACTGGAAAATTTGCTTCATTAAATGTATACACGGCGTGATAATCATGGCTGTCTATCTGGGACCATTTCGCAGACAACTTGGCTGGCTCCCGATACGGTCACGACGTTTATACTTTCTAGGTATCGCCGTCCACAATGTCATTCTCTGTAAGTCCCCGTCTTATATTACTGAGCTTTTCTCAGCGCTTAGACCATCGATTCGCACTACTCGTCAAATTCTCACCAACCGCTTTTATATTCCACCCTTCAGGACCTCTATATATCAAAACTATCTTTTCTCCATGCGGCATTATATTTTTGGCACTCGCATCCTATCGATGTTGTGTCCTCGCCGTCATTGGACGCATTTAAACGTCGGCTCTTCTCCTACCACTCCAATAATGAAGCGTAGTGCGCCATCTATTTTAATTCAACAAATGTATTATATTTTATTGTAAAATTAGTATCTTAAGCCTACATTACGATTACGATATTCTTTCGATTAAATTTCGTCTTTCCGAAAGTTACAAGGAAAGAACTGTAAAGGTTCACCACTATCATCATTGTTACTTCTCTTTGTTCATATCATATAGTAATATTATTTCAGTTTGTATGTATAATGTGCCTCAAGGATTCATCCAAGGCATAAATAAAAACATCAATCAATCAATTACTCTTCTTCAGTGTCAAAACTTTCCGAAATCCCCTCTCACGGATAAATTATAAATGCTATTAAATTACAAATGCTTTGAATATTTAGTAATCTAATCATAAAAGTGACAGCCATCGCCCATTTCTGACTGATTTTTTTCGATACTCACATTGATGATCGCATAGACAGGGAGGCGATACTTGTGGAAGATTAATTCGTATCAAGGGACTTACCTGAAAATAGAAAAAAAACATTTATTAATTTCGTTGAATAACTGATGAAGAAAATATATTATCGATATCGCAATTTTTTAAAGATTTTTCTAGAGCGCTCTTAGAGAGACGAGGTAGTGTAATTCCTCGATACACTGATTGAAGAGCGATAATTGAATATAATGTTTAAGGGTCAAATCGTTAGGTTCCATGTCAGGGCCAAGAATCAAGTAGTGATTGCCCTATCGCATTGCCACACGGGATATTTCGTTTGATTGCAATCAAAATGAATGAACCTGAAAATTCGTTCAAGAAAATATCGTCCCACATTGATTTCAGTCTAATGCAAGATTCAACTCGAAAGATGGGAACTTTTGGTTGGCCTCAAGGAGTTCGTACTTGGGGAAACTTTGATCAACTTTGGTTCTCGAATTCGTCCTTTATATCGACGCCTGTGCATGCGAATCAGGAGAGAGAAGAGAGAAACGTAGGCGTCATCGTCCATTCTCGCGTTTTTTTCGGCCGGGGCTTCGCGACGACTCCACCAGAAGCAGAATCGAGCTTTTATCGCGCATCTTACTCGCGACATCGAAGCCCATGGAGTTCGTCTCAACACACATTGCGAGAGAGAGAGAGAGAGAGAGAGAGAGAGAGAGAGAGAGAGAGAGAGAGGGAGAGAGAGAGAGAGAGAGGGAGAGAGAGAGGGAGAGAGAGAGGATGAGGGAGCATCACGAACACGATAAATATAAATCCGAGAGTTTATTTGGGTTGGATCCCCTCCGCGTTATCTTACGCTCGTGATACATCTTCTCGGTCGTGAACTCGTATCTCAAGGTTTCACGTCCTACATCGTGAATGGAAATAAACCTTTGCTCCGAAAAAAGATTCTCCACGGAAAATTCTTCCGAAAATTAGCAATCGCAAATGAAAATTTTGACATATTGTTTCATTGCAAAAAAATGTCTTTGAAATTGTGAAATTATTTAAAAAAATCAAAAAATTTGGTAGCGAAATAGCTCAATTGAAGATATTTGAATTTTTCGATGATAATTATTAAAATTCTTTTCGAAATACACGGTAATTGATTTAGTTTCAAGGATTTTCATTTTTCAGAAAGGTACATTCATTAAGTTTGGAATTTAATAATAATAAAAGTAATGGTGAAGATAATAGTAAAATATAACAAATGACTATTTTTAAGGGGACATTTGAGGGCGATATTTGAAGGGACTCCAAAGCATAATAGTTCGATTTTTTCGCTCTTTTTTTGCATTACGATAGTGTAATGTTTTCCAAAGAAGAACTTTGAACTTATTAAATATAAAATATTATACAGATTCCAAAAACGATATAAAAAAAACTGTATCGATCCTGGTGCATTTTTTTGGAATTCTCTCTAGACACAAAAATCTAATGTGAGAAATATGTAATTGGAATTTGAGAGAAAATTAAGAATTCGCAAAAAAAAAGCTTCGTCTTGCCCGCCCGAGTAGGTATAATCTCTCAAATGGACCGTACAATGGTGCGAAATGACGTGCAAGGAATAAACTATAATTGCGTGACTTTTCACATGTGTCGGAGGTTGCATGACGCGACACGCTTTTGCCGATCGTAAGCTGCACCGCAATGAAAAAGCCCAAGGTCGTTTTTCTCGTCACTGTCGTCTGCATCGTCGAATTGAATTAGTTTAAACGAGGAGGTTACTTCCCACACGTGTCTCGCCACGAGAATGCTTTCTTCCACTTCGGTATACTTTTTTTCAGTCGCTTCGTTCTTGTGTCCTTTTTATTTTTATTTTTTTATCATTTAATTACAATCCCATTTAAGTCACATTTCCTTTCAAATTTTTCACCCTACTATTTTTCTTCCATTCGATCATCACTTCCGTGTACAAATTGAATTCAAACAGTGCTCGTGGAATTGTTGGGTAAAAAGTAAGTTGTCCATTTTTTCAAAATAAAATTTGAGAACGAATATCGTGATATTCGATGCCAAATGAACCTCCATTTGACGTTGTGACGATGTTGAAGTTTGCATCCTTCGAATGCAACGGAAACAGTTAATTTTTTAATGAAAATTAATTATTCCTAAAAGTTTTCAAAGTAAAAAATAAAAATATATTTTATGATATTGATTAAGGTACTTTCTCCATGAGGGGGTTTATAATGGTTTGGGTTTCGGTTTAGGTTTGGGTTATACGACTGTTATGCAGACGACGTAATTAAATGAAACTAACCCAAACTAACCCAAGTAAAGGGTTAATACCGCTAAAAATGAAATGAAAGAAACTTATCTACGTTGCGTTGCAACGATGCAAACTTCAACGTTATGTGAATCGCCTACTTTTACAAAATCAAATTTAGGGGCGAATTTTGTGATATTTGATGCTGAATGAGCCTCCATTTTATCTTGTGTGGGAAAATGAAAACCAACATTGGACATGTCAGGCGAGAAAAACGAATAGACGCGGAGGGCGATATTGGGTGGAAACGTGAAAAAGCTCCCGACGACGTAATTGGTCAATCGATCGCTCGAATTCCCGTGGTACTGATCCCTCGTCCGCGAATCCCTTCGCCTCATTCCTTCCTCGGACAATTTCTATCTCGCTCTTCTCTCATGCAGAGAGAAAGAGAGACAGAGGATATATACTATTATATTTCCTCGTCCAATGGCCACACAAGGCAGAAAAGACGCTGGGCGTCGGTCTACGTGCGTGGGACGTCGAAAAAATAAGGACCATCGAGCTTCGTCCAAGAAGCTTCGTCCAATTCCAGCTTTTATCCGCCTTCCCATCGCCAAAAAACTCCACCTATTTGTCCTTCATCGATTCAGCAATTTTTTGTCGGCCACACCGCAAAAAATTCTTTTTTTTTTTGCCACAATCACCAAGACCAACAAGGATTATTTTACTTTCGTTTGAAAATTGAAATTGAAAATTGAAAATAAAACCAGAAAATAGATTTACTTGTTTCAAATCAATTTTTCCGATCAATTCAAATATATGCCTAGTAAATATCCTATTAAGCCGATATTTCAATAAAATTTCATACATTTAAAAAAAATTATTTAAAATAAATCATTTCTCATGGTGTGTACATAAAGAAACAGACACTTTCGTACGAGAATTCTAAACGGATCGAAAAAGCGGAAAATGACGATCAGAAACAGAAGCTAAGCTATAATAAAGGGTTAAAAATTACTCGGAATAATTGTGGTACCTTTGCAGTAATCGTCAAATTATTATAATAGTAATTTTTCATATGATATAACAAGAAATTAACGGTTTTTTAATTTTTTCCTCAACCTGTGCTGCGAGACCTTGCCTCTTGCTAAATTGTATGATTCTAGGTCAATCTGAAGTACCCTATAGGTTTTGATTTATTTCTAAGAGTCAAAATGTGCGGCACAAAATGCCGTATTTTTCTATTGCGTGGACTCTGAAGATTGATGTTTTTTTACAGCTCCAAGAGACCGTAGATCTAAATGTTCGATATGAATTCCAACTTGATACCTCCATACGTTCCTGATAAAAAGGGTCTTAACAGATAGACAAACATTCGGACAAAGTGGTTCAATAAGGGTTCCTTTTTTACTTTTGAGGTACGGTACTCTAAAATCGATCAAACGATAATCATGACCAATTGGAATTTTTTTCGAAATTACAAGGGAGGGATTGAAATGGAGAATGAAGAAATTATAATCAAATTTACAAGATTTTTTCTTCCTCTCTGCCATCGCGTTGTAAACACGACGGGCATTTTCCCCTCATTTCATCTATAGTATGCAAAGCCGTTCCACTAGACTCTAGACCATCAAGAAGTAATGCCGAGTCTTGCTTATTCTCCATCGCCCTCCCTCCCTCTCTCTCTCTCTCTCTTGAGAAATCCTCTTCTATTCCAGCTGAGAGCAAGCCGAAAAGAGAGAGAGAGAGCAAGAGATGTATATAGCCTGGAGAAAAGCCAAAGGGCTTCTGAAAGCGCGAGCGAGAAGAGCTCTCCGCTAAACAAGTGCTTTCCACGCTACTGGATGATGGATGAACGGGACGACGGTGCGGCATAACTGTGCGCGAGCACCAAGAAGCTTCGCGAAAGCATCGCGAGCTTTGAACAAGCCTACGAACGAAGAGATCAGGATGCCGCAGCAGACGCGGAGCCGTCCAGTAGATAAGGAGGCGAGTGATTACCGTACGTGAGTTTCTCGCGCACGCGTGCAAAAGAGAGATGCCGGAGAGAGAGAAAGAGAGAGGAGAGAGAGCGAGAATCCTGAAGTTACAGGAAGATTGCTGCAGCACAGGAGGAACGTAAAACAGAAGCCGCACGATATACAAGAAGCTCTTTTTACTCCTGTTCCTTTGTATGTAGGTCAGTTAAAGATGTTTGAGAAAAAAGGATTTTCGCATTCAAACTTCGATTCGATATTCAAATGTCGCAAAACTTTTTCTTCATAACTGAGAGAAGGTCGAACGAGATGTCACGAATTACGTGAACAAAAATCACGATGATTTACCGTCTAGTTTCCGAGAAATAACCATTAGAACCCGACGGTTTTAGTATCATAACATAAAGTTCGTTTAATTAAGAAATGGTTGAAATTTTGTATGGAGGTTATTTAATATGTTATCGAAACATCTGCGCAGTTTAAATGTACTAAAAAAAGCTTACTGCGTCAGTAACGTTATTTTGCATAGCTGTCGGTTTTCCGCCTGTTTCCGCCAATCGACCTATACATACTGCCACGAATGCCATGTATCATACTTCACAGTAACGCTACAATGATAATGCAGTGGCAAGCTATTAACATTTGCACGGCAGCGTTTCCTTATACTGCTGTCATAGCTATACCAATGAACACGCGCATTTAAGTGACGAGTCTGCCGACCTCTGAGTTCCATCGTATCTTGAACGCTTACGCGCTTTCAGCACGAATCTATAGATATACATCGGCATATAAAATGCTACAAGATGCAGCGCGTCAGCGTCCAAGACGAACGCAGCCATAAATGCATGACATAAACATATATATATGTAACAGAGAGGCGTCACGAACATTGCGGTCGACCGTGGAACGCGCCTTTTTAGATGTGAACGACGACCTGTGATGTGTGATCTGTATTCCACGATCTGTGATAATTATAATTAAGATCAATTAAGAACATGGACGAGTGGGTGAGTGAAAAGCTAGTCGAGTGGGGTCTGGAAAAGTTCCAAAATATATTCGAAGGTAAGTCAGAACAATTCTGTTACTCCCTCGCTTACATTAGGCAGGGAGTAACAGAATTGTTCTGACTTACCTTCGAATATATTTTGGAACTTTTCCAGACCCACGAACCTCAAAATTTGTTGACAACAACAAATTTTGAAGTTAAGCCTGCAGGTTTATCTGGGTGTTTTATCGCTTCCCCCATCCTCCCTATATGACGCGAGGTCCTGTTTGCGTCGAGTTTTCCGGTATGTATTTTCATGCATGTGTTTAAGTATATATGTTTTATTCGCTCGATGGCAAAATATGAATTTTCATATCTTGCCATCGACCAAAGGGAGTTTTATGTATTTAAAAGTTTCCCTTGGAAGAACTATTGTTAACAAAATCCTCTCTGTGGATTCTAAATATATTGAGATTGTTTTCTTCACTAAATGGCAAAATATTAAAATTGCATATAGGAGTATTTTAAAATTTTGCAAATGACCGAAGAAAAAAAATTTCAAGATATTTAGAATCCGCAAAGAAGATTATGTGAAAAATAGTTCTTCGAAGGGAAACTTTAAAATGCATAAAATTCAACGTTTCCACTCGAAGAACTATTTTTCACAAAATCCTCTTTGTGGATTCTTAATTTCTTGAAATTTCTTTCTTCGGTCAATGGCAAAATTTTAAAATACTACTTACATGCAATTTTAATATTTTGCCATTGACCGAAGAAAGAAATTTCCAGAAATTAAGAATCTACAAAGAGGATTTTGTAAAAAATAGTTCTTCGAGTGGAAACTTTGAGTTTTATGTATTTCAAAGTTTCCCTTCGAAGAACTATTTTTCACAAAATCCTCTTTGCGAATTCTATATATCTTGAAATTTTTTTCTTCGGTCAATGGCAAAATATTAAAATTGCATGTAAGTAGTATTTCAAAATTTCGCCATTGACCGAAGAAAGAAATTTCAAGAAATTAAGAATCCACAAAGAGAATTTTGTGAAAAATAGTTCTTCGAAGGGAAACTTTAAAATGCATAAAACTCAAAGTTTCCACTCGAAGAATTATTTTTCACAAAATCCTCTTTGTGGATTCTTAATTTCTTAAAATTTCTTTCTTCGGTCAATGGCAAAATATTAAAATTGCATGTATGTACAGCGAAATAAATTATGTTGTATTTGAAATAAATTTTTCCGTATATAATATCAATGTGTTACTTATTTCCCTTAATATTATTGGTATTTGCATTTTATTATTTTCAAATTTGATATGAGATACAATTATAACCTAAATTATATTTAATTCAATCACGCGAGAAAAATCGATAAGGATTAATAACTAAAAAATATTTTAATATTTTTCAATTATTCATCCTTATAAACTATTCTCGGGTGATTGAATTCAATATTTATAGATTATAAATGTATTTTATAACCTAATGTAATTTATAATCTTAATATTCTCGCGTTATTGAATTGAATATTTAGGTTAAAATGTATATGATGGGTCTCATACGGTAATAATGCGTCTTCTGTATATGTGGCTCTTTCGTGTATTGAAGCAGAGCCGGGACAGTTCCGGCAAAAAGTTGACTCACAGAGTGAAGCAGTTGTAGGTTAAGAACACTTAATAGAATAAATTATCGTATTATCTATTGGCAGCGAATTAATATTGTGTGCTTTTTAAATGTATTTACTACAAATCGGAATAATCATCAACCCTGTAAATATGCCCATGCTGTGTAACTTTGTGTTGAGGTTGTCGCGGAGGAACTACCTCAAGTTTGTCGTGACGGAATTCCCGTCAAACTAATCACTCAAATTTCCTTTGAGTCTTTCGTATTTTTGCCACAATGCCAGTTGTCAAGGTTTGTTTTTTTCTATCTAATTTGTGGGATTTCACGTTTAATGATCAAACATTGATGGTCACTTATCAAAGAAAAGGAAGAGTAAACCCACACGAACATTTATATATTTAAAATATATGCAAAATTGCGTACGAAATATATTTAAAATATAATTACCGTAAATAAATGAATATATTTCAAATATATTTTAGATATATGTAAAATGTACGACACATACATACAATATATATATTTTATATATATGGTGCATACATCTGAAATATAGATTAAATATATGTTGCATGTATTCCAAATATCGTGGAAAAGTGGGCTACATATATCCCGAATATGGGTTGAATATGCGATACCCGTGTAGAAATTTCCGAAAAATCGAAAATTCTCTAGGAGAATCAAATACAAAAGTACAAGTTCATGAGAAGCCGTCAAGAACTCCTTATATGGCTTCATTTACGCCGGACTTTTGTTAATATTCCGTTCTCGCGCCCGCCTTTATAAGCATACTTGTCGCATCCTCCGTATGGGGGTTCAGTGGTTGCCGCTCTGCGACATCTCGCGGCGAGTCTGGAAACTATCGCGACGCTGCCTATACGTTATGAACATGTGGCAGGCATCCGATCGCTTGTTCTCGCGGGATAAACATTATAATGTAAATAATAATGAAAAGTATGAATACAATAAACTTAAATAATTAAATAAATATTATGTTAGTTAGTTAGTTATGCTACCATATATGTTGCATATATGGTAGCATATATTAAGAATATATGTAGAATATATGGGAGATACATGTGAGTCACACCTATCTCTCATATATGTTGCAAATATATCAGCATATATTAAGAATATATGTAGAATATATGAGAGATATATGTGAATCACACCTATTTCTCATATATGTTGCAGTTATATATATTAATCATATATATCAGCATACATTAAGAATATATGCTAATATATATGCAACATATATGTGTGGATTAAAAATATATGTACATATATTCGAAATATATCCACATATATTTTGCGTATATTAAAAATATATAAATTTCCGTGGGGGAAAAAAAGAAATTCTCATAATTTATTTCGTCGCGCACCTGCAAACAAGTACGGACGAGCTATTTTAACAGTCTCGAACTTTGGACATTCGGGAATTGTCATTCTCTTTCTCTCGTCTTTTGGCTGTTTCGTACGTGAAAATACGATATTTATGTTTATTGGGAACCGGGCACGTTGGTCTCGGTATATTTAAGTTGTGTAAATCCAATAAAAACGCCAAACCTGAAATAAATAACAGAGCTATACGGTGAAAGAGGAAGAAAGAGAGGCGAACGCTCCGAGAGAAAGCAAAGATAAAGTGAGAAGAAGAGGAAGAGAGAGAGAGAGAGAGAGAGAGAGAGAGAGAGAAGAGCGGGTCTTGTTTGGTGGGTTATATTATACCTGCCTCAGGGCAGTCTTCAGAAATCTTCTCTTCGCCTTTTCGAACAAGATGAGAAAGCACATGGTGCGAGCGGGGGAGGTTTTTTGAATGAGCTGCCGTTCGAGCCTTCTTCTCTCGCCTTATTTTTATCCCCACCTTCATCTTCATCTCCCTTAAGGTAGTTCCAAGCTTACAATGAGGATTGGTTCAGTGATCTCGCGCCAACCGTCATGAATAAATTACCGCAAAACGAGGGATGTAAAGACGAAGAAATGATCTTTGAAAAACCAGGAAAAAGTCGAACATGTAAAATGATAGACCCTCCGATATTAATTAATCGATTGGAAGTCATTCGTCCAAAAACTAGGCGCCAGATCATTGAAAAAAAAGGATATCTTCGCGAGTCTTTATTTCCTGCTTTCCAGAAAGGTCAATAAGGTGCGAGGAAAGGAAGGGACAATAATGTTTGGAGAATCGACTGCGAATCGAACAAAGTTGAAGAGGAAAGGGACAATGTTGCTCTGGCGGGGATTCGAAGGATGATAAAATAAACGAGAACCGAGAGAAGAAGATGAAGAGGAAGATGACGATGAGGAGTGGATAAAGAGGGCGGAGGATTTTTGACCCTGCAACGCTAACGGGATCCTTCCTCGCTTCTTCGCTCATAACACAAACGAAAATATATCGGTCGTACCAGCCAAATAATAGTGTTCAACACCGAGGGAATCTCTTCCCTCCCTCGCCCTTTTATCCCTCAATTTTTTTTCTCTCACTTTTTCTTCCCTCATACTTTTCGGCTATCTTTCCAGTCTCCTCCCTTCTTGATCCGTTGCCTTTTCTCATCCCCAAAGTACACGTGTGTTTGTCTCACACCCTCGTTTTCAGGTGTATTTTGATGGTGAAAATAAAATGGTAAATCTATCCCTGCTTGTGAATTTATAGAGGCCAAATGAGCCTCATAGAAATAGCTGAAAATAGGGATAATACCTTCACGAAGATCACGTTACAATTTTTACCAAAAAGAACCTTTTGTCCGATGAGAAATAATACGTGGATCACGAATAACAAAATTTTATTTCATCATCAATGACCTCAAAATTTTCCGAGAATAGCACAGGTGCCGAAGAATTAACCCTCATTTGTCAATCATTTTTTATGATGTTGAAGTTTACATCATTGTAATGCAACGAAAAGTAATTTTTCTTAATTCATTTTTAATGATATTTACGCTTTGCTCGTGAATTTTGCATTTTAAATCCTTAATAAAAACCCCAAAATATATTTCGATGATTTTTCATTTGGAAAACTCCTCAGCAAAAGCGAATTGAATTAAATAAACTATAATAATAAATGAATTTTGTTAAATTAAATTATTTCCGTTTTATTTTAACGATGCGAACTTTATCATTGTTATTATTTTGTTTTTTTTTTCAAATATATTTATCCATCTTTTTGATGACTAATAAAAATGAAAACAGAGAAATACTGTTTTGCAAATACGACAGCTGCGAACTTTCTGTGTCGTGTGCGTATATAAAACGGAGAAAGTGTCGCGCGGTCAACTGGCAGATATTTCATCACACGCATCGCTCCGAAAAATATATGTACGGGATATTCCGAGTACAATCGATTCAGGTTTGAGCATTAACGTCTCTGACTATCGTCGACTTTTTTGCCCATTTTTTACTGATGCTAAAAGATACTCGATATTCTTCAAGTTATTTCCATCAATCTTTATTTTTTAACAATTTTTGATTTAAATCGACCGTTTTAAAAAATTTGAAAAAATCCTCAAAATTCCAGTTTCATGACAGATTCTTAAGTCAACAATTTTAGTAAACAAATCGAATTTTCCCTTAGATTGCACTGGATTTATTTATACCGTATTATTCTAAAAATTGCGAAAGAACATTGGGAATAAAGTTTGTTTCCAATGTTCTTTCGAAACACTGCAATGCTCATATTTATTTAATAAAGAGTGAAGTATTTCAATAATTTTTTTTTTCCAAGATAAAGAAACAGCAATTAAATTTCAAGCTTTTTTTGCAAGCTACAAAGCGCAATGCTTGTAAAGTTATTTGTAAAAAAGCAGCAATCATGTTGCAAGCTTTTTTAAAAATAACTTATTCAAGCTTGCAACATAATTGCTACTTTTTTAAAAAATGACTTTACAAACGCTGCGGCATTATATGAAAAATAGAATTTTTCCTTACATCTCATTAATCTGAAATGAAATTGCGGTTTTCAAACTATCTTTCCTGATTCTCGAATTTGGCTAATTCATAGAAAATAAAATGATGAATGAATTACTGACAGGTATAAATACATTTAATGTATATATTAATATTTAATTTGTATCAACATATTTAAAATATTAAAATCTATAAAAAATGGAGTCTTGTCCAGCGTTGATGGACCGTGAAACGTATTTCCGAACAACAAACTGCGATGGTGAGAGTCATTAGTCGAGTTGACACGGAAAACCCCATACATGTAAACGACACACGATCGTACTAACATTTTAACGTTTCGAGAGTCGTGTATGCAGATTCTGCACGAGATGAGCATTGGGAATGAGACGCCGGAGATGTATAAGCCAATCGTTGAAAGGCAAGAAGACCGCGAGTAGCACTCTTTAACATTCAAATCTACAAGAAATTAGGCCCTTTTGTTTAATTCGTGTCTTCGAGTCTCTTACGTTGCATGTGTGTCGTATTTAGTGCGTATCTTCACACAGTGTTGCGCGAGAGAACAATTGCGTTGGATACAGGGAAATGTAGGGCAAAATGGGCACCATTAGAAGATAAGGAAGCTAGAAGGCTGCGCATAAAAACGTTAAAAAATGATTTTATTCGTCTCCAAGTCTAACCTTAATTTCCAAGATATCGAGATGTTCTGTGGGTTTCAATTCCAATCGTAGTTGCGTTATTCAATATTTTTTTTACAATTGTAGAGGTGGCCATTTTCCCCCAGTTACCTCATTGTCCTTCGATACTTCGGTTATCGAAGATATTTCAGTAAAAGTGGGTTACTATAATACTATTGTGGAATGTTGGGCTATTTTTTTGTAAAGAACGAGAATAGCAATTTTTTTATTTTTCCAACCCTTGACAGGCATTTGTCATGGAAATGTCCAAATCTGAATCTGATTTAACGTCTATTTTAAAATATTTGCGTTTAAAATAATAATAATAACAACGCTCCAGATTAAGATTAATTAATTCTCTGGAATAATTTTTCTGGATTTGTACATTTTCATTGTTTTTCTATAATTTTGGAATGTGACCGTTTTGCCCCGAGTTGTCCATTTTGCCCCACATTCCACTGTTTATGAGACGCAAACCGAGCCCTAGATATTACCATTATAGGCGAGGCACAGACCTGCAGACTCAGGCGTGCCGTTGTCCTCTCCATCTCTGTCCTTCTCCCTCGCGAATGTGCATGTGCAGAGTGCGAAAATTGCAATTGCACGGAAGCATGACTAGCTTGCATACAGCATCACTATTTCCAACTATTTTCACTAGTTCTTCCGCAACAACCTCAACAAAAAGTTACACCAATAGGTAATACCCTAATACACCAATAGATAATACGATAGTTTCGATCCCCGTTCCGTTTCTCCTCCACGCGCTCCTCCGCTTGCAGAATTTAGGTTATAGAATAGCAAAACTGTCGGGTTTCTAATGGTTATTTCTTGGAAACTAGACCGTAAATCATTTTTATTTTTTTTGACATAGTTCGTGACATTTTGGTCTTGAGTAAAGTCGGCTTCGAATTCGGCCAGATATTCCAAGGTGTTAGTGGAATGAATTATTCTTTGATTTACGTTTCGATCCTCTGTTTGGATCCTCTTCAGAAATATATTTGTTCTATAAAATTATTACAATGTGTTAAATAAATACAGTAACGATGAATAAATAAAGTCAAGTTAAATATAATTACTGATTTATGTTATATATAATTGTTCGGTGATTAATAGTTGTGTAATTTAATGTTTGTAGGTTATGTTTTGTGTCAAAAATATTATTTCTTTTCTAACCTCTTTTCGTGGGAAATTCCAGTTTCTCAATCGTTTATCTCGAAGATGTTCATATCGACTTATAAATGTGAGTTTATAACTCATATTGTTTGGAGAAAAATTGATCGATGTCATTTTGTATGTTCCCGGAAAATTCTCAATTGATATGAGTAACGGTCGTTTTTTGGCGAACGTTATTATGATCTGTATGGAATTAGTTTTGTCGGTAACATTTATAGAAGAGATGTATTGTTTTGTGTGAAAAAGAGTGTCATATTTACCAATTGAAGATAAACGAAATTATCCATCGAGATGTGAGATGAGAAACAAGAAATATTGGATATTTCACATTTCGTAACGTGTGATTTGCGAATATTTGAGAAACTGAGACGTGTGATAATTTTCGGAGAGAGCGGGGGGTGTAAGTGTGGTGATTGGATCAGTATCGTGTTCCGAAATATTAAGTCCAGGTGTGTAGATAGATAGAAATTTGATTGTCATATTTTTTGGTTGTGTTCAAATAGTTTTGGGTTTTATAATTTCGGGTTGTGTTCTAATGACCAGTGGTAATTCTTGTAGAGGGTTGTTTAATATTATGTAGAGGTAGTTCGTGACATCCAGTTTGAGCTTCCCTCAGTTTTTGATCAACTTCGTAATTTTTGTTTTGACGGTAGAATCAATAACGTACCTATGGACCATGCGTTTTCAATGCCTAACGTGTAAATTAAGCCAATTTTGAGTGTGCATATCTCGGGTTCGGGACGGTCAAACTCATTTAAACTGCACAGATGTTTGGATAACATATTAAAAAACGTGTATGCCAAATTTCAACCATTTCTTAATTAAACGACCTCATGGAGGAAAATGTACTACCTTCAAGTTTCGAGATAGAAAGAAGCCGGAAAATCATTACATTTTCCAATTGAAGAAATCGGTTTTTTTTCTCTTCATTTTACAACTATAATCTGTTATTAGGAATAACAATTGGGTGATTCACAGTAGAATTACATGACATGACAATCAGAAAAAGGGGCAAATGGAAATCAATTGATTATACATTAGTTGTGAGTTGCGTTATATGCGGAGTTTTATTCTACCAATATTTTAGTTTTTAGGTATTGGTTCCCTAATTAAATCTTTGGGGTAGGTGTCCTGGTTAAAATCTCTGGAGTCTTCGCTAAGAATCTCAGCGTTTCCGATTGGAATCTTTGAATTATTTCGAGGTTTAAATTACTGGCTGTTCCCCAGAGTTGGATCCCATATGTCCATATTGGCTTTGGTATGGCCTTGAAGATGATGAGTTTATTGTATAGCGAAAGTTGGGAGTTTCGTCCAATGAGCCAGGTCAGCTCCTTCTTTTTGGTTTTTATGTGCTTGGCCCAAGTGAGACGTCTGTCAAGATGCATACCGAGATATTCAACTTCATTCACGACTGGGAGAGTTTAGCAAATCAACCTAAAGTCACAACACTTTCAATCTAAAATATAATTCGAAAGTGTCACATTAGCTGGAATTTAGTCACAATGTGTAACATATATTTTTTTGTCAACAATAATGGCGCTTGGATCGTAGTTATTCCACCGTGAATTACCATACGTGAAATCTCTTTCTCGTGCTTACGGTTTTATCATCGTCGTATGTGAAGTATCATAATTTTACCGATATTACAACACAGAATGTTCCGCCTATACACATATATATATGGATAATATGCAGCACACAGCGGTAGTGAGTGCGGTCGGTATACAGGTAATTATGGGCCGTAAATCGCGACGTTGAAGCACCGAGATCGTCTCGCACATACATGCACTTTTCTCTCCTCCTTTATATTTTAAGAACACACAGAAGCACTCACGTACGGAGAGGTACTTGCTCGCACACGCTGCGTAACGAGCTTGGCGACTTTGAAAGAAGCTCATCCAGCGCTCGCGCGTGGAATCTTCGCATCGAAGCGAAATATCGGCGAAGATGATGGTATAAAACTGCAACGACGCGATTTATTCTCTCTCTCACACTCTCTCAACGGGACGAAAAGATTTGAGATCCGTTAATGGAAGGAAGGCGAGAAAGCGGGCTTAAACTTTATTGATACTTTGATAGACCGAGTTTTTCTTTTTTAATGCTCTCTTTTTTATGCTTCAACTCAGTTAGATTTCCTGTTTAGTCCACACGCGTTTCTATAGCCTCGCATTTATTTTTTTCTTAGCACGAAGAAGATATATTAGGACGAGAGAGATAGAGAGAGAGAGAGAGAGAGAGAGAGAGAGAGAGAGAGAGAGAGAGAGAGAAGAGAATGAAGATGAATCTCAGCTCTACGAATTGGCACATCTCTACCGATTAAAACTCTCCGTTATGTCTCCATTATTCTAGAAACCTGCGCTAAAAATCTCCAGGAAATATTCAAAGAGTTATTCGAAAATGATGAAGTTTGCATCGTTGCAATTCAAAGAAAATTATTTATTTCAAATTCACTTTTAGTGAGATGCATGTTTTGTTTGTGCATTTGAAGGCCCAACTCTTTAATAAAGGTCCCAAAATACAATTTAACTAATTTGCTTTTTGAACATTTTTCAAAACGAATGAATTTTTCGAAAAAATAAACTATTTCCATTGCATCATAACGATGCAAACTTCAGCGTCTTGAAATAAAATTCGTCGATAGGTTGTTTTTCGTATATTTATTTGGACTTGAAGTTCCGAATGTTCAGATGAACGAATAATTGACAAATTTCTTCTTTTACAGAACACTTTAGAGACTTTCTTGATACTTTGGAAATAATTATTGAAATAGCTTCGAATTTTTAAAATTATTGTTCAGCAAATACTTGCAACCTTTTCTAATATTTCGTTAAACCAAACGTTCGAAACTTCAAGTACATGTATTTTCCGCACTTTTCGTTTCAATAGTGCAACGAATTGCTGAGAGAAAACGTGGACCACTTGGCGGAGAATGGATCGTACGTAGACGCGAGTTGCGTATACGTACTCTCACTCTTTGTCTGTTATACGACTTGGCTTGGAAAATGTACGTAGCACCGTAATGGCATTCTAACGAGCCTTTGTATCTTCTCCACCTCTGTATCTCGCGCGTACACCGTACAACTCTTTTTTTCTTCCGACGTCAGCCGCTCTTTTTTATTCTCACTTGAAAAAAAAAATTTCCGTCACTCCCAGTTGCCAGGCAACGACAACTCTCATCATTCCGCATCCGCAAACGCACACGCAAACACATTTATCATTATAAACGAATGAATAAAGCGAAGAAACAATAATTCGTCAATTTGCGGATGAGCGAAGAATCTTGGTGATGAAATGGGAGTCGTTCTCCAAAAAGGGAGTGAAGTAGCAATGGGGAAACGAGAAGGGCTACCGAGGGGACAAAGAGGACACGCGTGCATCGGACGATGAGAAGTTTTTCAGTATATCGAATATCGGCGTTGTCGAGCCCGCGAAAAATGCAAAGAGCCGGAGAAGGAGGAGGCAGAGGTGGTGGAGGAGGAGGAGGAGGAGGAGGAGGAGGAGGAGGAGGAGGTGGAGGAGGAGGAGGAAGGGGGAGCAACTAATGTCTCTCCTCGGCAAGTGCGTTATTAAGTCGGCTTCTTAAACTCGAGGCATCCCTTTTTCTCCTATTGAGAAATATCTCGAGACGATTGCGAGACTCATTTCCATCTCCTGCTCCTCCTCCTTTTCCTACTTCGGCCCCTCTTGTACCTCTCCCCCTCCCAACCTCTTTTCGTCCCTCTCGCAGCGTTGGGCGCCACACGGTGATGCATTTTACACGTTTCGGAGCAATTACGGTTGTTAATGGGCGCTCTCAGTACTGTTACATCCATGCATCTCACATACACTGGCAGACATCTATATATGTTTTATAGGCGTCGCTCACACTCTCACGCATTCGCCGTTGCTATCTTCGCCGAGCAGAAGCAAAAGTACCAGCTTGTATGTACATCGCAAAGAAGAAGCGCTGACATTCAAGTGCAAGAGAGAAAGAGAAAGAGGGAGGGGAGGGAAAAGACAAAAATGACGAAAAAATAAGTGAAGAAAAAAAGGGAGGGTATGGGGGAGCGAGTACACGAGCGGGATGATTTATAAATATATATATATATATATATATATATATATATATATATATGTGTGTGTGTGTGTGTATAGGGATGTATGTGCCTACTACCAAAGTTACAAGAGGATAAAAGGATGCTCTTCGCGCACACGCCTCGGGGCTTTTACGGACGAACGACGTCGAGTTGAGTGCAGAAAGGAGTGAGCAAAAGCGAGAGGGAGATGGACAGATGGAAAAAAAGGAGCGCACGAGAGCACGCATTATCTAAATGCGCGGGCGACACTCACATAGCGCACTCACATAGCATTTACGTGTCTCTCCCTCTATCTCGCTCTTTCCATGACGAAGTTTTTACCCCGCGCTAGCGCGGACACTTTTTTCATTTTTTTTTTCTGTCTCCAGTATAACGTAGAGGGTTTGCAACCAATACGACACCTTCTACGTTTTTGCTTGTGAGAGAAAAATTGCTCTGTGCTGATCAAGGGAGTTGAGACTGTAGAAATGAAAAAGTAGTTTTGTGGAGTTTTTTGGGGAGGGGAGGAACTTTGAATTGAGGAATTGAAGGAAAACGAGGAATATACTCGAAAAACTCTACAAAACTGCTTTGATAGATTGAAATCTTACTGAAGAGACTTAACCTTATCAAGTTATCGTTCTTTTCGGCACCTTGTTAGGTTATCTTAGGTCGCAGAAGACCCAAGACATGTTAGCAGTGTTAGCGCACGTAATTTGCAATCTGATAAAATTGTTAAACTCTCTTGAATACTTCTACTTCAAGGGCACACACCATAAAGATTTTTAAAAAATTTAACCAATTATTTTATTTTTCGTCATAAGCACATCCACCTCTCAAAAATTCAGACTGACAGGAAATAGCGCGGGTCTCCAGCGACCCACGATAACCGAATCGGGTTAAGTAAAATTACCAAAAATTCATCACAATATAGATAATTTCACGAAGAAATTTATAAGGATGAAATGAACGAGCTGCACCGTGCAAAATTTTCATCACATCCACAGTCAAGTCAATTAAACCAAAAACGTAAAAATAACCGAAAATTTAACAATCCTGATCATGGCTCAAGCAGCATTGCTCCCGTGCGTGCAAATTCTAGGGAAGCCCTGACCCAAGTCGGGGCCTTGTCGGGATTAATCGTAGATGTCCTCCATGAATTGCCATAACACCGCCAGGTTGGGCCCCGACCGAGCAGTGCCAAGGTTGTCAGGCTTACTTCCAATATGGCTGACCTAAGGCAACCCGTTAAGGACCTTGTCGGGCTTAAACATGGATTGCCCTGTCATGAATTGCCATAACACCGCCAGGTTGGGCAATGCCAAGGTTGCCAGGCTTACTTACAATATGGCTGTCCTAAGGCAACCCGTTAAGGACTTCGTCGGGCAACCCATATTTAAAGAAGACGGTATAATTCTAACAGAACCAAATCGGGCCGGAATAGAGCGAAAGTATCGCAGCCCTGATTATTTCAAACATGGCACTAACGAGGCAATTCTTTGAGGACCTAATCGAGCTTCATGGGGAGTTGGTTCCAAGACTCGCCGCGAGATGTCGCAATACGGCGTGCGCTCTCTCCCATACGGAATATGCAAATAGTATGCTTATGTAGACGAGTGGGAGCACGAGTTGTATTCTCAAGAAGTCATGCCTTGCGACTTGCACTGTCGTAATTCTTCTTGAGGATGCGGTGATTCAAAGTCGTTCAAAATTGTTTCAATTTCTTCCTCGCATATCCTGACAAACAAATTATTATTATAATTATTAAAATAATTCAATTTTATAATCTACACACATAGCGATACTACATACGTACTTGGGCCCTGATAGGGCTTAACCACGGGCTTGTCATGGATTCGACATGGCAGGCGTAAGGCGGTTACAAAGGCTCTCATTTGGCAACCTTCTAAGGCCTTTGTCGAAAAACCGTGACCGTCCATTCAGGGGCGCTATTGGGCTATTGAGGGGGCTATGGGGCTGGAGGCCTATTGAGACAAGGGCTCAAAGTAAGTTGGGAAAAATCGATTGGGGCCTAGTCGGGGCCTCAATAAAATTCACGCATGGAGCTTTGAGAATTTTCTCCCAGTAAATAAAACACGTGCAAACATCAGCGGCGATGATTTATATAATTAAGAAGTGATTTGTCTATAGTGTGACCCCCTGCGACTCCCTCAATGTCAGCTACATCGTCAACTTGTTCGCTCGACGTCGTCGTCACGTTTATGAGACTCCGGGTGATGATTTGTATAATAAATCGACAAATGTTTTGATAAGGGGCGTCGTAATTACGTGAATTTAAATGAGTCAAGAGAACGTATATACATATATATCTATATAGTTAGATATATATACATACATACATAGACTTACATACATAACGACGGATGGCGAATATTTATGTATACACACTGATGCATGTTTGAACATGTGTGCTGGTTATGACTACCGTAATCGTGCATGCAAACATGTACAGTTGAAATGCAAGAGAGAGAGAGAGGGAGAGAGAGAGACAGAGAGAGAAAGAGAGAGAGACAGAGAGAGAGAGTATGTGCTTATGTATAATACGATTCGATGTGTATAAGCGATCGACGCGATGGCTTCTCTTAGTTTCTCGACGAACGCGGCGTTAGAGAGCACAGAGTCACGATGTAATTAACACCGTGCTCCAACTATCTCTCTCTCCTCCGTCTATGCTTTGATTATACATATATGTGTGCCTCTCGTATCGTCCGGGTGTCTGGTTCGATTAATTCCGCAGTTAATTAACATCTCTCGAGAAGCCATCAACCGACGTGCGCGGGGCGTCGTTGGCAGGTACGGTTCACCAATGCCTCTGCTCGTCTCTATACGATATATCTATAGATACCACGTGTACATTATCATGTACTGAGAGAAAGAGAGAGATGCAATTGTAACAACCCTTCGTTGAATCAGTAGCGTTTCAAACACAACGAAGGAAACACCGCGGCCTTACGTTGCATCCCTTTCTCTGTTTATTTCTCTCTCTCTCTCTCTCTCTTATTGGTGTGGATAAATGGAAAATACACCGGAGGGTATGCACTGATGCGCGCCGGAGCTGTTGCATCGACGTGTATCGCATTAGCAGTGACACACGTCTCGTTGGCTTGAAATATACAGAGCGGCTCCGAGAAACGTCAGAGGAAAGAGAAGGAAAGAGAGAGAGAGAGATTGATTGAAGTCAAAATTCGAGTTTATTCGAAGTTTCGATGTAATTCGAATTTTTTGGAACAATTCGGAATTTAAATCATTCTGATTTTGAATTCTTCGAATAACTAATTGATAGCATAATCTTATAATTTATACCAGGTAGAAGAATCGAAAGTTACGGCCACAAAACACAAGATTCCAAAATGAATAATCAATAAATAAATAAAGTTGGACCTGGTCCCTGGCAAACGGTTATGATGACGATGACGAGGCATAAGGCAGCGAAACCCTTCTTTATTTCTCGTTCTTCGAGATTCGATCGTTCGCGCGAAACGTTCCAGAGAGAGAAGGAGAGAGACATGTATTGGCTATGTATGTGCAGACCCCGAAAATTCTTCGATGCAGCTCGGGCCTGTTTGGGCCTGAAGCACGATCAACGGTGCACCCAAGACCGAAGACTATCCGCATTTTCGTTCTCGTTCGTTCCTCGACGAGCGCGTTGTAATTTACGAGCGATCGTTCGTCGAATTCACCGCGCGCGCCTCCGCGTGATGATTCTGCCTCGCGGCCTCGCAGAAGACGAAGAAGAGAGGTGCATCAAGAGGAGAGCAAGAGAGAGCGGAAAGGTGTGCATCTTCTTGGATGCATCACGATCGTGTTTCTCTCGCCATGGGGCGATCTTTCGCCCTCTCTCTTTCTCTCTTGTTCGTAGCCACGATCTTTTAGCCGTTCCCCTCTCTCTTTTTATTCTTCACCCTTTTCTCATCTGCGTTATCTCTCTCCTTCTCAATCTCGCGTCTTTGCGTTACCCAGACTTTCACAGCAGAAAGTGTGAGGGAGGGGAAGAGGGATTCCCTTAGCAAAAGAGCCTCGTAACTCCCCGCCTGTTGGGGAACTTGACGCCGTTCCAAGAGTGAACCCTTTCTCGCCCATTCGCAATGCTCTCCGTGTACTAAGGAGAAAAGAGAGCCAAGAGAGAAAACGAAGAGAGAGAGGAAGTGGAAAATCAAGAAAGGGTCTCCGGCGCAGAAAACACAACGGTGGTCTTGACGGCGTCAACGCTGTTTAGCGGCAATCTAGTTATTACGTACATTCAAGCTCGTCTTTTTTAAAAAAATGTTCTTTCTTTTTTAAATTTTATTTTATTTTCATCTACTTCACCGCCTCCTTTGATTCTTCCTGTCCTCGTTCTGTCGGCAAAGCGTCGAAGAACCACACAGGGTTAACGGGTTATACAGTCAGCAAGTCGAAAAAAGCCATTTCCAAGAATTTTTTCTGTAAAGACATTGTACTTTCTTAATGAAAAAATTTATATACATATTTTTGTAACTTTAGAATCAATTTTGAAATTTTTCTTTTTAAATTATAATGATTCTCGAAGTCGCTGTAGCCGATTTCTGGGAGATCATCTAGATTGGATCATCCATTTTTTTAAAACTATTATTATTATTACTATTATTATTATTATTATTATTATTATATCATTTCCAGTCTTTAACTATAAGCTGCTATTATAATAGCATTAGATAGTTTGGCTTACATCGTTTTTGATTTAGAGGACATATTCAGCGATTGATATTACGCGATTTCTCTTTTTTTTCAAATAAAAAAATAAATAAATTTCGTTAAGGGGAAATGTATACCTAGAAACGGAAAAGAAGGTCATTTTCGAGATTTTTTTTCCGGGAAAACTATTGGAATGATCAGAACGGGGTTCTTTCTAGTTAACAAAATACACTTTCAAGAATGTCGTAACTGCTGATTGTGCATTTTAACATGGAATATGTTGCCCATAAACTCGGTGGGGCGTACTTTCCGATAATTGCGCAAAGTATGCTAAAAGTACATCTTCATTTAAAGAATTCGACTTATTGTCTTTGCGCCATTTCTTGAATGCTTTATACGCTGCTGTATATAATATTTTTGATTTACTGGGCAATGAATTCAGAGACACCGTTTTCGCTATTTCTTTTATAGCGTCCGAAACAATTTCGTTTATCCCATCATCACTAAATTTACTTCCCGAAAGTACAACAAACTAAAAGTCAGTGTTTCGTCTTGATTCCACTGTAATTTTTTATAGAATATGAAAGTATTTTCAGGAGAATCACTAACCTATTCCTGTCTCGTCATTTGTTCGCTATAAATTTTCAAGCTTCAAATGACATTTAAAAGTATTTTTTTTTATGCATGTGTGAAGTTAGGCGACTGATTTTCGCACAGTGTAAAAAAAGGTTACTTGGGTCACGAAAAAGCGTGCGTGAAGTGCGGGTTTAGGTCACACTGTGCTATAAAGGAAATAAAATCTGGGAACACTTTAATCGCTGATGACTAAGGCACTGTAATGAATAAAGCCCTGTAGCATCTATAGTTGTTATAAAAGTCTTCATATTACAATCAGTGGACAAAGTTATCTAAACAGTTCGTAGATTACAGCAACTGTGTCAAATTGGTAACAAACATTAATAAATGTTATATCGAAATCAGGGAAACAAAAAGTTGAAAATGTCTTCTTCAAGAAAAAATACACATTTGTGAAGTATCAACATACAACATCAAAAAACAAAAAAAAATCCAAGGTCGATTCTAAAAACTGAAAAGTAAGATAATGCGATTCGTGCCATTCCGCAGCTCTTCTTAAAGAAGTCCCGCGTTTCATTTCTTTATAAGCGTCTTGATATTTTGTTATGTCACACTGCCCTCTTTCGGTTTTCTTCGATCGTTTTCTGAGCATCTAAAAGCAAAGGAAACAAATTTTACTTGTCTCACAACCGTTCCCAGAGAATATGTTACAACCGTACCCGCACTCCTTCGCAAAAAAAACAATCGCCATGACAATACAAAATAATCTACGTACAAAGTAATCATTGCTATTCAACTTCTGATGTTTAAGGCCCCAGACCACGGTGCGCGTGCGGTACGAGGGTGCATTTTTAATAATTTTTTTCGAGCAAATGATGAGTGGTTTTTTTTATGGCTACTAATATTGAATGTATACATATCGAAGACACTACACAAATTTTTTGATTGGAATCATAAGAATAGTTTGCGGTGTGCGCCGCTTCCAAAAAGGCACTCCGACGTAGTTGCTGCTTGGTGGTTGATAGCAATCAAGCCATACGGTTCGTCTGAAAAATACAACAACAAAAAATAATGTCGCGCGATGTCTGACGCAACACTGTGAAACACGTTCAGATTGCACCCTCTCGACATTCCTTATGGTTTGTCTAAAATGACGACTGTCACAACCGTACCCAGTCTACCCTACACACTTGCGACAAAGAGGCAAAAAAGGTTCCAAAAGACGGGCGTTCAGGCCCGAAGAGAAAGGACGGAAATCAGGCGAACCAAGACGAAACAATGATGCTGCGCGGTATTTTCGAGGACATGGACTGAGGGTAATGCAAATAAGAGAAGAAGAATCAAGAATAAAAGAGGGAGAGAGAGGCGCCGATGTTTTCGAGCTGGCTAGTAAGCCTCAGGAAAAGAAAAGAGAGAGAGAGAGAGAGAGAGAGAGAGAGAGAGAGAGAGAGAGAGAGAGAGAGAGAGAGAGAGATGAGAGAAGGCGGCGAAGAACGAGCGTGTTTCACCGATGGTTAACGTCAAATATTTGGTGCGTGCACGAAGAGCCGAGGCATGGCAACACCGCGCATCAGGCATACATATATATTATACACAGACACACATTGTGGTGGTACCCCTGACACTGCTGCTGGGTAGAATTTCGCAGCATGGAGTATGGAGACCAGAGAGAAACTCCGCAGAAACAAGAGAGAGAAGCAAATCTGCCCCTCTCTCCTCTCCATCTCTCTCTCTTGCTCACTCACTCTTTCGGTCCTCCATGCTCTTCGTTTGCTCATCTTGCTGCTCGTGGTTGGTACCACCGACCCGATAGCGTCACACACGCCACGCGAACTAATTGAGTAGTTGCTTTTCCGTGCACCCCGCCTGGCGCGCCCTCGCAGCGGCAAAAGTACGAACGAGAGAAAGAGAGAGAGGAAGAGCCAGCGTTACCAAAACGAAACGAGGAAACTCTGTGTATTTCCCGTCTCGTTATCGCAGGCCCGCTGCAAATTTCACACCTCTCGCTCCGGGTCTCTTATCGCCGAGTTTTTCTTTTTTATTCTGCACTGGAATATTGTTTTTGTAATAAAATTCCTCTGGCGGGATTTTGAAGGGTTGTGATTCGGTTGGGTGTTCAAAAGTTATTTAAAATGTTTTTTTTTTGTTTAAATGTATGTCTTCTCAAAATATACACGAGTTTTTTTCTCTTTACTAGAAAATTGTTTTTATAATGAAATTCTTTTTGGGGAGATATTGAAAGTTTGTGACTAATCGGTTGGGTTTTCAAGAGTTGGTTTTTTTTAATTGTTTCATTTTTTTCATGTATATGTTCTCAAAATATGCACGAGGTTTCTTCTTTATTCTTTACTAGAAAATTGTTTTTATAATGAAAATCTCTTTGGGGAGATTTTTTAAGGGCTGTGACTACTCGGTTGCGTTTTGAAAAGTTGGTTTTTTTTTAATCGTTTCTTTTTTTTTTTTAAATGTATATCTACTCAAAATATCCACGAGTTATTCTTTTTTTTTCTTTGGTAGAAAATTATGTTTACAATAAAATTCTTTGTGGGGAGATTTTGAAGAGTTGTGAGTACTCGGCTGCGTTTTTAAAAATTGTTTTTTTTTTTCAATGTACATTTTTTAAAATATTCACCCTAAATTACATTGAAATGGAAGGACACGGTCGAAAAGTATGCAAGTTTTGAGGAAAAATCGTTTCAACTGTGAAAAATGCAGACTCCAAACTTTAAACGCAGTTATCTCGAGAGTGCTTAGTTTTTTATTCAAGATTACGGTGATGAACTCGAACGTCACGTTGTGTTATTACAATAGCCATATTCTTCATGAACGATTTTTTATTTCAGTTGAAAACTTTTGTTTATTGAAAAAAAAATTAAAATCAGTTAAACTCTGCAATTTCCGCAAAATTCGTTATTAGAAAAAAATCGAAATTTCACCAAACCATTCGTTCAGGCCTTTCGCAATATAATACACTCGTATAATATTTTTTATTGCAATTTTGGATAAGTTTTTTTTTTTAATATCATAATACAGTGACTCGCTTTAATATTCGAACATTATTGTTCTTCAAATATAACTGCCTTGTGCACTTACTTATAATCGAGTTAGGGAATTCATGATTTTTTACCAAGGAGAATACGTCTTCTAATTTTCAGAAACATGCGTTTTATTCATTTAATCAACGTTCTTCATTTAATCAAAGTTATTCATGAAAATAAATTTAATTGTAATATTTTATTGGATTTCCCTTTTGTTGAACAACATGTTGCAATCGTTTTGGCATGTTCAAAAAAATTTTTTTTTTCAAATAATCTGCAGATATGCGTCCCCATTCTTCTGTTAACCGTATTTTCAATTCTTCTTTTGATTTAATCGGTATTTTTCAAATGTTTCGGTCCAACTCATCCCACAGATTTTCGATGTGGTTGAAGTCCGATGACTGCGGTCGAGGGCTCAAAATTTTTGGACAAATGTATAAAAGCCATTCTTGGACAATACATGATTTATGTTCAGAATCGTGGTCTTGATAGAATCTGAATCTGTCACGAATGTTTATGTATACGTAAGGAAAAACCATTCCAGAAGAGAAGCCATATGTCCGTCGTTTTTTAATATTATTTCAACAAAATAAAAATATATATATCCATGTACCTCAAAATATGTTCTTCCTGATAGTGCCTTGTGAATGTCAATAAATACTTATCAAAACAGAACAAAACAAAATTTTGAAAATTACGTCACTGCCGATCTCATGTGGGCTGAACTCTAAAACTTTATAATTCAATGGACTTGACGTCAATAGGGTCGAATAAAAATTGTATCACAAGCTGTTGCGCGGTGTTAGGTAGCGTTTGTACAATCGTCCCACACATCGCGTCATCGTGATGTATAAGAGAATTAAAAAAATAAAACAAATAAAAATTCTCTCGTTTGTCTCTCTCTCCGTCGATCACGGCGCAAATTCTCGTCCCTTCTTCTCACTCTGAACAATATATATACACTTACACAAACGATCGGAGTATCTTATGACATCGAACCCGAGTGATCGTTAATCCTCGCTACTCGGAACATAAACTACTTGGGGTCTATACCCCATTATCCTATATATATATATCCGTAGATATACGAGTGTACGTTGATCTTTCGTCGTATATTTCTCGCCTGTATATAAAACTGTATATAAATATATGAAGGAGGGGAGGGGGGCAAAATGGACACCATAAGAAGATAGCGCAGCTAGGACGCTACTGACGGAATGAATTCGTTGCCTTTCATCCAAAATTACCCTTTTTAGCGATAAGATTGCGCGTCTCGAAAAAAAAATTGGGGGAAGATGAACACAACTTTTTTTTTTTTTTTTTTTTTTTTTTTTTTTTTTTTTTTTTTTAATTCAAGCAAACGTTGAAAACCGATTTCCTTCGCTTCTCGCATCACCTTAATATCCGAGATACTTGAACCAAGCTGCGTGACATTTTTGCAATTTTTGGCGAAATTCAATTTTAATTGTAGTTGTATTATCTCAATTTTTTTTTACTATTTTGGTTGCCGCAATGCAAACGAAGAGTCGGTTACCATAATACTTTTAGAGTATGTTGAGGTGTTTTTTTTTCTTCAATGCGATGAGAGTAACAATTTTTGAAAAAAAATTCCAACTCTTCAGAGGAAATTGTCATGAAAATATCATTATGTAGAGCTGATTTTGCGTGGTTGAGTCAATTTAGATATATTAACGCCATTTATGAAGATAATTTCCTCATTTCCTAATTCATTCAATTTTCAATTTTTTAAAAATAAATTTTGGAGGTGGCTATTTTGCCTCCAGTGTCCATTTTGCTTCCCCTTTCCTTGAATATATATATATCCATGGATGATATAGTCTCAGTGTTATGTATCGCAGGCTATATGCATAATATAAGGGCGAAAGGAGCACACATGTATCGATATAGCGATAACAATGTGTTTGAGTGTATTTGTGGGTGTGTGTTCTCAGAGACACACGAGATCGATGGTGCAATTTTCGAAACATCCGCCCGTACGCCCGGTGCGAGCGATTTTTATTTCATTTTGGAAAAAAAAAAATATATATATAAATAAATAAGTAGGAATTTCTTTTTTCAACCATAAGGAGCCCGCTGTGGGGAATATTGCGACGCGGGGCGTGATTGCTGTTTGCAGCAGCGATTTAGGTGGTACTTTTGTCATCGAGAAAAGTATATGGCTCGCCGGGTCGAGGGTAATATCCAGATTTTTCTTATTTTATTTCTTTCCATTCGGGACGCTCAGAATTCTCGTCGTCGTCGTCGTAAGTCGTTTCGCGGCTAATATATGCATGGTAAATATATATATATAACTTTTGTATGTACGTGTGAGGGAGTCATACGTTTCAGGTCAGCGGGACTTCAAGCTCGTAGTCACACAATCACGTGGAGAAAGAATTGGAGAATGAGAGAGAGGGCCCATTGAAAAGATATGAAGAATTGGGAAAAAAAGGAAGGGAGGGAAGCATGATGAACGAAGAATTTTTGTTCCCTTCGAAAGATCCATAGAATCAGTCCAATCAAGCATACCGACCATCTATCATCATTCCTCTTACTCCTCGAGATAATCATTCAGTAATGGCCGATTTTTTTCTAACTACTTTTCATCATACTTTAGTTCGAGCTTAAGATCCCGTGCATGAAAATTCTAGGGAAGCCCTGACTCAAGCCAGGACGTCGTCGGGCTTGGACGTGGATGTCCTGTCAGGAAATGCCTTGCCAGGTTGGGCCCCGACAGGGCAATGCCAAGGTTGCCAGGCCTACTTACAATATAGCTGACCTAAGGCAAACCGTTGAGGACCTTGTCGGGCTTAAACGTGGATGCCCTGTCATGAATTGCCATAACACCGCCAGGTTGGGCCCCGACATGGCAGTGCCAAGGTTTCCAGGCTTACTTACAATGTGGCTGACTTAAGGCAACCCGTTGAGGACCTTGCCGGGCTAAAATCTGGATGCCCTGTCATGAATTGCCTTAACATCACCAGGTTGGGCCGTGACAGGGCAATGCCAAGGTTGCCAGGCTTACTTACAATATGGCTGACCTTGGACAACCCGTTGAGGACCTTGTCCGGCTTCGATCGGGCAACCCATATTTAAAGAAGTCGGTATAATTACAACAGAACCAAATCCTAATCGGTCTAACCTAACAGGCCTAATCGGGCTTCACGGGGAGTTGGTTCCAAGACTCGCTATGAGATGTCGCATACGGCGTGCGCTCTCTCGCATACGGAATATGTAAATAGTATGCTTATATAGCCGAAGTTGGAGCACGGGTTGTATTCGACACCGCAGAGTCAGGCCTCTCAGGAAGTCATGCCTCGAGGGAAGTCATACCCGCAAGATTTCTACATAGAAATTCTCTGCTTTAAACTATTTTTTTTTTTTTTAATCGGTCGGGGCCTCAATCAAATTCACGCACGAGATCGAACTTAAGTTCCAATTTGAGATGAATCTTAAGTTTCAACTTAAGGGTTAATATAAGTTCAAACTTAAGTGCGAACTTCAGATAGATCTGAAGTTCAAACTTAAACTTGGTTTAAAGCTTAATCTTAAGATCCATCTTGAGCTTGAACTCAAGTTCAATCGAACTTCTTTCATCGCCTCCCTCGACCGCGTCTTGTTTCTACGCTCATATACTGAAATGAAGTTTTGATATTAGTTGTCAAAATAATTAATTTCGATCGAACTTAAACTCAAGATGGATTTTAAGATTAAAGTTCAAACCAAATTTAAGTTTGAACTTAGAATTGATCTGAACTTCGTACTAAGTTTGAACTCAAGTAAAAACTTATGATGTCACTTAAGTTCGCTCTTAAGATTCATCATAACCCGCTGAGGGACACCATTTTCTGATGTCCTGGATCGGTCCACCCTGGGTCTACAGCGACCCCCAACTTCTTTTGCTTAGTAAACACGTTTGAAACAAAAATTCTCAACTCCTAAGCAGTAAAATCGAATCGGTATAACCTCAGGAACGAGAATATGCGAGGAGGCAGTTGATACTTTCATTTTCAAATAAACGGTGTGAATAAATGCAAAAAAAAAGTCCGAAAACTTTGCCTGTAGGACTTTCCGGACGTTTTTGACGATTCTTCCTTTGTTTATCGCGCTAAATGAATTTAATTATAGTGATTTGCAAACTAGAGACTCCCAGCTACTTGACCTACCTCGGGGATTACCTGGGAATTTTTAAATGGATTTTACAAATTTGTATAAAATTCATAAATCATATGTCATTTTCGAAACAGGCACAAAAAATAAGAAGCTAACCTCGTTGAAAAGAAGCACGATGCTTTCGGAATCGTTGAAATTCGACCTTCTGCGCAAAATCTGGAACTTGAGTTCGATCTCAAGTTTCAACTTGAGTTCGATGGAAAGTTTGATCTTGAAATAAAACTTGTGACTTGAAATTCGGGGCTAAGAATAAAAATGGGGCACACACGATGTGCGACAAGTATCGAAGCGACGATTTTATAACCGTGCAAATTGCGAGGTGATCTCCATCCGAGGACGCCATTAAAGGAGCGAAAGCAGCGAAAATTCGTATCCTCAAGATTACAAGTAACTGTCCCTCTTTCTCTATTCTCTTCACGTCGTTTCGCTGGCTCATTTATGGATATTCCATCCAGAAAATATACGTGCGCGAGAGTGAATGACGAGGAAAAAGTATTTTGCGCCAGAGAAAGAGATTCGAAGCCAGGGAGAGAGGGAGCCTCCTCGCTCTCTCTGGCCGGAGAGAATTACGACGAGGAGCGGTGACCGATAAAGTTGCTCGTTACCCGGCTAAGATCGTAAACCCGAAAGAAACGACGGGTAAGCGTGCTAAGAAACGAACGAGAAGGTAAAGCGTATGAAAACGAAGTAAGGAAAGAGAATGCTTAAATATACATCTCCATATGAGGTATTCCATATCAAGCCGACCAATCCGTGGACCCGACCATTTTTGATTTTGTTGAAAATTTTATATTTTTTTGTACGTACTAAAAGCAATCTCTCAGAATTTTTTTAGATTTTTATCTCAACCCAATTAACCACAATAAATTGTTCAAAATTTGAAACAATTTTTTTTCAAATGCTCGTAACTTTCTTAAAACCGGAGATATCAAAATAATACAGAAGATCATTTTTTTCCGTCTTGAGCTGCGGTTTTATAAAAAAAAAAAAAATACAAAAACAATATCGATATTTATTTTCATATGTTTTTTGAAGTTTTAAACATAAATTTTTTTGTCAACTTGGACCCTTTTTATTTTTTTGAAAAAATTCATCACTTTTTAAAAGAGATTTTTACAGGTACTAAAAAATTGGCAGTTTGTACTTCTCGTAACTTGTATTTTTTTTCTATTTTTTATCGGGTGTGAACTAAGGAATCGTGTTTCCTCCTTGAAGTAAAAAATAGAAAAAAAAATACAAGTTATGAATATCACAAGCTGCCATTTTTTTAGTATCTGTAAAAATGTTTTTCAAAGAGTGCTGAATTTTTTCAAAAAAATAAAAAGGGTCCAAGTTGAAAAAAAAATATTTTGTGAAGTTATAAACACAAAATTTTGTTTTTTTTCAACTTGGACCCTTTTTATTTGTTTGAAAAAATTCACCACTTTTTAAAGGATATTTTTACAGATACTAAAAAATTGACAGTTTGTGATGTTCATAACTTGTATTTTTTTTTTATTTTTTAAAAATTGGCAGTTTGTGATATTCATAACTTGTATTTTTTTCTATTTTTGAAATACAAGTTATGAATATCACGAACAGCCAATTTTTTAGTATCTGTAAAAATGTGTTTTGAGAAGTGGAGAATTTTGTCAAAAAAATAAAAAGGGTCCAAGTTGAAAAAAAAAAGGTATTTTGTGAAGTTTTAAACGCAAAAAATTTTTTTTTAACTTGGACCCTTCTTATTTTTTTGAAAAAATTCACATTTTAAAAGACATTTTTACCGATATGAAAAAATTCGCAGTTTGTGATATTCATAACTTGTATTTTTTTCTATTTTTCAATTCAAGGAGGAAACACGATTCCTTAGTTCACACGCGGTAAAAAATAGAAAAAAAATACAAGTTATGAGAAACACAAACTACCAATTTTTTAGTATCTGTAAAAATGTCTCTTAAAGAGTGGTGAATTTTTTCAAAAAAATAAAAAGGGTCCAAGTTGAAAAAAAAAATATCTTGTGTTTAAAACTTCAAAAAACGTATGAAAATAAATATCGATATTTTTTTTGTATTTTTTTTATAAAACTGCAACTCAAGACGGAAAAAAACGATCTTTTGTTTTATTTTGATATCTCCGGTTTTTAAAAAGTTATGAGCATTTGAAAAAAAATGTGTCAAATTTCGAACAATTTATTGTGGTTAGTTGAGTTAAGATAAAAATCTAAAAAAATTCTGACAGACTGCGTACAAAAAAATTGAAAATTTTCAACAAAATCATAAATGGTCGGGTCCACGGATTGGTGGACTTGGTATGGAATACCTCATATATTATGTATATACAGAATCTTAAGATCACTATATAAATATATGTATATATTTATATATAGCACACCCGCGTATCGAAACTCGTTGTGGCTGCGTACCTATCGCTAACGCGAATCGTGTGTACCACCCATATCCGCGAGGCGAGAGAGGACACGAGAATCAGTGCCAAAGAGAAAGAAAAGAATTGGAGGAGAAGGAGGAGGAAGAAAAAAAAGAAGTAATTTTACGGGTTTCTTTCGTCGCGATTGCCACTGGCAACACACCGGACTGTTAATAGGGAATATTAAAATTCCATTGCTACAAGTCACGCGAGATGTTTCAGCCCAAACATACACATATAAGTATATGTATATATAGAATCGTGTGGCGTGTAAATTTTTAATTTTTTTTCTTCCTCTTTTTCCCCAAGTCTCGTGAAACCTTGGTCAATCTTTTTCAAACACGCCGGAATTTCTGTGACGCCAGAGGGCGAGATTGACGAAGGAGAGAAGGAGGAGGAGGAGGAGGAGGAGGAGGAGGAGGAGGAGGAGGAGGAGGAGGAGGAGGAGGAGGAGGAGGAGGAGGAGGAGGAGGAGGAGGAGGAGGAGGAGGAGGAGGAGGAGGAGGAGGAGGAGGAGGAGGAGGAGGAGGAGGAGGAGGAGGAAGGAGGAAGGAGGAGGAGGAGGAGGAGGAGGAGGAGGAGGAGGAAGGAGGAGGAGGAGGAGGAGGAGGAGGAGGAGGAGGAGGAAGGAGGAGGAGGAGGAGGAGGAGGAGGAGGAGGAGGAGGAGGAGGAGGAGGAGGAGGAGGAGGAGGAGTAGGAAGAAGGAGGAGGAGGAGGAGGAGGAGGAGGAGGAGGAGGAGGAGGAGGAAGGAGAAGAGGAAAAAAGGGATAATCGGGAGTCTGCCATGTTTGGGAGTTTCGGGTAACGCGCGCGCGTGGCGTCGCGACGCCCCCGTCGTTTTTATCACAACGAAAGAGAAAGAGAGAGGAAGAGAGACGCGGATAAGGAGGAGAGGAAGGTCCTTTAGAGGGAGGGCTGGGATAGCATCTAGTGGACATTTCAGTGTGTGTGAGTGTGTATATATGTATACACATATATAGACGCGATTAATGCAGAACGATGGAAGAGCGGGTTTCGTGATGGAGGGATGAGATGAGAGCGAAAGGATGATATAGAGAATGAGAATTTCGTGGCTATGCCTCGTTCGCCCAATTTCGCGGGGTGTGCAAGCCGCCCAAAACGAGGTGGCGCGACGAGCGGCGGGAGCTCCCCAATTATCATAGTCCCCCACCGCCTCAAATATCCCCCTCTCTCTCGCTCCCTTCCCTCCCACTCTTGATCGTGCCTCATCTCTTTTCCTCAACGTTCAACCCCTTAATTCGCGATTCAAGGGGCGCGCGAACGCGTTTCACTTCAGAGGAGAAGATAATTCGTCATGGCCAACGTTAAGTGAAGAAAAAAGATCAAATTTGCAAAAAAAAAAATAAAGAAGGAAAAAATAAAATATTGAAGTCATGATCATTCGTGAATAAAAAATGACTGAAGTTTATCTACATTTCTAGTGTTCCTTCACTATTATCTACATTCCTGTGCGGATATATATTCTTATCGCTTTACAATGCCCACAAGCATGAGGTACGTATATAGATCTCGACGGGGTGGAGGAGAGATGTGGAATCGCACATGCGTGGGAGTCAAAACCGATCGCGAAACTCCCGCCAATGTTCGCGGAGCGATAAAGAGGGAAAAAAGGCATTAACACCTTCGGCGGGCAACAGTAGCAGCAAAACACGCGCAACTTATACGCATTTGTAGCTATGTATTTGTTCATGATATTGCATATATATATGACTCATTCCTTCGAATAATTTACTGTAATACACTACTGGAAAAAATTAAGGGATCAAAAAAATTTCCTAAATTTTCAGCGATTTGTAAAAAGTATCTCAGTGAAAAATGATCGTATCGAGGTATTAAAGAAAGCATTTTGAATGCTCCAAGTTTATAGTTTCGAGATCTTTTAGCGAAAAAAAAGGTTGCAAATATTTTCACTTTTTTTTTGGCTGCAGGAACTTGGAAAAAAAATTTCCAGCCGAACCATAGACCGAATAGCTTGTTTGTTCAGCTTCAATTTAATTTTTTTTTAGACCTCGATGTGACACTTTTTCGCTGAGATATCGGACTTTTAATGAAAGAGGATCCTTTTATCTTTGACCATTGATATCTCAGCAGCCAATAAGCGCACAGAAAATAAAAAAGGGGTTTCGAAAACTTGTCTACAAGGATTGACGATGGTTTTGTAAAAAAAAAAAAATGTTTCCCATCCTTGGCATAAATTTAAAAACGGGAAAAAAAGGGATATTTATGGTTTTTTTTAGAAAATCAACAGCTGAATTGAAAATATTGATAAATCAACTAATGTTAAGCGTAACTTTTACAGCGCAATACACCCACAAAAACCCTGCAAAGTTTCAATTTGATCTATCGAACGGTTTTTCTGTTTCAAACAATCAAATTTGTTGTTGTTGTTGTTGCTCATTTAACCCTTAAACTCATGACTCTATTTTTTTTACCTTCAAACGCATGACTGGGGTCCGAACGCACCTCATTCTTTTCTTGATCATAAAATCGGCCCTATGCCGAGAAATCTGATTTTATACAAATTTAGTTGATGAAAAACCCATTCGAACACTGAAACCCAAAAAACAATCAGCAAAACGCTGCTTTTTTAAATAAATATTTTTAATTTTTCAATCACTCAACCGATCTTAATGATTCAAACGGCGTTTTGAAGGAGAAACTTCAGACTATTGAAAAAAAAATTACTGTTATTTTATTCAGTTAAAAAATTCATATTTATTTGGGCCATTGAAAGTGACGCAAATCAGTAGATTGAAAATTTTGTTTTGAGAGTTTCTTTTATTATAAATTCGTACAAAACGTTGAAGTGATTCAACATGATAGACTATCATACGAAAATTTGTATTATTGTATTTGTATTGTATTATATGATATTTGTATATTTTCTTTCTCGTCAGAAAAAATATCCGGTGCGTTAATCTTCTCTTTTTGTGGCAGTGTATCGATAAACTCTGATACGGAGCGCAAGTTTTAGCGTCCAGACATTATCTGTACAATTTGTCGAAAATTATTATCGTTCATTGTAAATATTACAATCCATAAATAATATATTTCAATATTATCATAAGATTCCGTAATAGTATATATAAAATGATGATTCTAGTATAAAACATAAAATTAACTTACCGTCACAAAAGTTGAACGTAAACTCACGACTGGGGTTTTCAAAGTAGATTGTAAAATTGAATTATTTGAATAATAATAACAATATTATTATGTATCATTATTATTATATATTATAATAATACATTATTATTAATTATTATTAATAATTCTCCAAAAAAATTTTTACAAAAAAATAGTATAAAGCAGAGAATTTCTATGTAGAAATCTTCCGGGTATGACTACCCTCGAGGCATGACTTCCTGAGGCCTGACTATTGAATGCAACCGCCGTGCTCCCACTTCGGCTATATAAGCATACTATTTGCATATTCCGTATGCGAGAGAGCGCACGCCGTATGCGACATCCCATGGCGAGTCTAGGAACTAACTCCCCGTGAAGTCTGATTAGGCCCTCAAAGGGTTGCCTCGTCAGTGCCATGTTTGAAATAATTAGGGCTCCGATACTTTCGCCCTATTTGGGCCCGATTTGGTTCTGTTGTAATTATACCGACTTCTTTAAATATGGGTCGCCCGATCGAAGCCCGACAAGGTCCTCAACGGGTTGCCTCAGGTCAGCCATATTGTAAGTAAGCCTGGCAACCTTGGCATTGCCCTGTCACGGCCCAACCTGGCGGTGTTATGGCAATTCATGACAGGGCATCCAGATTTAAGCCCGACAAGGTCCTCAACGGGTTGCCTCAGGTCAGCCATATTGTAAGTAAGCCTGGCAACCTTGGCATTGCCCTGTCACGGCCCAACCTGGCGGCGTTATGGCAATTCATGACAGGGCATCCAGATTTAAGCCCGACAAGGTCCTCAACGGGTAGCCTTAAGTCAGCCATATTGTAAGTAAGCCTGGAAACCTTGGCACTACCACGTCGGGGCCCAACCTGGCGGTGTAAGGGCAATTCCTGACAGGGCATCTACGTCCAAGCCCGACGAGGTCCCGACTTAAGTCAGGGCTTCCCCAGAATTTTCATGCACGGGCGTAGGTAAATGTAGCCACATAAATAAACAGATACTCCGAAGAATCGTTCGTATTGTACGTACAGAGAGTTCGGCCTTGCGAGCTACCGAACCGGACTCGGCCTCGTGTGTGCTCTCGTGCACAGCTACGATTGTTCACGTCCCTCTCTCTTCCTCTCTCCCTCTCCCAGTATGTATTATATACGAAAGGGTATGTGCACACATTAAATGTCGTGTGTCGTTCACGGAATGCATACACAAATGTGTGCACCAATATAAATGGTTTGGTCTGTGCGCGAGCGGTCGCGCGGGAGAACGAAACGACAACGGCAACGAGGAAAACGCGTTGGCGAGATGTCACGTGCAAAACGGTAGCTTCGGGAACGACGGCTATACGACAAGAGAGAGAAAGAGACAAAGAAAAAGAGAGAGGGAGAGCTCTTTGGCTGCTTTCTGCTTTTGCCTGTCGTTGCACACGATCCTCCGGAGAAACGTATCAAAGAGACGACTGTTGCGCTATACCAAACCCTCTCATGTATATAGCATGACTCAAGACTAAAAAGGACGTATCTTCGATCCATATGCACACAATGTTCTTCCGCAGTTCCTCCTTTTAGTGACTCGACACGTGTGTAAATTCATAGGCGCGAGCATAGAAACGATGTAGATTCCCGACAAAGAACTAACGGTCGCCTCGCGAATCTTTGCATTTTGGCGCGCTAGCGACAAAGTCGAAGCGCTCTCAAAGAGCTCACGACCGTGTAACGACACTCTGTTTCACGGATATAACGGGCACCGGGTGTGCTAATGTTCATGACAGTTCGCAACAGGCACGCTGCAATTGGCCACGAGGACGAAACTCGTCAGGATAATGTCAAAAACCTTCCAACACGTTTTGTATGGAAAATGAGAATTTTTGAGTTTTTCGTAGATTTATGCTCAGCAGAAAAAAAATGCACGATTGTGAGGTTCGATAAAAATTAATTGATATTTTTGTCTTCCATTTTTGACAAAATTGAAGCCGTTCATTATAATGACGTTAATTTTTTTTAGATTAAATTTCTGAGTCGGGTTCGGCTTATTATTTTCATCAAAGTTGAAACCTTAAAATCTCGTTTCATCCAATTCCAATGATTATATTTTCTGCAAGTTTTCAAAGTTCGACCATCGATCAAAATTTTGCAAATTATTGACGGCACGAGGAGGAAGATACATTTCGCAAATCCTCGGTTTGTCCTCGTCGGTGATTCTCACGCTATCTCGGTAATTACATAATTAGCCCGGTTAATTGGCGAACTTTTAATTGCCTCGCAGTACAAGCCGGCTTTAAAATAATAAAATTATTTCTGCCGCGCGAGCTTGCGCGCTTCTTCTCTACGCTTAATGCCGCCTTACACACAAAAACCGCGGGTCAACAGCGAGAAGGAGACTTTGCTCTCGTGGCAAAACTCACCGGCCATCGTGTATACTCGCGAATCCCGGAGGAAACTACGGCAGTACGATGAGGAGAAAAATAAACTTTGTCTCGAAAGCTCCTGAACGAAACCACGTAACGCTCCGTCGAGGAAATAAAAAAAGGGTCAAATTTCTGACGACTTTACCAAGTTTTGAAATAATTGAAATTCAAGCTCCGGTATCTCATCACATCCCAAAGAAATGAGAGAAATATAACCGTGCACAAATTTTGGTAAGGAGCAGTTCCGCTCCTAACTTGCTCGCCTAACTCTTGTGGAATAATGATCAGGCAATCTGAAATGGACCTGCTATACCATGTATTACTAGGCTGGCTATTTTATGATCTAGCAGTCCTCACTGAGAGAAAAAACCATGGTGAGCTCAATGACCCGCCATGGTAAAAGGGGTTATAGTATGGTTAACCATATTCTATGGCTGGACAAGCAAAATAATATAATAAGCGCTACCATACTTGTACAGTTGATTCTGCCATACCACTGGAATGGTACCTACAAACATACAGCATAACTGATCGTGATGTGTACTATTGCAAAGAACTTTACAAAACGTGTATGGTTGGCCAAATACATCCATTGAGTCGTAAAAAAGACTCAAACACTGACACTTGCAGTATATTTTTGTGTTAATTAAAAATTGCGTTATTTTATTTTATTTTCAACTATCTGTATGGTTACTATGAACGGCTACTTAACGCTTACGAGAAGCGATTGCTCGATACATTGTCTGCTCAAACATAAGGAGATGTTGGGTGAAACCCAGAAAATTCGGTTACCCGTACTTTAATTTTATAGGTTGGGGTTACCATAAGTTATTGACGAACCCTGTGGGAACCATATTATATGGTAAAATATGGTTTTACACACCATACTTTTCTCTCGGTGCTGATTTGACCGCTGTCATGTTATGATCGAGCCCTAAACATGCTTTCATCGTAAACATTTATTATGAACAAAATATATCGATTGCAAAATACTTCATTATGCATAATTAGTCGGTTTTCTAGCTCTAAGGACCGAATTTCAAGACATAAGTTCTGTCTTAAGATCTTAAGATTGATCTTAAGATCAAACTTCAGATCAAACTTAAGTTCCAATTTAAGATGAATCTTGAGATTGAACTTAGGTGTCATTATAAGTTCATACTTAAGTGTAAACTTAAGTGCAAACTTCAGATCGATCTTAAGTTCAAACTTATACTTGGCTTTAAGTTTGATCAAAAGATCTATCTTAAGCTTGAACTTAAATTCGATCGAACTTTTTTCATCGCCTCTCTCGGCCAGAAACAGAACACTGTTTCTGCACTCATATATTGATAGAAGATGTTGACATTAGTATTCAAAATAATTAAGTTCGATCGAACTTATGTTCAAGCTCAAGATGGACCTTAAGATTGAACTTCAAACCAAATTTAAATTTGAACTTAAAATCTATCTGAAGTTCGCACTAAAGTTTGACCTCAGGTATGAACTTATAATAACACTTCAGTTCAAACTTGAGATTCATCTTAAATAGGAACTTAAGTTCGATCTTACGTTCCATCTTGAGTTCGATGGAAAGTTTGATCTTAAGATCAATCTTAAGATAGAACTTATGACTTCAAATTCGGGCTTCAGATAATTTTAGTTGAAAAAAATAATCATTTAACCGAATTTTTCGATCTACTTTCTTTTTGCCTTGACCAGGATTAGAACCTGCGACCCTACCTATCGTACCTAACAACCTAACACGCTACCCATTACGCTATTGACAACTTCAAAATTTCCCTCACTCCTATGGTATATGTATGTCAAGGTGTCAACAAAATTATGATTTGCATTTGAATGTGAAGTTCAAAGAGGAATTTATAAATAAAAAATATTGCAATTAAAGTATTTCAGATGACGCTTCATATTTAAAAAAAAATCGTCAAATATTTGTGAGGGTTTATTTTCTTGTGTTTTTCGGCTTTGCTGATTCGAGGGTATATACAATGTATATACGGATACATTACGTAATTTTCTGTGTATTCGGTAGACGTATAGCGCTGCAGGGTCAATATTGTATGCGAAAATAAACGGACATTGCAAGTTATATTAACAACATAATTTGGATGCTGGAAGTCCATGATTTTTCTTGATCATGCAGCACATGGATTCAAAGCCGATCATTGTAATTTAATACTCAAAGATTATCTCTATAGTTTCTACGTTAGGACCGTGCCAGGGTAATAACGAAAAAATGTTTCATGAAAGTGTAAGAAGAAGCTCGTTGAGAACTGTTCATATTCCGATCATCCAGGGCACTGATTGAAAAGCGATGATTCAATATAATGTTTAAGGTTCGAGTCGTTGGGTTCCATGTCAGGACCCTGCTAGGAAAATCGGGTCAGGCAGGGCGAGTCAGGCCCTAGGATCAACTAATAATTACCATATCGCATTTCTACACGGGATACTGGAATTTATTTTCATTCATTGCTCTCACATTTTTTAAATTCCTTTCTGTTGGAATAATCGTTCGAATGGGCCCAATTTTTCGTACCACACGAGAAACTGAGGGAAGAAAGCGCGATAGAAGGCACTCGCAGCTGCCTCGCCGGATATTTTCGTAATTTCTTTCTGCGCAGATGTGTGCGCCATGCTTTTTTTTTGTTTCGCGGGAGAAACTCGAGTCGATGAAACAGGCCAGTTAACCCTTTCTCATATATATATTCTCATAAGCGTAAAATAATCTACATTCTAGAATGCACCTTTCTTTCGTCTTACCACAAAACAGGCGTTTCACCGTATTTTCTCGCGAGCCATATAAAACTGCGTTTTGTGCAAGGGCAATGGAGTGCATCAACGGCAGCGGTTGCAGCACCAGTGAAGAAGAAACACCACACGTTAGGGGAGAAGGTAAAGGTAAAAATATATATAGAATATATGGATGCGGTGTGTGTGTGTGTGTGTGTGTGTGTGTGTGTGTGTGTGTGTGTGTGTTATATAGTTTCCGAAGGTCGGGCTAATGGCCACTGCGGTATCGACTGGCCATCTAGGAGTTCCCTGAGAGGTGCAGCAGCAGAAACAACGCACAGACAAGGCTGCATCTATACATACGGTTTACAGATTAAGTAGGGGCAATGTGAAACATTTTTCCTTTCAGCTCAACTTGACTCTATAGACCTTTTATACCGGCGACGTTGTGATGCCAGTACAAAGCCACTAAATAGAAATCATAGTAATTAACATTGTATTTTTTGTATTAGTAATTAACATTGTATTTTTGTATTATTGTTGTGTTTGTTTTGAATATTTTTGGATTGGATTTCAGTTTTAACCGGGAACTCAGTTCTAATGGACCATCGTTGCCGAGCCCTTTCTGGGGCAATTCTTTTATCTAGACGACCCCATGGGCAAGACATCCTCATTTTTCTATATTAAGTAAACGGGTACGTTTCGTAAGTTAATTTCAATTTTTTAAATACAATAAACGCGTTCAATTTTCCGGAGTCAGTATCATTTGAAGGCAACGGAAATATTAGGTGTACAGCTTTGCTTCCGCCGTTTTCTTCCGGAGTTTGAGGCTCTATTGGAAAAAACTGGTTGTACATGTATGATTCAAAGTATTGTCCATCGCTGGTCACTACTTTCTCCCATCTTTCGGGCAGCGAACGAATGCCTCGTGGACAAAACTGGTCATCTTTCGAAGCGATTCACGAATCGATCCAAGTTTTTACTTCTTCATGAGACCGGAAGTGCTGGTCCGCCAGGCCGTGTACCTTTGATTGAAACAAGTGATAGTCAGAGGAAGCAACGGCTGGAGAATATCGCGGGTTGGGTAGGACTCCCCATCTCAAAGTTTCAAAGTATGTCTTGACCACTGTTGCAATATGGGGTCAAGCATAGACATACTGCAAAACCACTTTATCGTGTCTCTTGTTGTATTGCAGCCGTTTGTCTGTCAATGCTTGGCTCAAACGCATCAATTGCGATCGATACCGATCGCCTGTGATTATTTCAGTCGGTTTCAACAGCTCATGATACACCCTCTCTCTTCCACAGCCATGCCGGTCTTTGACGTCGAGACCACCGTTCTTGAAGCGTTCAAGCCACTTACGACACGTTCTTTCACTAATAGTGGCCTCACTCTAAGTATTTGATTAAATTTTCCGCTTCATATTGAAGCGAAAAATTAAAACCTCTCGCAAATTATGGGGATTCGGCTCGTAAGCTGACATGTTCAATCGAGAATAACTTTATTGTGCAAACACAAATCGACTAATGTTTCTATGGAGTTATGTTGACAAATGCCCAAGTTTATTGTATGGCGTCTATGATCTATTTATTTCGACCACCACTTACCGCCAAAGCCATTATAGGAAAACGGCGAAGCAAAGTTGAGGACCTCATAAATAACCATCAATTTACTCAATACAGCTGCTTGTAACAACGTGTATATGGAATAATAATTTTAAAAAAAGGATGACCGCGGGCAGGCAAGTGTCTAGACCGTGGAAGGTTAAGGTAGTTCCTCCGTGACAACCCCAACAAAAAGTTACACAGTTTGTGCATATTTACAGGGTTGATGATTATTCCCATTTGTAGTACAGTCAAAGTCCCCATTTCTTAACCCCCCATTTCTTGACCGTTCCCACATCTTGACCGGGTTACCATGGCAGCCATTCCCACATCTTGACTTCTATTGATGGTTGCACCACTCTATAACCCAGTAGTTTGTAGACGCGTGCGCAAGTGTGCCGAGATCAGAAAAGCGCGTGCGTGCTCCCACGGGCATGCGCGTGCTCCCACGAGCATGCGCGTGCTCCCACGAGCATGCACGTGCTCACACGAGCATGCGCGCTTGTGGCGTACAATATGGCGTCGTATCGAAAGTGGGGACTGTAGGAGAAGTCAAGATGTGGGAGTGACCTACATTCGTCTGGTCAAGAAATGGGGACTTCGACTGTAAATACATTTAAAGAGCACACAATATTAATTCAGTACCAATAGATAGTACGATAGATATATTTTAATGTCATAAAATTTATTCTATCAAGTGTTCTTAACCTACAACTGCTTTACTCTGCCAGTTAACTTTTTGTGGGAACCGTCCCAGCTCCGCCCCAATACACAAAAGAACTACATATACAGGCGACGCATTCTTCTGCGTGTATGAGCACGACGGTCGTGGCAACGTTCCGATTGGTTCCGTTCCGTTTCCCCCTCCACGCTCTCCTCCGCTTGCAGAATTTATGTTATAGTACCAAAACCGTCGGGTTCTAATGGTTATTTTTTGGAAACAAGACGGTAAATCATGCTGATTTTTGTTCCTGTAATTCGTGGCATCCCGTTCGAGCTTCCCTCAGTTTTTCATCAACTTCGTAATTTTTGTTTTGACGGTAGAATTAATAACGTACCTATGCACCATGCGCGTCCAATGCCTTACGTGTAAATTAAGCTAACTTTGAGTGGCAATATCTCGGGTTCGGGATGGTCAAACTTATTTAAACTGTACAGATGTTTGGGTAACATCTCAAATAACCTGTATGCCAAATTTCAGCCATTTCTAAACTAAACGATCTCATGGAGGAACAACCTTGACCACGTGGATTTCCGGATTCTCAGACTCTCGCACTCTCGTCCATCGAAACAATTTGATTCTCACCGAGAAATAATCCGAGTGAAACGAGGATAGAACACTTCGTGGCCAAAGATCGTGATAAGAGGAAAGAAAAATCAGCTCGGTAAAATGTCTGCACAGATAGCTCGATCGGCGGCTCTGTAATTAGACATTGGATTTATGGAGCGCGATGTATCGCGCTCGAATCGAATCAATTAAGCTAAATCAGGGAATAGTGTAATCAGCCATCTGGACAATACGGAATTGCTGCAGTGGGTGGTTGCAATCTAGGTAACGAAAAAACCGAAAAAAATGATAATTAACAAGAAACAAAAAGTACTAGCTATAAAATATGGGGAACCATAAAAATGGAGAATAGCAGGGGCATTATCATTAGTAACGCGAACCATGTAACTTGTGTACCAACAAAACGAGTATAATAAAGACTCCCCGGTGTAAAAAGGAGATCGGTGGTGGGGAAAAAGTGAAAAAAATGCAGCAAAAGGGAAAATAAAAATGCGCGAGCGTGTTCGGTTATTATGTAATTTCCGAACGTATTCATTAGCTTTCATTGAGAACAACGTGCTCGCGAGTGCGATTACGATCTCTCTCTCCCTCTCTCACTCTTTCAGTTTATCGGTATAGCTCGGCTCACATAGCTCGTATTAAGAGGAAGAAGAGCGTGAGCGTTGGAATGATTATTTCCCGTGCGAGCTCGGCGCATATCGGCCATACAATTAACCATTCGTCCGTGGGTGCTCTCTTAGTCCGACATATCCGGGGGCATACCAAGCCCATATTATACACACACATTCATATATATATAAAAAAAAAAAAAAATATCTCTCATAACCATGCTCATGTACAAAACTCATGTACAAACTCACACTCAATTTTTTTCACTCTCTTACTCTCTCTCTCTCTCTCTGTCCTCACTCTCTCCCTCTCGCTCTCTCCCTCTCTCGCTCTGGTAGCAGTTTTTAACTGATTAAAAAATGGGTATGAAAGACCCCCATTGAGAACTCGTTATTTGACGACTCGGTCGTCCGGATCGAGGCTCGTCGCTCACCGAGAGAGTTATTAATACGCGGGGATTCCAATGTGGGCAAATGCTCGGTATACGATATTTTCCCTCTATGCCGAGAAGGGAGAAAAAAAGGAAGAAGAAAAAATGGTATCCCTCCATCGAAGGATTCGATTCATAAAAAACCGCTCGGAGGGTCGAGCTTAGCGGTGATCTCATGAAAAAAAAAAAACTGGTAATGGAGAACTCCCTCTCACTCACTCTTTCATCGCAAATGTACATAATCGCGAAGTTCATGGATTGAAACATTGATCTATGTGCGATGAAGCGAATTGTGTGAAAAAACTCATCTGCTGAAGCAGCAATTTTGTAAAATGCACGTGGAACTATTTTTTTTTTCCTCTTTTTTTTTTACCATCGCATTTGTGTACCCAAAGTTTTGCGCTCGTTTTATCACGTTGCAAGATAAAAATCCCTCGAAAATCAGCATGATATCATGGGATAAATGAGCGGCAGGATCGTCGTTGGGTTTTACGGGGAAATTAAAATGTTCGAAAAATTTGTGTAATTTGTGTAATTATCCCGCTGAAGAAATGAAACCAATCGAGAATCACAAATGCGCCGCTTTTGGTGATGAAAAAAAGATTGAACTTTTTTTCATCTTCCTTAATTTATAAGCGGGAAACGAGGGTTCAGGTTTGCGAGAGGGTTCTCTAAAATGTATTCAAGAAAAGTATATTTATAGGGAAATGTGGGGCAAAATGGGCGCCACAAAGAGATAGCGCAGGTAGAATGTTACGATTACTGTTAAATCGTTGCTTCCAATCTAAAAATAATGTTTTTTATAGATTTTATTGCATCTTGAGGAAAAAAAAATGTTGGGGCAAAATGGGCATCACTCTACAATATCTTTTTTTTCGAAAAACAAGGAAACGAAGAAAAAAGTTGAAAAATGATTTTCTTCGTTTCTAGGTCTTTCACATAAACTTAATTTCCAAGATATCTGGGTTTTTTACAGAATTCAATTACAATCGTAGTTACGGTATTCGATAATTTGTCGACTTTCAACTATAAGGGTTCAAACTTCAAATTACATAATTTTGGAAGATGCCCGTTTTGCCCCGAGGGGCCTATTTTTACCTTCATTCCCCTATATTCATTTATATATATAAACAAAAGCGAGAAATTTCTCAACGCGGTCGAGTTCTTTTCGTTCATCAAAAAAGAAACTGCCGTTTCACTTTGGTCACGCGAACTTTTCAACAATTTCCCCTTGCTCGAGGTACGTAGGTGCAAATGGGGAAACCGCATAAGGATGGAGCTTTTAATAGGAAATTAGAAGTACGAAGGAAGTCTTTTTGCTCGTTTGTGGTTATGTATGTGTGCATGTATACACCTTGGAGACGTTTTTTTCCTTCCTCACGTGTGTTTCACACAAGGAGAATGACGACGACGACGACGAGGCAGCAGACACCCTCGTTTCTCGCGATCGCTAATTAAGGGGGTTGACACGAGTGTGTCTCGACTATTCTACACTCGCATGTGCTCCGTGTATCAATGTGCGTGTGCGTGCGCGTGCGTGTGTGTGTGTGTGTGTGTGTGTGTGTGTGCGCGCGCGCGCGTGTGTGTTTGTGTGTGTGTGGGGGGGGGGGGGGGGGTTGGGTAGATCGTCATCGTTCTACTTGTCGTCGCGACCGTCTAGCGTGTCATTGCGACGACGCCACCGTCGTTATGTTTCACCTCGCGACACGTGATGACGTAAAAATAATCAAAAAAAAAGGCAAAAAGCTATATCGATGTCATTGAACCTCATGAAACACGAGACAGCGAGAGAAACAAGTATGAAACAAAAGGTAGACTTTATCAGGAAGCAACTCTACCCGACGTGGGACAATAATGACTGCAAACGATGCGAGAGTACGAGACTAAACTGTACATTGAGCTGGACACAGCGTAATTATTACTCAAACCCGAGGAAACTCTAAACGCCCGAAATCTACACTCTACAACTGTACATTGCCCGACTCAACAAATATCTAAACTGTACACGATAAAACCCTACGAGGAGCAATTCTATATACCGACTGTACACGTTCCAACTGAACACAGCGCAATTTGTAACGTCCTAACACTGCACAACCGAACTTAACATCACAGCCTGACAGAACCTCCAACTGTACACTTTGCAACTCAATGCATCCAAATTTTATCCGGTGCGGCTCATTACGTTCCTTACTGTGAAAACTATTAACCCAGCATGTTCTAACTGAACCCTAAGCAACTCTGCCCAATCAAACTCTACATATTCCAATCTAACTGCCCAATCAAACTCTGTATGCTCCAGCGCACCACCGCCGCAATCTGCACGTTTCAACTGTACCTTTCATGACTCGACACATCCCAATTTCAATGGAACAATGCGAAACCTTACAACTTGAAGGTAGTTCCTCCGCGAAAACCTCAGCAAAAAGTTACACAGTATGTGCATATTTACAGGGTTGATGATTATTTCGATTTGTAGTAAATACATTTAAAAAGCACGCAATATTAATTCAGTCTCAATAGATAATACGATAAATATATTTTACCATCGTAAAATATTACTATCGTATTCTGATCAGTGTTTTTAAACTACAACTGCTTCACTCTGCGAGTCAACTTCTTGCCGGAATTGTCCCAACTCTGCCTCAATACAAAAAAGAGCTACATATCCGGACGACCCATTCTTGTGTGCGTGTAAGCACAACGATCGTGGCAACGTTCCGATTGGTTCCGATCGCCGTCCCGTTTCCCCGCCACGTGCTCCTCCGCTTGCACAATTTAGGTTATAATACCAAAATCGCCGGGTTCTAATGGTTATTTCTTCGAAACTAAACGGTAAATCATCCTGATTTTTTTCCACGTAATTCGTGACGTCCCGTTCGAGCTTCCCTCAGTTTTTCATTAACTTCGCAGTTTTTGTTTTGACGGTGGAATCAATAACGTACCTATGCACCATGCGTGATCCAATGCCTTACGTGTAAATTAAGCCAACTTTGAGTGTGAATATCTCGTGTTCGGGACGGGCAAACACATTTAAACTGCGCAGATGTTTCGATAACCTATTAAATGACCTCTATACGAAATTTTAACTATTTCTTAAGTAAACGACCTTTATGTTATAATACCACAACCGTCGGGTTCTAATGGTTATTTCTTGGAAACTAGACGGTAAATCATCCTGATTTTTTTTCACGTAATTCCCGACATCCCGTTCAAGCTTCCCTCAGTTTTTTATCAACTTCGTAATTTTTGTTTTGACGGTAGAATTAATAACGTACCTATGCAGCATGCGTGTCCAATGCCTTACGTGTAAATTAAGCCAACTTTGAGTGTGAATATCTCGTGTTCGGGACGGGCAAACACATTTGAACTGCGCAGATGTTTCGATAACCTATTAAATGACCTCTATACGAAATTTTAACTATTTCTTAAGTAAACGACCTTTATGTTATAATACCACAACCGTCGGGTTCTAATGGTTATTTCTTGGAAACTAGACGGAAAATCATCCTGATTTTTTTTCACGTAATTCTCGACATCCTGTTCAAGCTTCCCTCAGTTTTTTATCAACTTCGTAATTTTTGTTTTGACGGTAGAATTAATAACGTACCTATGCAGCATGCGTGTCCAATGCCTTAAGTGTAAATTAAGCCAACTTTGAGTGTGAATATCTCGGGTTCGAGACGGTCAAACTTATTTAAACTGCAAAAATGTTTGAATAACATTAAATTACCCATATGCCAAATTTTAACCATTTTAACTCTACACGTTTCGACTAAACGTTTCTCCGCTGTTGAACAGCTTGCAAACTTGATATTTTTTTAAATCCAGGTTCATTTTGATCCCCTTATTATATTGCGCTCTACCAATTAACGGTAATGAAAATGTATTGAACGAAAATATGTAACCTCACGTTGAACACGAAAATTTTCTCGTTACTAGCGAGTCGTATACAACTTCGCTGTGGCGCATACGTGCGTCATCGTAAAGACCGCGAATGACCGACACAAGAGCATCAACGATGATACTGATTGCAGAACGACTGTAAGCCGCTCTTGTCCCTGCTCTCCGCTGTGTCCTGGTCTCGTCGTTACGCCTGTCGAGTGTCATTTACTTCCCACAGTGTCTTCGTGACAAAACGCAAAAAAGCCCCTAGTCGAACTGTATAACTATATTGTGTACGTGTCCTCGCGAATGGCAATCGGAAGACTCGCCTGAAGGAGCCAAGAATCTTCGCTGCGCTCAATTAACGTCTTCACCGAGTGTTCTCTCTCGCGCACAGAAGGCATCATATCGCTCGAACCTTTTCTTTCTGCCAGCCTCTTCGAGGAGACAGAAGAGAACCGAGTCAACGAGGGCTCGTACAGGTGAAGCATTTTTACCAACGCGCAAGAACCCAACGCGATGACCGCCCAATGAATTATTATACATTTTCCCACGAACCGTAGCGGAAATAAAACGCCACTTTGCCTTTCGCCAAACGACAAAGACCCTGGTGGCGAAAAATTGCCTCGGGACTTTCGTATATTAAGGGCGGGGTAAAGTATTTAATTTTTTTTTTTCATTTTTTTTTAAATTTTTTAAATGAATGCATGATATCTCAAGAATATTGTGTTAAAATTTCAAGTCGATCGGAGTAAAATTGACGAAGTTATGAGTATTCGAGCTCCATGCCGGGTTTTGCTCTACGGACCTGGCATCGACGACTTTGATTGGGTATAAGAAAATTATCGAGTTTTATTTTGAATTTCTAAAAATTCAGAGATAATTGAAAAATCTGAAAAAATTCATACGTATTCAGAAAAATGAACGAATCACGAAAAAAAATTGGGTTGCGGGGAAATTTGTTGACTAATTTTTTTTTTCATCATTTTGTTAATAACATTTTGGAATTATTATTATGCAAAATTAATCTTTTGAGTACCTTTAATATGCATGAATTTTCTCAGATTTTTATGCAATCAAGAAGTGTTCTCAAACTTATGTGCAATGAGCGCTGAGCGACCAAACTCTTCTGCGTTTTTTCAAACCGTTTTTCTGAGACTTGTCATATTTGAAGTCCGTGTCCACGATAACTCAAAATCTACTGGACCAATCGCTTTGAAATTTTGCACAGTACTTTTTCACATAATTCACCAGGTATTGTCGAGAGTTTTTTTGTTTTTTTCAATAATTACTAATTTTTCAACAACAAATTAGCCGATTTTTTTTTAGCGAAAATCGGGTTTTTGGCTCCCAAGTGCTACGAAAAATCGAAAAAAAAAATCCTCCCGTCATTACCTCGAGAAACATCTCCTTCGACAAATGCATTTTGATTTTTTTGTTTCAGATGATTCTGTTGCGAGTTATGGTGCACACCGCAAACCAACTTTTTTTCGAGGCGCCTCCGGGGTTTAATTTTCACTCGCTCAATTTTGAATATTTTGCAATGCAAATTTAGGAGAATGTTGTTCAAACATTACTTTATTATATGTAAATTTTTCAATAAACGAACACTATCCGTTACGCAAAAAAAAAAAAATTTTAACCATGCCTTTTTTTCGCCGAATTAACTTTACCCCGCCCTTAAATTTTAACGAAAAGAAGAAGAGGAAAAACCCGCATGACGTTGGAGGTTAGAAAAATTAAAGATAAAAAAACGCAGCCGATCTGACGGCTTTAATGCCCTGCCATTTCCAACTCCACAATCGTCCTTCTTTTATATCCGCCACGTACTTTTCGTCGTCCCGAGCTTTTCTTTCCCCGGGTTGAAATTAAAATGCAAAGTGCGCTGCGCGACGCAGCAGCAGTAGCAAAGAAACGAGGAGAGGAAAAAGAAAAAATTCTCGGGTCCATTCGGACGCGGTTCTTCTGTGACGGGGATACAAAATGGACGCCCGTATGCGGAGGAGAGTCAAACGGAGCGGAAAACTCGTATTTTCTCATCGAGAGGAATCTGCTTCTCGAACCTGATTTTTTTTTCTCTCACGTTCGCTCGCTCGTTCACAGTGAACAATTTCGTAAAACAATAAGAAACGAGAAGCATCGAGAACTCCTTGAAAAACCCTCTCGTTCATTGTCATTATTTTGTCATGGTTTGCGAGGGGAAAAGGGGAAGAGAGAAACAAAATAAATATATGTAAATTTTATCAGGAAGTAGAAGTGCGAACCTTTCAACTCTACAAATCAACAACTGAACACATTGCAACTCTACACAACGATGAACGATGTAACTCTGCAGAATGAAACTCTACACGGGACGACTTTACAGGTTCTGAATATAAAAATCTACATAATTTTTACATAAGTTTCAACTGTACATCGCGCAACTCAACGCATTCGAACTCTACACTGTAAAAAAAGATATGAAATTTCAAACATTTTTACGGTACAACTGTCACGGAAATTCACAAACACGGAATATGAAATGCAAATTTATACACATGTATAGTAAATTTAAAGCAGATGTATTAATTGCAATATACTATTTGAAATATAAGATACATGCATAGTAAGTTAGAGGAGGCATATTAATTTTAATATACTATTTGAAATTTAATATACATAGTGTAGGAAAATCAACAATTTTGTCTTAAATTCAATATTTGTATATTAAAATTAAAAGAGTGAACATTGAAAATTAATATCCCTGTATATAAAAATGGCTTTTATATACTTTCCGCAATTTTAAGATACATTATTGGAAATTAATACACTCATGTCTTAAAATTACAATCAGTCACGGTGGAAAATGTCTTCAAATTTAATATAAAAAAGAATATTTTTGAGAGCGTCACGGTTTTTCTCAAACAGTTTTAAGGATTTACATAACGAATGAAGGGTCAGGGGCTCTGAAATTAAGTTATGAGGGGTTACTTAACTTATGAGGGGTCAGTAATCCTGGAATTAAATTTTGCGGCTTCACATAACCTACGAGGGTTCGGAAATTAAGTTATAAGAGATTACTCAAGTTGTGAGTATTTACTTAAGTTATGAGGGGTCAGGTATTCTGGAAAACAGTTTTGAGAGTTAACATAACTTATGAAGAGTCAAGGGTCCTGAAATGAAGTTATGAAAAGTTACTTAACTTATGAGGGGTCAGGAATCCCGGAATTAATTTTGCGGCTTTACAAAATCTACGGGGGGTCAGGGGTCACGAAATTGAGTTATAAGGGGTAACTTAAGTTATGAGGGGTCACTTAAGTTATGAGGGGTCAGGGGCCTCGAAATTAAGTTATGGGAGGTCGCTTAACTTACGAGAGGCCACGATTTTGTTCAAACATGTTTTGAGGGCTTACATAACTTATGAAGGGTTAGGGACTCTGAAATTGAATTATGAAGGGTCACTTCATTTATGAGAGATCAGGTATACTGGAATAAAGTTTTGAGAGTCCACATAACTTATGATGCGTTAGGGGCCCCGAAATTAAGTTATGAGAGGTCACGGTTTTATTCAAACCAGTTTTGAGGGTTTATATAACTTATGAGGGGTTAGAAGCCCCGAAATTAAGTTATGAGGGGTTAGGGACCATAGATTTAAGTTTTGCGACTTTACATAATCTACGAGGGGTCAGGGATCGCGAAATTAAGTTATGAGGGGTAACGTAAGTTCTGAAGGATCACTCAAGTTATGAGGGTTCACGTATTCTGGAATAAAGTTCACATAACTTATGAGGGGTCAGGGGATTCGAATTCGCAAATCAAAAACCAACTTTCATGGTTTATTGCTCATTCAAAAGCATATACTATTATATTATTTCGGCACTCCTGCATTCATATATCATACAAGTAGAGGGACTTCACAAGTAGTCGATAGCGTAATCGGTAGCATGTTAGGTAGATAGGTAGGATGGTAGGCAGGGTCGAGGGTTCGATTCCCGGTCTCAGAGAGAAATTAGATCGGGTTATTCGTGAAGATTTTTGTTTTTTTTTATGAATCTCTTTTTGGGGTCGGTAAACTATGAATATTAAATTATTTTGCAAGGGCTATATATTTTTTATAACATGTTTAACAACAATTAATTCAGCTACGGTAACGCAATTTTCATGAAATGAATATGAAAATTCAGACATGTATTGTGATTTTAAAATAAACACGTATATTAATTTTAATACACATTTTTTGAATAATAACATACCTGAAATTGAAATTTCAATGGCATGTATATGATTTTTCAAATACATCAGTATTTTAAAATTAAACTGCATACTTTTATTCTTCAAATTCGGGTCCATGAATTTTCAATACTGAAATTGAAATTTCATACACGGTATCTGCAAAAAAACTTCCTACACATGTATATTAATTTTAATACAGTTTTTTTTAACAGTGTACACGATCGAAATCCACCGCTGCAGCAAGAGACACCCTCCAACTATACACTGCGTAACTTAACACATACAAACTCTAAACGATCCAGCCTCAACAGTGCAATATAATATACCAGTTTCTCTAATTCAACTCTACAGGATGCAACTCAACACGTTGCAATTCTATAAATGAACTCAAGCTACACGTTTAACTGTACATCGCACAACTGAACACATTTAAATTCTATACGCTCGAGATAACAGCAGCAGCAAAAGACAACTTTTAACTGTACACTGCGTAACTCAACACATCCTAACTCTACACGATCCAGCCTCAACATTGTAATATAATATACCATTCAACTTTACATTGCACAACTCGACATACTGACATTCTCAAGAGAACACATCTGTGTACAAAAATCATAAACTTGACACGACACAGTTCAACACGTTGCAACTCTACACGAGCCGACTACACGTTTCAACTGTACACTGCACTACTCGACAGGTCTAAGCTCTACATGTCTAAACTCAACACCAAGCAAGTCTATTCGACCTAATTATGAAATATCATCAACTGAATACGACGCAACTCTACACGTTTCAACTGTACACTGCACTACTCGATCGGTCCAACCTCTGCACGTCTAAACTCAACACCATGGAAATCGATTTGATCTAATGATAAAAATCATCAGCAAGAGCGAAAGCTTGTCTCTTTTTTGTCGAGCAATTCCGTAAAACAATAGAAAACCAAGAAATTCTACTCAACCCCCCCCCCCCCCCCCATTCATTTTCATTGCCTCTTCTTTGTTTATTGTTGTTTATTTCTACTTTCCATTTCGGGTGTGGCCGATGTGACGTCACATCGGTAAGAGGCCCGTTTTTGTTGCATTTTTATCATTATTATTATTTTTTTTTACTTTGGGGTTCGTTGCCGGTTGCCTCTCATAATAGCCCCGCTTACCAGCTATTACACAGCGGAGAGGTGGGGCACGCCCCTCTCATCGCTCAGACAACTACACCACTACAACCGAGAGCAAAACGCAATATATATCGCGAAAGAGAGGAAGAGAGAGAGAGAGAGAGAGAGAGAGAGAGGATGTGGCCACCGCACACGAGATTCGTACTTTCATATACATATGTACCACAATTACATATATATGAATATATACACGCGCGTGTATGTATGTGAAATAATGTACATGTGTAAATGTACGTATTAAAGTACTAAAAGGGGAGGGGGGGGGGCCGGCGCTCCTTCGCTCATTTTGCTCATTTAGCAACTCGCTTCTTCTTCGTTTCGTTCGTCTCTCGCGCTCTCTGACCACTTCCATTATCATACCCCTTTCATTTTTTTTTTATATTTTTTATTATTTTTTATTATTTCTCCGCTCCAAACATTTTGCGCCAGCGGTTTCCGTTTTGTGAGTGTCCACACTCGCACGTAAACGAGAAATTTTCGTTATACTTTGTGAGGATTCGCGGTATACGTCCGGAGCTCCAAAAATTCGCAACAATTGAAGGAAGCGCTAGCAGACCGCACAAAAGTTTCTTTGTTTCGGGAAGAGCAGCTACCACCACCCATTTTGTCTCGTTTGGCCCACCCGCAATTTCACCGACAAATGGTTAGCTTGAAACTTTATTGTTTGGGTTGGAAACCCAACTTTATTGGTTGGGTTGGGTTAGAAACCCAACTTTATTGGTTGGGTTGGGGTGGAAACCCAACTTTATTGGTTGGGTTGGGGTGGAAACCTAACTTTATTGGTTGGGTTGGATTGGAAACCCAACTTTATTGGTTGGGTTGGGGTGGAAACCAAACTTTATTGGTTGGGTTGGGGTGGAAATCCAACTTTATTGGTTCGGTTGGGGTGGAAACCCAACTTTATTGGTTGGGTTGGGTTGGAAACCCAACTTTATTGGTTGGGTTGGGAAATGGACCAGTTCATGAACGAGGTTATCGATGATTTTGTGACGTAGTTTCATTTTTCAAATAGCTTCATTTTCGCACTCTTCTTTGATGAAAAAAATCGACCACAAGGGACAAATTGCTCACAAGAGACTATTTTAGCGCGCGCCTCCATTTGCCGGTTAGCATCGTTAACCATCTGACCTCAATTCCACGAACTTTTAATGCATCTCATGTTGCAACGTGTCTCTTTATTTTTCGTAGTTTGTTACTTTCGTTTTCTTTTTTATGTTTCTTTTTTATTTTCATTTTTGCATATATTTTGTCTTTATTGTTCCAAGTAATTGTCGTTTCACAAAGAATCGTTAAAAAATGTTTCATCCTTTACCCCGCGACAGACACTACTTTTATCACGAGCGTTGAAATTCTTCTGCGCGAGTGAGAATGACGCTCACACGAAGATACGAATAAGCGAGGGAGGGGACAAAAAATCACGCGTACGATTTTACACGTTTGCAAGGATATAATACGATCGATAATGCTCGCATAAACGATAAATGATTTATCGTCAATTAGAAAATGAGGTATAACGACGCGAGAGGATCGTTAAATGAAATTGAACGAAAAGTTTAATTTTACATATTCTTGCACGTATCTATGGGGTATTCCGTGTTAAATCAGTCAAGTGGCAGTCATTCAACAATTTTTGTTTTTCGATTTTTTTCTACGACAAAAGATTTTGCTAAGGGTTTGAGAAAATTTAGAGCGCTCATTAGCAAAATTCACGAATAAAATTCGTGAAGGTGAAAAGCTCCATAAAAATAAAGTATAGTCGTTATATATTTGGTATATTTTGAATATAAATGAAATGAATCTTGCATATATTTTTTATACATTGGAAAATATATTATATTTTTATGGTCATAGATTGCGAATTTAATTACAAATTTTTTTTTTTAAGCAGGAAATTACATTATTTTTAATTTGTTTAATACATATTAACAGAAGAATTGGTTTTAGTATTTTTTTACTTCAAGTTCTATTTATTTACTCTAACATATCAAAAACGAAACTGGATTAAACAACGAAATTTTTTTTACACAAATGACTCAAAAATTTGCCACTAATATTACGCCAGCGACGAATTGAAAAATCCTTGCATTGAAATTCTCTTGGATCGATTATTTATACAAGGTATTAAGCAACTAGAAAACCTGATTAGGTTCACCGTGTAGAGCGTGTCCAGACAAAAAATTAGCTTTTTAAAAAATTGTTATAGGATAAAAATTGGCTTAGTTATTGATGTTTAAAGTTGACCAATGACGGCTAGAATCTAAGAGAAATGCAATTGGGCGGAGAAATGCGGTGTGGTGGGGGTCTTCCCCCACGCCCTCCGGTGAGGCGCTTTGCTGTGTACGAGTGTGAGATCGATGCACGCCCCCCTCCATCGTTACCCCGCACCACACGGCCCACTAGTGGCATGTCTCCTAGATTCTAGCCGTCATTGGTCAACTTTAAACATCAATAACTAAGCCGATTGTTATCGTATAAGAATTTTAAAAAAAGGTAATTTTTCGTCTTAACGCGCTCTACACAGTGAACCTAGTCAGGTTATCTAGTTGCTCAAGACCCCGTATAAATAATCAACCCAAACCATTTGTATATCTTCATGCATTTAAATTGTATTCGTTCATATATCCATCAAATGTGATCCATATATAATTCCGGCACATAGCATGCATTGATTATACATTTATAATGCATGGAAATATATACTCTTGACTATACTTTATTTCCTTGGGGGAAGTTTGACGTGCATTGAGTTGACACGAAAAATCCCATACGGGCATACTTATAATCGCATAATTCGAAACACGGATGATAAATTGTGCATAAACGCGGGCAAGTGTGGTCACGAGGCGTGTTTGCCTTTAATGCGTCTCTCTTGAGGTGATTTTTCGTGATCGATAAATGCACATACGTACATCGTTGGGCACGTGAAATTATCGCGTGAAGCCCCTCCGTGAAAGTAAGATATCGACGAGAAAATGAACGAGCCGCAAGTGGACTTGAATAAAACACAAAAACGGAGACTTTGAAAACGTGTGCGCGCGTGTGTGTGTGTGTGTGTGCGTATGCGTGTGTGGATGCGTGTGCGCGCGCGCGTGTGTGTGTGTGTGAGGCCGATCGGCGCCGAGGGCGTTCAGACCGATAATTACGTGGATTTATCGACGAAAAAACGATACTAAATCTGTATAGCCGAAGTATACGTGTAAATTCGGTTCCTGCATTACTCCGAGCTTTTCTCCTTTTTTTTCAACATTCTTCGCGGTTAAACCTGATGAGACGTATTATTTAATCGGAAGAAAAAAAATGCGAAGAGCGATTGTGGGTAAAATATTTTACGAATGGAATTTTGAAAAAATAAAATAACCAATTTGAAGAAGCATTTTCCCTGAAACGGTAAATTCTACAGCGGTCTCCCTCCCTCAAGTACATTGTGAATGCGAAAGGCCTGCTTATGTTGGACGATATTTTCTCTGGGCCGCCCATAACGGGCCATAATACGGTCATATATGTACTTATATAACCCATCAATATTAGGGTGCGTCCTGAAAATATTGGTGCTTGTTTTTCGATCTCAACTAAAAATCAATTAAGGTCGCACGCGAAGCTTCTTTTTGAATTTAAAGACGTAGAAAAGCAGTTTGACAATTTTTTCTATCCTCATTCGGTCACTATGAATTTTGTATAGTTTATTCAATATGACCGAAATATTGATTTTGGTGATTCAAAAAATTACTAGAAAAACGTGTTCTCCAAAATTTGGAGGCTAGAAAAATATGAGGAGTAAAAGGAGAAATAGGAGACCGAAGAAAGAAAAAAGTTTCTACCGACACACCCCAAAATTTATGGTATAGGTTTAAACGTACATATATTTATATGTATTATAATAGGCCCAGTTGAGCCGAATCGAGAGGGATCTTTCGATGGTAAATTCACACCCACGAACAATCAACACGATGCCCAATAATGCTTCTTTTTTCGGTCGGGCGCGTGTTTGTCGCATATATATTTCCTCATTATTGTGTATTCGAGTTCAAGATGGCTTTTTGTGTGTGCTCTCTCTTTTGTCCGCGTATTTTTCTTCTCCCTTATTCTCTCCGACCTTAGGAATTCCCTTTCACGAAACGTATCGTCGACGAAACGGATCGCTATGAGAAGAAACATTGTCGTTTTGGGCCTTACGAATGCAAACGTTGCAGTCACGAGACTCGAAGAATTTGTAATGGAAGATTTCGAAGGATACGGCCCTAAATTCTCTTCAAACTCGTCGGAGGATCATTTCGCTTGCGTAACTCTTGCAATCTTTGAGTAGAACTCTTTCAAAATTTAAGGCCCTTTTTCTAATCTCCGGAGAACCCTTTCAATAGCTTTCATTTTCGATTTTGGTGAAGATGGAAACGGGTACGAATTTAATATAAAAACATGTGAAGTTTTATGAATCTATTCAAAGAGAAATTCACTAAGATACACTACTGGAAAAAATTAAGGGATCAAAAAATGTCCTAAATTTTTTAGTGGTTTTTATAAATGCTGTATCTCAGTGAAAAATGGTCGTATCGAGGTCTAAAAAAAAGAATTTTGAAGCGTTAAAATTCTAGTTTTTCGATCTTTCAGCGAAAACAAAAATCGAAGATACAGGTTCCACGTAATTCTAAGAAATAGTGTGAACAAAAATGTTGAAAATTTGCATCACTTTTTTTTTTGCAGCAATAATTCCGAAAAAATAATTTTAGGTAAAATATTGCATAGACCGGGTAGCTTGTTTATTCAGCTTCAATTTGCTTTTTTCAAGACCTCGATGCGACCATTTTTCGCTGAAATATCGGACTTTCAATGAAAGAGGAAACTTTCGTCTTTGACCATTGATATCTCAGCAACCGATAATCGCACAGAAAATAAAAGAAGGGTTTCGAAAACTTGAATTAATTTTCTACAAGGATTGACGACAGTTTTTTGAGAAACAAAAATTCTCCATCCTTGACATGAATTTGAAAAAACAGGAGAAAAAGGGCTATTTGTGGTTCTTTAGAAAATCGACGGCTAAATAAAAAATATTGATAAAGAGACTAATGTTAAGAGTTACTTTTACAGCTTATTGTCAGTATACTCACAAAAGCCCTGTAAAGTTTCAATTGTATCTATCAAACGGTTTTTCTATTTCAACGAATCAAATTTTTGAAAAAAACTAAAAGATGATATTTCCTGCCCGCAAACACTATTATGATTATTGAAATAAATGAAATTTTTTGTCAGCTTTTTCCACATTTTTATCGCGTTTAAATTTATGGGGATATGGGGAATCAAAGGGTTGAAAGTGCGAAGAGGAGAATAGTAATTTTTGCTACAAGTGTAGAATGGAATTCATTTTTTTTTGCACATGTAGCATACATTATTTTTTGCAATGACTGCCCCGAAAGTGGGATTTGAGATTCAATAAGACCAATGACATATTCAAATAAGAACTCGTATATATATAACCAGCAGTATATATATAACCAGCAGCTCTTGGGCGCTTGTTTTCTTCATCCATTCTGTATTCCGTATTCCCTCAGAAAATGCGACTGTCATAAGTTGACGTTACGTGTCACATGAATTCCGCTACATTCAAGTTTGTTTAATCGGTTTAAAATCGTAGAACAAAAAACGATCAACTGTCAAAAAATCCGTTTTTTCGTAAATCAATGGGGTAAAGTGAGCTATAAATAGAGTTATTCCCGCACAAGTTCGGGAATCTGTGACATTCCCGCACAAGTGCGGGAATGTTAAGCATCGTTGAGAAATTAGCCACTTTCCGCACGTCAAACACCCATCGAAAATCGCACTTTCGGGGCGGGCATTGCAAAAAGAATTTTTTCTTCGAGTTTTCCGGCTGGGAATCGAGGAAAATGGTGAAAATGGCCACAAAATTGGAGAGAGAGAAAGATTCTTTTCTTTCGTTTAGTTCTGGGCATTCTTCAATGTTCACGGTGGCCCCTCTATTTCGACATCTCCGTCTCTCCTTCCCGGCATTTATTCTGGCTCATTTATCCCTCGGGATCGGCGCCGGATGTAACCCTGGCTTATGTACCTTTCGTTTTGCCTTTTCGAACTCTCTTTCCCTCTGACAATTCCTTCCTCTCTCTCTTTCTATCTCTATTTGCCAAGTTCGAGTCTAACTATCTACTACAGGCAATAGAGAAACCCGTTACTCTTGTCCATAAGGCACTAAATTACAGGAGTCATTTTTTTTAAATAGGTTCATTATCACGTACTGAACGTAAATGCACAAAATCCTTACAAATTTGGAGGGCGGAAGTGCCGCCATTTTGAAAAAAAATCGTCTCGGGCTATATCTTCGTAACCGTGCACTTGAGGGCAAAAATGGTAATATCTTTTATTGTAGAAAATTAAATTTCCTATCTTTTTTGAGGAATAATTTTTTTCGTATCACTTACCGTTTGCGACTTATACGACTATTATGATTTGTTTATTGACTTTCGGACCTATATCTCTTCTAATAATTGTTTAAACAATAAAATGCTTATAACCTAAGTTTTAAATCTACAAATTTTCTACAACTTTTACTTTAAACTTTTTTTTCCAAAATTAATATTTTAGAAGTTATAATGCGTTCAATGTTGCACTACCGGGTGCAAGGTTAATAAAAACGAGGTATGCATAGTGTGCTGATGAAAATTCAATAAATATGTAAGCACATATTAATGCTAGTGACATGATTAGCAAAAAATAATTTGCCTTCTTACTTGCAAAAAACAGCGACTACCCGTTGAATTTTGTTTTTAATTTATATTATATTTTGTACAATTAAATAGTACTTTACCTTGAATCGGCCTTCGTTTATTATCAAATATTTAATTATACATATACTGAACGACAACAAACGAATAAGAAAACGGGAAATTTACTTTAAAAGACATGGAAAATTTATTTTGAAAAACGTACAACAGAAAATAAATCATAAACCTTCTTTGACTCACAGTTGAATCTTCACCGACCGCTCTCCACCATTCTCTCTTTTTTTCTCTTCTTAGCTCCCCCTTCCGACCGCAGATCTCACGGGGTCTCAGGTGTTAAGTAAAACGTCCAGTGTATGCGAGTCCCTTCCGAAAAACCTCAAGGAATAATCCCAGCTGAACCTTCTAACGCTTCGTTTGCTATCTCGTGAGATCTTCCCCAGAATCATCTCACCCCCTCTTTGTGGTATTTCCCTCTTCCTGTTTCGTTACCGAATTTTCCCGATTCTCCCTTTAAACCCTCGACGAAAGACTCACGAAAAATCGAGCTCTTCTAATGGAAATCTATTTTACGACGAAAATACGCTCTCGTTTATTTTACTACTCCTACGAATTGAGTTTGTGGCGGGAAAACGATCGAATTTGTCGCACGAAATCGAGACAGACTCGAGAGAAAGAAAATACAAATTTATTCGTGAAAATTGTGAGTCTTCTCAGTGAATTCCCTTCGTCAAATGAATAACGATTTCTTCGATTTGGGGCTCTTATAAATTCATTTTAAAAAGCCTTCTCACTTTAAACGCTGACAAAAGGCTATTTGCATGAATTTTTCGATAGATTTATATTATAGATATTGATATAAAAGTTGTGACACTCAATAAACACACTTTCGAAATACATTTAAAAAAAAATTATTCAAGTCGAAAATGGTAGTTAAAAAAATGTCCTACAAAAATTGTGATCATCAGAAACAAAAAAAAACAAACGGTTTTAGATTCAGTATGTTAATGGCTATATCGCATATCATGCGATTTTTTATATATGTAAAAGTAACAAAATGGCGGACATTTTTCGAAAAAACAACAAAAAGCGTGTTTTTCACCGTTTTTGGTAGAAAAAAAGTAAATATCAAAATTTTAAAAAATCCTTGATATAAGCTATAGCCATAGTTGTTATGCCATAGCTATCTCCTTAGTTGAGTATGTGGTTGAAATTTCATAAGTATCGATTTAGTAGTTTCAAAGATTTTATCAACAAGCCGTCGATAAACGCTGTTTCGAAAAAACGCGTTTAAAGTTAGCAGTAAAATAAAGTAAAGGTCACACAAAAACACAGTTCCACGCGGAAAAAAAGTATATGCGAAAATATATTTTTGATGTATGAAATATGTATGAGAAATATATAATTCATGTATCGCAAATATATGAGAAATATATGAGAAATATATGAGAAATAACCAACTTTCTGCCGTATTATGCATGAACATTATATGAAAGATATATGAACAAATATACTTGGAATACATTAACTTGTATGTATAATAACTTATCTATATATGCGATATATATCACATATAGATCTAACATCCATAATTTATATATAATTTTTATATTAATCTTACAGCTAATATATATCTGACATACATGATTTATATATTTTTTATATATTCATAATATATGTGAAATACATAATATATATCTTGAGTCAAAAATAGGGCCCTAATTTATGACCACTAACATCGATCTCGATTGTCATAAAAAATATGATAGGCATAAATAATGGGATCAGTACATGTACAATTTGTGTATGTATGTGTTTATGACCGGGAAAATTTGGGTTTTGGGAAACGATGTGAAATCCTGGGGGACCGGGAATCGAACCCGCGATCTCTCGATTGCCAGTCGAGTGCTCTTCCGACTGAGCTACGCCAGGCCACTTGCAATACTAGATTCGGATCGTCCACTTATTCATTGTACTGAATTACAATTTTTATGTAAAAAAAATTGAACAAAGTGCAAACCGTACTTGAATTGTAATTTTTAATGTTAATTATTATAATTTACAAAGGAAATATGTAAGAGAAGTTAAATTATTTATTTTAACATCATTGAAATCAACTATTGTAGTAATGGAAAGAAAAAAGACCAAAATTACGGAAAAAAAATTGAATTTTTTTTTAACAAGAAGTTATTTGAATCTCATCTTCGGTAAAATGTCAAAAATTTTGTCCTTTTACGTAGAATTTTATAAGTTTTTTTGAAAAAATTGGAATGGGTCCCATTGAAAGAAAATCCAATTTTTTAGCTTAAGGCAGCTAAAAAACATTTTTTAAAAATCTTCTCAGGTCTCGATATTTTGTTCAAAAAGTACATTGAAAAACAAAAAAAAATAACCTCCTAACAAATTAGAATATCTTGGTTATTGTAAAAGTTATGATCATTTTAGAAATATTTTTTGAAAAATCAATGACTTCGGTATGGTTTAAGATAAAGAGTTAAAAATTTACATGGATAATTCTTTTTGCACGTATAATACCATATTAAAATATTTAAAAACTCATAGGGGGTGACCGACAAAACGTCGTTGAATTGATAGGAACCTGTAATTTTATTATATAAAGTAACAAATTTATATAATAAAAACATATATTTCATATTTTCATATAGATTGTGCATGAATATATCATATGTTCTTTTTGCATTTCAAAGTATATAAATATGTACCCATATTATATTTTTTATGTACTACAAATGTATTACAGATATATGTGAAATATAATATAGATATATAATTTATTAAAATATTAATATATATATATATTATATTTTTTATACACTACAAATGTATTACAGATATATGTGAAAATGTAATATAGATATATAATTTAACATAGAAAAATATGAAAGCGATATATTTAATATGCATAAGCTTATAAGAGAGATGCATTCCATATATATCCGTCATATATCTCAGATATAATATTCATACTTGTCTCATGTATGACGAATATACCAATTTTTGCCGTTTTGTATGACATGTATGAATTATATATCTGAGATATATGACGAATATACTTTTTTTCCGCGTGGGGTTAGACTCCTCCAATCTTCATAAAATTTTAGTATGATACTTTTCGATACGTATACTTTCAAAAAATCGTTTTTTCGAAAATTGTAAACTGAGAAGACCCTAACATCAATTTTCTAGAAAAATAAGCCAAGAAACTCACAAATTCTGCCGAGTAAAAAATCTTATTTTTCTGTAAATTAATCGTTAAACATTTTTTACTTCAATTAAAAATTCTTTAATCTGTATCAAACCTCGTGACATTTAATGGTAACTTTTCAAAGATCGCGAAAAGTCATCTGACATTGGAGAATTCTCGTGACAAATTCCCATGTTTGGTCGCCCCGGATTAACTTGGAATAACTTGAATAAACTGACCGCGAATAATTTCAAATGTATATATATTATCATTGAATATGATAAACCGCGTCGTCTCCAAGATACAACGTTATAATTCCCCGATCATCGGTGGTTGAATTATAAAATAGTTTTCCGATCGCGCGAAGAATCATATCGGCTCGCTCCACGGACTACTTATCTTCTTTTTCCGCGCAGGATTCATTGGAGATCGCGTCTTAAGCCTCAAGCCCGTATCATCCGAAACGCCACACACGCATTTCGCCGTATGTTTTCTTGGAGGGATTTCTCGCGTCCGGGAGAATCCAGCTGATGCGCGTCGCGAGACTCGACAACTGGAAGGCCTTTCGACACTCGGGATCCAATACGAGAGAATGAAATGAAGAAGAAGAAGAATAAGAAACGAAGAAGGAGAACGTTGAAACGAAGCAAAAGACCCGGTGAGACACACGTAGACGCGAGTAATGAGACGTCCGAACGAGATTCTCTTCTCCGAGAAATCGACGAGAGAAACGCGGACAAGAGAAAACCGGCTCTCCACAAGCCTCTTACCAAGAGCTGTACATGCAAACACACACACGATTGCATTTATTCCCATTGCTATCGAGATGCGACGTGAGTGCGAATCGGCAGAAAAAAAGATGTAATTAAAAAATACAAAATCCTGGATGTCTCTGATTGAGGATGGGATTTTTTCGAAAAAAAAAACGATAAATCCGGCGAATCGCGTTATTTCTCAAATCAGCAAATTGAAAAAGAATTTAAAATGATTTTGAACCGAAGAATAATGTCGAGAAGAGAAATTAAAAGAATACAAATAAAGGGTGCTTATCGGCAGGGACATCTTTGTCTCGCACTCACTCGATCTTTTGCGGCCATTAACGCGACCCATCGCGGCATTAACCGCGCGACAACCGGAAAATCCTGCGGTTAGCGTCGCCACGTCGGAGGACGATTGCGAGAAATATATATATATATATATATATACACAAAACGGATAGAGGGCGGTGTCCTCATCTTTGGCGCATTCCACTGACGACCGCATATCGTGAAATGCCCGAAGAGTAAAGCTCATCCTTTGGCTCTCTTGTCTGCGAATCGTCGCTGGGTGAAATTTTTGTCAGATCGGTGAGACAGATTACGATTTTCTGCAGATTACCAATTTTGACAATTTTTCAACTTGATACAAGGGAATGAAGGAAAACCGGGATTCAATCGCGATAATCCTAAAGAGGGAGCATTTTGAGAGTTAGGGAAAAATGTTCTCTTTTGCGTTACGTTCCGTACGTAGAAGGGAAGTTGCAAAAAGATTACATGTACAATTGCGATGGGGCAATTACTAGTTGATTCTAGGCCCTGACACGCCATGCCTGATCGGACTTTCCTGGCAAGACCCTGACATGGAACCCAACTCGACCCTTAAACATTATATTGAATCATCGCTTTTCAGTCAGTGCCCTACATGATGGGAATATGAACAGTTCCCGACGAGGTTCTTCTTACACTTTCGCGCAACATTTTTTCATTATAACTCTGGTAGGACCCTGACATGGAACCCAACAACTCAACCCCTAGACATTACATTGAATCATTGCTTTTCAATCAGGGCCCTGCATTATGGGGATATGAACGGTTCCCGACGAGGTTCCTCTTACACTTTCACGCAACATTTTTTCGTTATTACTCTGGTAGGACCCTGACATGGAACCCAACAACTCGACCCTTAGACATTACATTGAATCATTGCTTTTCATTCAGTGCCCTGCATGATCGGAATGTGAACAGTTTCCGACGAAGTTCTTCTTACATTTTCACGCAACATTTTTTCGTTATTACTCTGGTAGGACCCTGACATGGAACCCAACAACTCGACCCTTAGACATTACATTGAATCATTGCTTTTCATTCAGTGCCCTGCATGATCGGAATGTGAACAGTTCCCGACGAAGTTCTTCTTACACTTTCACGAAACATTTTTTCGTTATCACTCTGGTAGGACCCTGACATGGAACCCAACAACTCGACCCCTAGACATTACATTGAATCGTTGCTTTTCAATCAGTGCCCTGCATGATGGGAATATTAACGGTTCCCGACGAGGTTCTTCTTACACTTTCGTGCAACATTTTTTCGTTATTACTCTGGTAGGACCCTGACATGGAACCCAACAACTCGATCCTTAGACATTACATTGAATCATTGCTTTTCAATCAGTGCCCTGCATGATGGGAATATTAACGGTTCCCGACGAGGTTCTTCTTACACTTTCGCGCAACATTTTTTCGTTATTACTCTGGTAGGACCCTGACATGGAACCCAACAACTCGATCCTTAGACATTACATTGAATCATTGCTTTTCAATCAATGCCCTGCATGATGGGAATATTAACGGTTCCCGACGAGGTTCTTCTTACACTTTCGCGCAATATTTTTTCATTATCACTCTGGTAGGACCCTGACATAGAACCCAACAACTCAACCCTTAGACATTATATTGAATCATTGCTTTTCAATCAGTGCCCTGCATGACCGGAATGTGAACAGTTCCCGACGAGGTTCTTCTTACACTTTCACGAAACATTTTTTCGTTATTACTCTGGTAGGACCCTGACATGAAACTCAACAACTCGACCCTTAAACATTATCTTGAATCATCGCTTTTCAATCAGTGCCCTACATGATCGGAATATTAACGGTTCCCGACGAGGTTCTTCTTACACTTTCGCGCAACATTTTTTCGTTATTACTCTGGTAGGACCCTGACATGGAACCCAACAACTCGACCCTTAGACATTACATTGAATCATTGCTTTTCAATCAGTGCCCTGCATGATGGGAATATTAACGGTTCCCGACGAGGTTCTTCTTATACTTTCGCGCAACATTTTTTCGTTATTACTCTGGTAGGACCCTGACATAGAACCCAACAACTCAACCCTTAGACATTACATTAAATCATTGCTTTTCAATCAAGTGCCCCGCATGATCGGAATGTGAACAGTTCCCGACGAGGTTCTTCTTACACTTTCACGAAACATTTTTTCGTTATTACTCTGGGTAGGACCCTGACATGAAACTCAACAACTCGACCCTTAAACATTATCTTGAATCATCGCTTTTCAATCAGTGCCCTACATGATCGGAATGTGAACAGTTCCCGACGAGGTTCTTCTTACACTTTCACGAAACATTTTTTTGTCATCACTCTGGTAGGACCCTGACATGAAACCCAACAACTCGAACCTTAGACATTACATTGAATCATCACTTTTGAATCAGTGCCCTGCATGATCGGAATATGAACAGTTCCCGACGAGGCTCTTCTTACACGGAAAAAACGACCTAGCTGCTTCAACCAACCAGCTTAATGCTCTGAGCGCCAGAAGAGAAATTAGTTGGATCAACTAGATAGTTGGTTGGGTCAACTAACCAACCTTATTTATTAGTTACCACAACTAAGTCGATTAGTTGTGCTAACGGAAAAATTGGTTTGGTTAGTTTACTCAACCAACTATCTAGTTGATCCAACTAATTTCTCTTCTGGCGCTCAGAGCACTAAGCTAGTTGGTTGAACCAACGAAGTCGTTTTTTCCATGTACACTTTCACGAAACATTTATTCGTTATTACCCTGGCAGGGTCCTGATGTCCTCATCTATCGAGATAATCCTTGAGTATCAAATTACAATAACCGGCTTTGAATCCATGTTCTGCATGACCAGAAAAAGTCTTGTCCATCTATCATCCAAATTATATCGATAATGTAACGTGCAATGTCCGTTCATTGGTGCATACAATATTGAACCTGCAGCTCCATACGTCTACCGAATACACAGAAAATTACGTGTCGTATTCGTGTATACACTGTATATACATTGTAAATACCCTTGAATCTGCAATGCCGAGAAATAAGAAAATTAAGCCTCACAAACATTTGACAGAACATTTGACATTTAACTTCACGCGCGCTCTCTCTCTCTTACTTTCATTGCAGAATAGAGGAATTTATGGGGTAGATAAGCGATCCTCTCTGCCTCTCATATCGCTCTGTCGAGAAGTCTTATCTCTCTCTCGCTCTCTAATTCTTTTTTTCGCCGCTGATTCATTCTAGAAAACCCGTGTCCATGTCCACATTACCCGGGCTAATTCTTGCACCAGTTCTGTTAATGCATACTCGCGAGAAAATAATAAGATAGACGAAGATCGAGATGTTATTTGAAATTCTCACCTGGAAGGATTTTTTAATAACGCGGTTGGTGGGCAATAACGAGCCATTCTAGAGTGAAATAATCAGCGCCCCATACAATGAGGTGTCCACGAAAATTTATTCGTGTTTTTTTCACTGGTCACTGGCTGACGTGGGCGCCAGAGTATCAGATTACTCGAGATGAAATTCTAAGATCACCCGGAAAGATCCGAGAAGAATTTTGTTGATCTCTCAGAGAATTTGAAATTTATTACAAACCCAATCAATCAATAAATTAGCGAATATCATGACCCTACAGTGAAGACAACGCCGTTAAGTTTGGACCTTTCTAACCTCTCACAAACTGGTTCGAATCATGCAGTCATTTATCATCAATGGCTTCGTCGTTTGTCGATATTTTTGAGTTCAAAATAATCGGGACATCGAACCTCGGAACATCAAACTGTGAAGCCATTTTATTTTTTCCCAGCATCAGGCCATCCACGATGGTCCATTTAAGCCCCACATTCCTCCCCCGACCAAGTATAAATCATTTGAACCATACACGGTCATCGACAATGGGGACAATGCTCATTTTTCTGCTTCTCTCTTGGCTCGACGATGGAGTGGCACACACTGAGTGTGATAACCCGTTCCCAGCAAGGACGAAAAAATTCCCTCGGTGAATTTGCGACCAGAGAATGAGAGAGGGAATGAGAAAGGCGCAAACGAATGGCCAATAGTCGAGATCTCAAGTGATAGCGGAGGCCTAGAACAATTGAGCGTTGCCCTTCGCCATGAACAAACAAAAAAAAGGGCTCCAAGCGACACAAATTTGCGATTAAAAAACGTGCGCGTTGCGCCATTTTGTTTGTCAAACGGGGCTGTAATATATATATATATAAATCGTTGGAATGAAGCGAAAGCGGAATTTGCACCAGCAAAACAAGCTGCGTCGTGCGTGTATTATAAGTTGCTGGAGCGTTTATATATACGCTTTGCTTGTTATTTATGATGTACTATGTACCATACTGTATGTACCAATATAGGGGGCAAAATGGACACCATAATATAACGCAGCCAAAACTCTACTCTGAGAACAAATTCGGTGCTTTTCAACCAAAAATACCGTTTTTATCCTATCGATAAAAACGGTGCGGCGAAAAAAAAAATTGGAGGGCAAAATGGACACCACCTGAAAGTTCTGTTTTTTTCGAAAATTCAAGTAAATGTGGAAAAAACGATTTCCTTTGCTTTTGACATCACCTTAACATTCGAGATACTTGAACCAAGGCTGTGTGGCGTATTTTTGCAATTTAATTTTTGGCAGAAATCAATTCTAATCGTAGTTGCATTATCTAATAATTTTTTTACGATTGTAGAGGTGGCCTTCCTGCTTCTGGTAGCTCATTTTGCTGAGTTCCTAGGATTATCCAAGTATTTTAGTAAAAGTGGATTACCATAATATCATACCATACCATAATACCATAATACCATAAGAGCATGTTGAGGTGTTTTTTTTCTTGAACGCGATGAGAATGACAATTTTTGAAAAAAATGTTCCAATTTTTTATGGGGATTTGTCATGAAATTATCAAAATCTAGATCTGATTTGTGTGAGTGAGTCAATTTAGGTATTTTAACGCCAATTATAATGATAATTCCCTCAGTTTCTAATCTTTTAGATTTTCAATTTTTTTCGATAATTTCGGAGGTGTCCATTTTGCCCCCCTTCCCCTATATGTATATATGTAGACACACAAAATATATAGTAAAATCGCGAGGCATAGAGGTTCACGCGCACCATTCTCTCTTCTCTTCTTTTTTTTATCCTACCCCTTTTCTCGCTGCTTTATATATATATATTTATATATATACTATATATGTTGCGGTGGCCATTATATTGTTTTGAATTAAGCTCGCAACGCGCGGACTACATGTGACTGGGCTTAAGCACAGGGAAGCCCGTTTCCTCGCGCTCGCTGTTTTAATATAAGGGTTTTGGATTTCACGTACCCCCGATTTTTTTTTCTACCTTCCTTCTCTCTTCCTTGCCACCATATTTTTTTTTTAACCCTCTCTCTTATTATACGCGTCCGGAGGTTCGTTGTAAAAACTCGTACGACTCTGTACCATTCGCTGGTGTGGGTTTCACTGCTCGTTCTGTCCGCGTTTTCTCTCTGTTTCTGTCGTCGCGCGTCGTTACCTTTTTTTTCTTTTTTTTCCTCCCCTCTGCGCCATGAGTAGAAACAACAAAAATTCTTCGATACCGACCCCAGTCTGACGCACACTTTTTCATCCCCTTTCTTCTCGACGGTGACGATGACTATATAGATATATATTTTTCTATTTTAATTGGTGGCGTAGGGCGGAGTTTTTCCCACATTTGCGTGCTTTCCCATTTCGCCCATTACAATCTCTCTCTCTCGTTCTCCTTCTCGCAAATCGTGGTGCTTTCCATTTCTGCCTCGATTCCTTCATGACTTTAGTAACACGAACATTTTAAGAAATTCCTTGCGGTTGAAAAAAGGATTTTCCAAATTTCCACTCATCAAGTTAGTACCGCGACAACCTCAAAAAAAATTTACACAGCATGTGCATATTTACAGGGTTGATGATTATTTTGATTTGTAGTAAGTACATCCGATCACCCTTCCGTTTCCCCTACACGCGCTCCCTCCGCTTGCAGAATTTATGTTATGATACCAAAAACGTTCTAATGGTTATTTTTTGGAAACTAGACGGTAAATCATCCTGATTTTTTTTCACATAATTCGTGACATCCCGTTCGAGCTTCCTTCAGTTTTTGAACAACTTCGTAATTTTTGTTTAGACAGCAGAATCAATAATGTACCTATGCCTATTAATATTTATCCCCCAAAAGTGTGTGCAAAGTTTCAACGAAATTAGGAGCCTCGTTGTGGAGATATTAAATATTTTTAAAAAAACGTGATTTAACATGCGCTCTTATGGCAACACATGAAAAACCGGTACTATTCGTTCTGTCGTTCACGAACCTGAAATGCCAACAGTTTGAAAAAAATGTATGATCTAGTCCTATATGTAAGAAAACCGTGTGCAAAAGTGTTCCTGCATGAGGAGATTTTTTGCTGAGTAATTAATTCAAACGTATAAAAAGATTCTGAAAATTGGTAAAAAGGAAGCGTGGCGCGACAACACTGCGTATTGGGCCCGGGCTATAGCCTCAACTCGCATGCGCATGCGCAATGGGCTGACGCGGGATTTTTGAATGAATGAGCACCACAGCGATCAAAATTCTGGTTTACCTTCTTACATCCTACTCCTTATATTCGATTTTTTACCCTAATAACGTTCTTTCATTTCTTATGTCTGTCGGCAATTTGTTGTAAAACTCAAATCCTCTGTACACCAATGATTTTTCAGCAGTTTTTGTTCTGCAGAATGTCACTGCTAGGTTGCCTCGATTTCTCGTATTATACTCATGACTTTCATTCACTCGTTGTACCTTTTTATTTAAATACTCTGGTTTTACTCTGTCTATAATTTTATATGCTATCACACATACATTGAAATACATTCGCTGGTTCACGCTCAAGTATCATCAGGGTTGCGAAATTTTTAATGAAAAAGTAATGCATTAACCATTACTTTTTCATTGACCATTAAAATTTAATGGTTATTGGAAATTATGTTCATTGACCATTAAATGTTAATGGTTAATGAAAATGCAATTGCATTAAAACAAAGTAATGCATTATTTGCAACCCTGCCCATTACAATGCAGTGTGTAATAGAAAAAATTTCCATTACCCATTGCAATGTAATGTGTAATGGACAAAACTTTGATTGCAATTTTGGGAATGGAAAAATATAGATGAATAAATTATTGCAATTTTGCATTACATTTTATTGACTTAGGACTTAGATTTTCACCTTAAATTCTAAAACGCATCTATATTATAATTCTAAGAATCTAAGTCCTCAGTCAATGAAATGTAATGCAAAACTGCAATAATTTATTCATCTATATTTTTCCATTCCCAAAATTGCAATCAAAGTTTTGTCCATTACACATTACATTGCAATGGGTAATGGAAATTTTTTCTATTACACACTACATTGTAATGGGCCGGGTTGCATATAATGCATTACTTTCTTTAATGCAATTGCATTTTCATTAACCATTAACCATTGAAATTTAATGCATTAAAAAAAGTAATGTATTATTCGCAACCCTGGGTATCATAATCCCATTAGCATTTCTTTTATCGGCTTATATCGATTGTTTTGTGTTCTTTGTAATAATTGCATATTGAATTTGCTGAAATTCAACATTATATGTAGTACTGCAGTATTCGAAGTGTGGGGCTATCAAAGTTTGAAATATCGTTTTTCTCGTGAATATTGTCAAATGTTTATTTATTCTGTGTGAGAAATTAACTTTTTCAACTGCCTTTTTGACTGTATATAGAGCGTGCTGATTGAACGACAAATTTTCGTCTATTACTCCCAAGTACTTTGTTTCCTAAGTACTTATTAGAATTTCTATTGCGAATAAGTTATGAAATAATGGGAAGCATCGGAGTAAATAAATTACTCAAAAATACACCTTAGAATAAAAATGGAAGATTATCAAGCTAAGTAAGCATCCCTCGAGGGCAGCAGGAATGAATGAACTTACAAGGGGAGGTCATCAACGTGGCCTCACCGATTCGATCCATTTTTGTCAGGCGTGTAGGCCTCGACTAGGAGTATAACAGGTGCAAATAGTAAGACCCGCTTCTCAACCAATTGCGAGAAATTCGATATCGAAATCGATGAGAATCTCCCTACTTCGTGCAGTACTCAGTAAGTATAATAAGATAAAATAAATGAAAATATTGATTTTGGACAAGTTTTCGTGTATATTTTCTTGATTTCCAATCTCCTAAAAAAAGAAAAAAAAATCCGTTGCCTTCACATAACAAGTATATGCAGGCAACGGAATATTTCGATGTCGAATTTCTCGCAATTGGTTGAGAAGCGGGTCTTAATATTTGCACCTGTTATACTCCTAGTCGAGGCCTACACGCCTGACAAAAATGGATCGAATCGGTGAGGGCACGTTGATGACCTCCCCTTGTTAGATAAATTCGGACGATTTCTTATGATTTCATTCGTGATCGCATGCAAAGTGGTTCAATGATTTCACAAGTGAATGACCTTTCGGCCTCTACGAAAAAAAAGCTAATTGATGAAAAACTGTGGATGGATAAAGGTTGCAAAAAATTGGGAGTGCTTTTCGACTCGGTATAGAGATGGTTGAGGAAGTCAATCTGAGAGGCTAGAAAAGTTTGATTTGACTCGGGACGACCCACACACGTGTGTTATGCATATAACTTGTATTAAGAACGTGATCTCGTAGGTAGTTCAGGGTGGTAGTTGAGAACTGTACAGTTTGTTGGGTGAGTGTGAGTGCGTGTGTGTGAGGCAGAGGGCAGTCTCTCGTCGAGACACGCTCGTTGTCGGAAATAACGACATAATGACACGGTAGAGAGGAGATGAGTGCCGCGAGGTAGGTAAATCCGAGACAAACCACGAAGGGAGAGAGAGAGAAGGAAGAGAGTTCTCTTCTCTCAGCGTATTCTTGCTGAGTATCGGAAACGAGAATTCGAGAAGGCAGCAACTGCCGACGAAGGAGGGAATAAAGGAGACGAATAAGGCAACACCGAACGATGCGAGAACGGGCAAATTGTCGGCGATATACCGAAAAAGATTATATATGTATATATAAACGAGTTAGAATAGAAGCTTAAGGAAATTGTTATTCCTCCAAAACGTACGAAAAAAATAGAAAAATCATGAATAATTTCTCGAATGAAAAAAACGCCCAATCATAGAAGGAAATAACTCTCCTCTGGAATATGAATAAACGCTCGAGCTGAAAATTGTGAAATTGGCCATGCACTTGGCGTTTTCACTGTTAAGCATATGTTATAGTTCACAAAAACTAACGACACTTACATGAATAAGGACCTTGAAAATTGGATCCAGTTAACGAGGTAAGCGGCGCTAGTTCGACCGATCGAAGTTTCACGGCAAAAAGTGAGAAACATTCAGTGATATTTCAGAGTGCATCCGGTGGCAAATTGGAGCCACTTTCGTGGCAGTTGTGGTTGGATTCAGTGATATTGCTTGATTTTGACATTTTTGACAATATCGAGGGGAAAATTGACAAATGAGTTGATATTTTGCAGTAATAGATGAGGAATTGAATTCTATGATATTTTACGAAACAAAATGCGTAATAGATAGAGTTCCACGATCAATCGTCGAAATATTGAATATTGGATTAGGTTCGTTTGACCATTACCGAAATAATGTATAATGGATAAAATTTAATTGACCATTGCCAAAATAATGGATAACAGCTGAAATCCCATTATTCATTATCAAAATAATGCATAATGGATGAAATTTAATTGATCATTAACAAATTAATACACAATGGATAAAATAAGTTGAAGTTCCGGAATAATGGATAAGGAATTGATGTCTATTATTTATTATTGAAAAAAAGGCATAATGGATGAAATTTAATTGATCATTAACAAATTAATACACAATGGATAAAATAAGTTGAAGCTCCGGAATAATGGATAAGGAATTGATGTTTATTATTTATTATCGAAGAAAATGCATAATGGATAAAATTCAATTCCCCATTGCCAAAATAATGGATGACAGTTGAAATTCCATTATTCATTACCAAAATAATGCATAATGGATGAAATTTAATTGATCATTAACAAATTAATACACAATGGATAAAATAAGTTGAAGCTCCGGAATAATGGATAAGGAATTGATTTCTATTATTTATTATCGAAGAAAATGCATCATGGATAAAATTCAATTCCCCATTGCCAAAATAATAGATAACAGTTGAAATTCCATTATTCATTACCAAAATAATGCATAATGGATGAAATTTAATTGATCATTAACAAATTAATACACAATGGATAAAATAAGTTGAAGCTCCGGAATAATGGATAAGGAATTGATGTTTATTATTTATTATCGAAGAAAATGCATAATGGATAAAATTCAATCCCCTATTGCCAAAATAATGGATGACAGTTGAAATTCCATTATTCATTACCAAAATAATGCATAATGGATTAAATTTAAATGATTATTAACAAATTAATCCATAATGGATAAAATAAGTTGAAGCTCCGAAATAATGGATAAGGAATTGCTATCTATTATTCATTATCGAAGAAAATGCATAATGGATAAAATTCAATTGCTCATTGCCAAAATGATGGATAACAGTTGAAATTATTAATCACCAAAATAATGCATAATGGATAAAATTTAATTGATCATTAACAAATTAATACACAATGGATTCAATAAATTGAAGCTCCGGAATAATGGATAAGGAATTGATGTATATTATTTATTATCGAAGAAAATGCATAATGAATAAGATTCAATAGTCCATTACCAAAATAATCGCTTAATGTCGCTCTTTGGACGCTTCACCACAGCGATAAAATTCCAAAACTCTAGAAAACTCTAACATAGAATGTCAAACGAGGATCGAGTATGAAAAAACCCTTTCGAGTCTGAAATGACGTGTCTGTAAGCTTACATCTCTATAGAACAGTTTTGCGAAAATACACGAAAACGCAAAATATTTTCTCTCTACATTGCTCTCTTTATTTCTCTCTCTCTCTTCCTCCCACCCTCTGTTTCTATCTCTCTCTCTCATTCGATTCTATGCACTTGATGCAGCCTGCGGGCAACGAGAGGCGCACGAATCAATTTTGCACGGGGCTCGAGCAAAAACCGACCTCACGTGCGAAACTAATACACACGTAGACGTACATTAGGGTGATGCAAAAAAAAATCTTTCATTTCTGAATCGCAAAAAAAAAAAATATGATTCTTTATATTGCATTTTCAATTATCTATTGAATCTATCATCTCATCAATATAAAAAAAAAAATGATTAAAAATATATATTCCAAAATTGACGATGCCATTGGAAAATTGAATTATGTTTTTTACCGTTTTGCGCGCCATTTTTAGGTATATTTTCAATTTTCTATTGAATCTATAAGCTCACAACTAAGAAAAAAATAATAAAAATTACATTTTCCCAAATATTGTGCAAACAATCTCTGGAAGATGCAATTAAGAAATGATAATCAATTAAAATAAAAAATAAATACTTTTAAACGAAACAAAATAAAAATTTGCAAAGTCCAACGGAGCTTCCAGGATCTAGAATTATGTTTCTGAAGGATTCACCATTATAGGCACAATATTTGGTTCATCGTATATCAGAATTTTTTGCTCCGATAATGAAATAAAAGGCGATTTTTTTTTCTTTTTTTGTATCACCCTAATGTACTTGTGTACTAAATATTTCGTGCATTTTGTTGGTGCAAATGTGCAGGGTGTACAAAAGTAAACCGAAAGCCCGCGAACCGTTGGGAACTTTATCTCACTCGTGAGAGAACCTGCCGGAAAATCTCATTGATCACGGAGCAACCCCCTCGACCGGTTGAGGGTTGCGATATATATACCCCGAGAGAGAGAGAGAGAGAGAGAGAGAGAGAGAGAGAGAGAGAGAGAGAGAGAGGTGCCTCTTGATTTTATCACTTTCGATCCTCCCTCTCCGTCCCTCTCCCCCCACCCTCCTCTCAATGTCCCGCGGACCGCAATGAAACGCGTTGCGTGCAACTGCAATAGGAGGGGGGGGGGGTAATGCCCCCCTCCCCTCCTCCTCTTCCTCCGGTGCACGTGCAACGTGACTCAAACCAAGCGAAAAACTGTTCAGCAGCATTTCGAGAGTATTTTTTTTTGGGCAATTTTTTTTTGCGTTTATTTTGTTTGTAACACGCGGCCGAAAAAGGGTGGACCTACCGTTTAACGCGACCTTTTTCGCGTGACAGTTCGTTATCGACTGTAGCCTGCGCCACCGAGAATTTCAGGCTTCTTTTTTTTTCGAACTTTCCTCTTTTTTGAGCCCATCCTTCTTTTTAGTGTCTTCAGCTGTTTCGCCCTGCAAGGTTTGTCATCGTAACGAGCCCTAGGGCAACGCGATATCGTAGATATTGGAGTGACTCGAGTAGTCTTTTTTTTTAGACGAGACTTTTTTCCTTTCACTCGAGAAGAATTAACATCTGGAGAATAATTCACGAAATACACTACACTCCCGGTTTCGGTAACACGCCGGAGGTTTGTTACCCAAACCGAGAGGCTATATATAGTGCTCTGAACTCGACACGTTCCGCACAGAGCCAATGTAAACACCTGATTTTTTCTAGGAACGCAGCGCGCCGAGCCAAGGCCGTGAGATTTGTTACCGTAATCGAGAGTATCGCGTTTCAAGCCGAGAACCGGGTAATTTTTTCTGCCATCTTCTAGGCAATTGATTTTGTTGTTGGAATATGTTCGGAGGTGTCTGGGTCTAAATTTCAAATGGCGGGACAGGGGCATTGAGCTTCAGCCGCCATCTTGAAAATAGCGTTTTATTAAATATCTCGCGAACCGTGCATCGTACGACGAAAACTGTTGAGATCATTTTTGTAGATAAGAAAATTCTCTACAACTTTTGTTGAATACTTTTCCCCGTATAGTGCACAGATGTTTATTTATAGTCGGTCAAAGTTTTTTCAAAATGGTTTTTGCTAAATATATAGTTAACGGTTGGTGATTAAAAAAAAATGGTGGTGAGGAAATTTGTAGAGCATAAAATTTCCAATAATCTTTATCTGAAACTTTTTTCTGTAAAATCAATAGTTTAAGAGCTAGAGCTTGGTAAATGTTGCACCGCGCGAATTGTTACAGGAAATATTGGTCGTAGTTAGTCAGATGGATAAAATGGATAAAATTTATCCGTTGAAATAAAAACGGTCATTTGTATAAAAACAGTCTTATTTGTCGAAATAAAAAATGGCGGAGAATTGATGAAAAAAAGGAGTTAGGTTGATTTTAGGTTTAAATTAATGGGGACTCACCATAGAGACGGGAATCGGTCCTCCAGCGCCGTTGGGATAAGGATACGGTGAAACGAGGTAGCCCATGTTGAATGATGATGTGTGAGGCGTCGGATCCACCTTTCCTGCTCAAACAAACAAAAATTCACGTTTATTACAGATAACCGAGTTGTGGTTATTCAAACGAACATTTGTAATACTAAATATTTATAATAACATTTTTATTAATAAATGTTATATCAATAGAGCTTAATGTTACTTTATAACTTCCTGTTTTACGGTATTAACCGTATTACCCCGTTTTGATCGCGATGAAAAGAAAAAAAATGGACGCCATTGAAGTTTACATCGTTTGAATGCAACGGAAATAACTTATTTCTTAATACAATTAATTCTTCGTAAGAAGTTAAAAAATAAAAAATCGAGGGATTTCGTGGAATAAAAAATGTCGACTCAACATCTAAACAATATCTAACCAACAGTTTAGACGCTTATATTGAAGATCCTGAGCGTCTCCCAAAAATTGTCAATTTTTTTTCTTAGAACGGAATTTTTTTTTCAATTTACAAATATCATCACAACCGCCATTTTTAATTGAACGTTTTTGACGATAAATTCATTAAAGCGAAGATTTATGACGATGGCGTCGAAGGATATTCGGGTCCTTGAACTCCCTCGACCCAAACACCTTTTTTTTGTTTAGTTTTTATCGACGGAAATATAATACTCGTTACAACAACCTGGCAGAAAACTCGCTGAGGTGTGAACGCTTCGAGAAATATCGAAGTTCCCGAGACGAGGAGAAAAAAAGGATCCCCCAATGCCAATATATGTATACACATTCCCTCCGGCAACACTCCTTTTTTGTTCGAGTGTCGCGTTACTCTCTCGATTTCCCCTTAACCCTCTTTGGGAGGGTCCTGAATTCTCCTTCAAGTTTCGTGTACCTCAGAAACAAGAGAAAGAGAGGGACAGAGACAGAGAAAGTGAGAGGATGGAAAAAAGAGGTATCGATGCCGGTACGATTAGCGCGGAATCGCGAGAGCATTTCTCCTCTCCCCTTTTCAGACTCTTTCCACCGATCGTCTGGAAGTCGAAATGGGAGTCGCGATTCTCCGTCCGACTCCATTTTGGTCCAGGACCTCGAAAGTCGAAAAGAAAGAAAAAAAACATGCGCTGTAATAACAAAACCCAGGAATCCCCATTTTACAATACCCTTTTTTTGTTTCAAAAATTCAAAAAGTGGCCTGTAACTCTATAATAAGGATCTAAAAAAAATGTGCCGCACGTAAGCAATCCGGAAAAGTGTTATGAACAAAATGAAACGTCGTAGGATAAGATTCTTCAAGCGGTTTGGTCAGGATCGTGCATAGCGCAGTGAAACTCAAAAATTGATGTATGAGAGAACCACCTCAAAGGTTCCAACTAGCGTCAAAAATGTCTTCATTGTATACGTCAAATGATGGACCATTGATAACGTTTACACGTATTCAATGAATATTTATATTAATGTTTAAAAATCGGCATTTTGACGCTGACTCGGTCCCCTTAATACTTCAGACTTCTGGCGATATTTCCTTCGTTGAGAAGATTTTGTGGTAGCTCATTTGGATAGCTCATGAGTCTTTGCTCATAATTCGTGCTTTCAGAGCTGTGATCTTCACTGTGTCGATTCCAAGATGTACTTTCTCGAGTCTTCTAGCGATATTTGCTTCGTTGAGAAGATTTTGCGGTAGCTCATTTGGATAGCTCATGAGTGTTTGCTCATAACTTGTGCTTTCAAAGCTGTGGTCTTCACTGTGTCGATTCCAAGATTTTCTTTCTTGAGTCTTCCGGCGATATTTTCTTCGTTGAGAAGATTTTGCGCTAGCTCATTTGGATAGCTCATGAGTCTTAGCTTAGAACTCGTGCTTTCAGAGCTGTGGTGGTGGTCTTCTACTGTGACGATTCCAAGATCTTCTTTCTTGAGTCTTTTGGCGATATTTGCTTCGTTGAGAAGATTTTGCGGTAGCTCATTTGGATAGCTCATGAGTCTTTGCTCATAACTCGTGCTTTCAGAGCTGTGATCTTCACTGTGTCGATTCCAAGATGTTCTTTCTCGAGTCTTCTGGCGATATTTGCTTCGTTGAGACAATTTTGTGGTAGCTCATTTGGATAGCTCATAAGTCTTTGCTCATAACTCGTGCTTTCATAGCTGTGGTCTTCACTGTATCGATTCCAAGATCTTATTTCTTGAGTCTTTTGGCGATATTTCCTTCATTGAGAAGATGTTGCTCTAGCTCATTTGGATAGCTCATGAGTCTTTGCTCATAACTCGAGCTGTCAGAGCTGCAGTCTTCATTGTGTCGATTCAAAGATCTTTCTTGAGTCTTCTGAGGATATTTCCTTTATTGCGAAGATTTTGTGGTAATTCATTTGGATAGCTCATGAATCTTTGCTCATAACTCTTACTTTCAGAGCTGATCTTCACTGTGTCGATTCCAAGATGATCTTTCTTGAGTGTTCCGGCGATATTTCTTTCGTTGAGAAGATTTTGCGGTAGCTCATTTGGATAGCTCATGAGTTTTTGCTCATAACTCATGCTTTTGGAGCTGTAGTCTTCACTGTATCGATTCCTAGATCTTCTTTCTTGAGTCTTCTGGCAATATTTGCTTCTTTGAGACAATTTGTGGCAGTTCATTTGGATAGCTCATAAGTCTTTGCTCATAACTCGTGCTTTCAGAGTTGTAGTCTTCACTGTGTCGATTCCAAGATCTTCTTTCTTGAGTCTTCTGGCGATATTTCCTTCATTGAGAAGATTTTGCTCCAGCTCATTTGGATAGCTCACGAGTCTTTACTCATAACTCGTGGCATCAGAGCTGTAGTCTTCGCTGTGTCGATTCGAAGATCTTTCTTCAGTCTTCTGGGGATATTTCCTTTATTGCGAAGATTTTGCAGTAATTCATTTGGATAGCTCATGAGTCTTTGCCCATAACTCGTGCTTAGCTTCAGAGCTGTGGTCTTCACTGGGTCAATTCCAAAACCTTTATGGAGATTGGTATTTGCGATGTAGGTGCATTAGCTATTATTCTGAGGGCTTTAGATTGAAATCTCTGTAGGATTTCAATGTTCGAATTGCTTGCGGTACCCCACAATACCATCTGCCCAGATCGACCTAAAAAAAGCTTTGTACACCCCAATTTTGTTCCAGAGTGCCTTAACATTTAGTGCTAAATCGCGCCCAACTCAAAATTCCACGATAATTGATCGTTGACCGCGCATCTCGCGATATATTCTCATCGGCTCTTGCGCGAACGTTTCATTGATAGAAAATTCCGTCATAGTTGAGTCTCTCGGGCACGCGCGTAAAAAGTGTCAAACGCTGAAACGTCCGACGGTGCCTTATTGCTCGGTTCGACTATCAAGCCTCTTTTCTCCGCTCGTCGTACAATTTATATAACAAAGGACGATTAAATCGTCGCGTATGGAGCGAATGTTTAAAGCTGCGAGGCGACTGCGAGAGGTCTATAAATATAAAGTCATGCAGGCGGCGCGCGCGTGCAAGAGTGAAGTTTAATGCATCAAGACGTCCCCGAGAAGTTTTTGAGCACTGCGAGAATACGCGAAAACGCAATACGAGGCATTGATGGCTCTCGGCGTAAAAATTGAAGAATTGTTGGCCTATTCAAGATCCGCAAAATCGCAGAGGAAGAGAGAGAGAGGGAAGTCGTGGCGAAACCTCGTAGAAGACGTAGTAAAAAAAAACCCCCCGGAAAACCAGATTTTGTTTAATCTCCATAGTACACGAATTTCGATACGCATAAATATAAACAACTATTCGAGGGGAAAGAGACGATATATAAAAAAAAGAATATCAAAGGTGGGAATATAAATACGAGGTTTTGCTAATTTTCGTACACGATTCTCAACGCCGTTAAGAAAATATATTGCTGATGTATTCAAACGATCTTTTCGTTTTGTGAGAGAAATAAAAAGGATGGAAAAAGAGGAGAAAGAGAGGAAAAAAAAGACGTGTATCTATCGCGACTTCTTTTGGTCGTTGAGCCATATTCCAGGTAGACGAAGACGCGACCAAAAAACTTAAGGTGTAGATGTATCCATATACACATTTTTTTCGTATATATTATATTTATAGGGGTAGGCGGGGCAAAATGGACACTGGAGGCAAAATGAACACCTCCAAAATTATTGAAAAAATTGAAAATTAAAAAAATTAGAAAATGAGGGAATTATCATTGTAATCAGAGTTAATCCACTTAAATTTACTCATCCACGCAAAATCAGATCTAGGTTTTGATATGTTCACGACAATTTTAAAAATAAAAAATACAAATAAATAAAAATAAAAATTGTAAAGAAATTGTCATTCTCATCACATTAAAGAAAAAAAACACGTCAAAATACTTTAACAGTATTATGGTAACCCACTTTTACTAAAATACTTAGAAAATCCGAGCACAGAAAAAAACGAGTTCGTTGGCAACCAACTGGTTTGTAAGATACGCTTTTAGTAACTAGTTGGTTGGGGTAACCATTTATGTGGCTACCGCAACTATATTATTGGTTGCTAAATACCCAACTAATGAAAAGTTAGTTACGGGAACCACGAAAATGGTTGCCCCAACCAACTAGTTACTAGAAGCATATCTTACAAACCAGTTGGTTGCCACAACCAACTCGTTTCTTCCGTGAGGAACTGAGCAAAATGAGCTACCGGAAGCAAGAAGGCCACAATCGTAAAAATAGTACATTATATCACGAGGACGTAAAAACATTTTCTGACGAGTGTGAGTTTGCAGGACGAGCCGAAGGCGAGGCTTGCAATCACACGAGTCAGAAAATGTTTTTACGCCGAGTGATGTACGATATTTTATATCACGAGGTGCAATATGGACGTTTTTACGTCCGCTTGCGGACGTAAAAGCGTCCATTATTGTACTGAGTGATATAAAAAATATTAATTAATGCAATTATGATTTAAATTGAGTTTCGCCTAAAATTTATTAAGGTAATTTATTTAAGGTAATTTATTAAGGTAATTTATTAAAGGTAAAGGTTAAGGTAATCTATTTATTAAGGTAATGTGAGAAAAGACGGAAATCGTTTTATCAACGTTTACTGGAATTTTCGAACAAAAAACACAATTTTTAGATGGTGTCCATTTTGCTCCACCCTCCCCTTTATATATGTACAAGAATGAGAGAGAGAAAGAGATGACCAGAGTCTACGTCATTCTTGAGGATCGTCGTCGACGTCCCACGAAACGGGCGAAAGAAAACGCTTTGCAGTCTCTTGAAAGAAAGATAAAAATTGTACCTCGTTCTTGAACGTTGTGCGGTATTTTTCCGTTTGAAAATATAATGGAAGACAGTCCGCGTGTACATGCAAAAGCGCGATTTGTTCGCGAGCAAAAGGACGTAACGAAGAAAGTCGGAACCCACAAAATGGATGCTGAGCACGCCATTTTGTACGCGAGTCAGCGACCGCGAGAAAATCTCTCTTTTCTTAAAATGTCTTTTCTTTTGGGACAGAACAAAAAAAAATCAAATGTCGTAAATTATCCTGAGGAGACATTTTGAACAATGGACTCGAGTGTCGGGATTATGTGGAAAGAATTTTCGACCCACAAAACACAAACAATCGTGAACAATGTGGATCCGAGGAGAAAACTAAGTCGGCAGCGGAAAAATCCATTAACATCAATATCCTGAATCGTTCACTTGATTTTTTTTTCTAACGATAAATACAATTCAAGATTGATTAATTAATTATTTTTTTTGGACAAACTGTTCAAATAGAAAGAATCCTTTAAACTCAATCGTAAAAAAAGAACAATTGAAGCAGAAAATAAAAGCAGCCCGTTTCACAATTTTTTACATGAAATTGTGGACTGTTCAGCATTTTTCAAAATATCAAATCCCAAGTATTTATTATTCAGAATAAAAATATTTAAAAAAAATTCATAGGTCTTTTTAGGGTCAGTAAAATGGTAAAAAAAATCATCAATTAAATTTAAAAATGCTTCAATCAACTCGAAATACCCCGTGTATATTTAACACGTGAATTTATTATTGTTCACAATCTCTCAATCCAACGTGATTGATAAAACGAATGAACGACGAGCCACGATTAATCGTGGTCGTTTAATTAAACGAGAAATCGTTTCAACGAAACATCTTAATATTCGAGCATTTTCAATGCGCATAAACTATACATAAACAAATATTTGGGGGGGGGAGGGGGCAAAATGGGCATCCTAGAAATTTTGCATATGTTTTCGTCTATAGAGCTTGCACAAAAATAGGCATTTGCCAGACATTAATGCAATCAAAAAAAAATCCAAAAACAAAACGTCCTTTTTGATGTTCCAAAAATAAACTCTTGAATCCCAAAGGTTTTTGTTTTCTTAATAATTTTCAGGGTGGCCATTTTTGCCCACCTTTCTCTTGATTCACATCCAAATCCAAAAATTTTGCATAATGAATGAGACTTTATATATACATATTCTCTAATTACGATTGACGAATTCATTAACCTGAAATACCTTTTTCCTCTCTCTCTCTCTCTCTGTTCCTTCGTGGTAATGAATAATAATGAATGATCGATCATTCATTGATCATCGATTATAATTCCCATCGGCAAGAAATTTTAATTTATCGATTGCGCTTTTGGAGTTGCGGAAATCAATCATTTTTATCTCCCTCTCTCTCGCTCTCCCTCCCTCTCTTAAGGGGTTATACGCAGTCAGGAGGTCGAAAAAAGCGATTTTTTAAGTTTTTTTTCTGGAAAAACATTTTAATGTATCAACGTAAAAATTTATTTACATATTTTTGAAACTAGTAACTTCATTTTGAAATTTTTCTTTTTGAAAAAAAATCATTCTGGAAGCTACTAAAGACGATCTCCGGAAGATCATCTACATTTTGATCATCCATTTTTTTTTTTAATTATACCTTTTCCGGTACTTAACTATAAGCTGCTATTATTATAGCATTAAATAGTTTGTTTGGCTTGCATCGTTTTTTATTTAGAGGGCACATCCAACGATTTGCATTATTCTACTGCACTTTTTTTCAAAATAAAAATATGAAAAAAGATTTGGTTAATTATATAATTTAGGTATAATTTAGTATATAATTAAAGGAATAAGCAAAATGTTGATTTTTGTCAATATAGCGGCTTCTAAAAAAAAACCAATTTTTGATGAAAATTGTTTATAAAATATTGAATATAGATCCATTGGATTGGATCATCCAAAATAAAAAAATAAAGAAGGTTTCGTTAATATAAAATATAATCTAGTACTTGATCGAAGGAATAAGCAAAATATTTATTTTCAACAAAATGGCCGCTTCTTAAAAAAAAAATTTCGATTTTCGATAAAAATTTTGGCCTCAAATTGTTTATAAAATGGAAACCATTTATCGGTAAAAAAAACCTTCGATCACTTACTAAAAATATATTTATAAAGCTCGTGTAAAAATTTTGACACTGATCGGCTGTGTCGTTTCCGAGAAATCTTGTTTACCGACTCAAGAAACAGAGTTTTGAGAATAACGCGTTCAAAGTGTCAAAAGCACTTTGGGTTTACAAAAATGACTATAACTTCGAAAATATTTGTCGGATTGACATAAAATTTTCTGTGTAATACGGGATTAAATAATGTTTGCATTCTGGGCCGTCATATTGGAGGCGCCATTTTGAATTTTAGAATTTTCAGTTTGGATCGATGATCAACGATCTCGAAGACTCTCGATCGCCAAGTTTAATTTAAAATAAATCATTGTTGCAATTTGTACCGCTATTTTGAATGGTATGAAATTAGCTATTTCGAATTGAGATTCGAATTCCGGAAACCGAAAAACAACTTTCACCAAGTATCGCACAATTAAAAGCACATCATTATTTTTTCGGGTTTCAGGCATTCATACATCATACAAGTAGAAGAAGATCATAAGTAGTCGATAGCGTAATAGGAAGCGTGTTAGGTAGATAGGTAGGATGGTAGGCGGGGTCTAGGGTTCGAATCCCGGTCGGACAGAAAAATTAAATCAGAGAATTGGCGCAGGTTTTTCTTTTTTTTCGATTTATCTCTTTTTGGAGCCGGTAAACTATGCATATTAAATTATTTTGCAAAGGCTATATATTTTTTATAACATGTTTAGCAACAATTAATTACAATACGGTTACGTAATTTTCTTGAGATGGACCTTAAAAATCAATGAAAACTTGAAAATTACTACGGATAGACGTTTGAAATTCCAGAACCGGTTCATTAATTTTCACAGACCACCGCTTTGTATCTCTTAGAGAACTGGGTATATTAATATTAATTGTTGAATTATGAGAAACGAGATTCTTTTTTAAAAACATAGTTAGTTGACTTTAATATACAATAGTACATTAAAATTTGTTTTAAAATTTGTTTGTACATTGTTCTGTGTCTCGCACAACAAAGTACACTGAGAGAAAAAATTACTGAATTTGAGAACATGAATTTATTTATTAAATGAAAGTATTAATTCGATTATTTATTTGTTGAACCAAGAAAATCACTCGTCATTTAAAAAAATATTTTCACGAATCTCTTACTCCATTATATTAAATTCTTATTTAATAGTAACAATTAAATGCATGATAGATTTGATTAAATTTGTATCGATTGGATTAATTACATTGATCGCATCATAAACATGAGATTAGTTGAATCTAAAAAACGAATTCAATACAAAATTATTTTTTTCGAAAACATTATTTTCTTGCAATAAAGTTATTATTATTTTACTTCTAAAAATATTTCCGTAGTATTTTCAATATTTATTAGATATCAAATTGATTGTGATTATTTGAAAAGAAGCTGTAGTAAAATAAATAACACATTATTTTCCAGTAGAATATTTGTTTGGAATGATGAAATTTTTATTTCCTCCAAGCAAAGAACTATCATTTCTATAGTATACTTTAATAGTATACATAAGTTGTTAAAAATTGAAAAACTGGTTTTTCAACTGTTTTCTTAAATTCGAATCTTCATAACTCCTAACTTTTTTCAAGTGCATAGTAGTAGTCGATAGCGTAATAGGTAGCGTGTTAGGTAGTTAGGTAGGATAGGTATGATGGTAGGTAGGGTCGAGGGTTCGAATCTCGGTCGGACAGAGAAATTAGATCGGAGAATTGGCGCAGATTCGTCTTTTTTTTTTATTTGTCTCTTTTTGGGGTCACTAAACTATGCATATTAAATTATTTGGCAAGGGCTATATATTTTTTATAAAATGTTTAGTAACAATTAATAAACACGCATTTGCTTGAATCAATCATTTTTCCTGTTGATTGGACTAATTTATTTGGTGATTCAACAAATTTTTTTTCTCAGTGCTTTCTGTATTAAAAGACACACATGTTTTGAATGACAAAATGTGTTCTTGATTCAAACAACATATTACATATAATTGATAATATATTGTTAGATTCAAGTAAATTCGTTTATTGAAACAGAAATTCATGGAATCGACTGAAAAAAATGAACCAAGTAAATATATAAGGTAACCAATCTAATATGTTTTGGCAAATAATGAAAAAAAAACTATTTTTCGCCTTTAAAACTTTATGCGGGCTTATGCAAATAAACTTCCTATACCGGTATATTAATTTTGGAACAAAAATTTTTTACATTGTACTTAAATACATGTGAATTGGGGAAAAAACGATTTTTTGAAAATTCTGACTGTGTATAACCCCTCAATCTCTTTCTCAGTCGTCCCACGCCAATGGGCGCCGTGTTTTAATCACAAAGATCCTTGTTTTCGTGTGCGTGCCACACAACGCGAGAAACGAGACGGAGAAAGGAAGGATGGGAAAAGACAGGAGTATCGGGGTGTGCTGAATATTCGGGAATGGATTTTGTCGCGCGCGAATCTTCCCGGTTGACTCGATATTACCGACGACAAACCGGTACAGTCGGAGCTAAAAATCCATCAAAACGATCCATCTCTCTCTTTCTCTCTCCTTCTCGAATATGAGAAGGAAAAAAAAATTGGAAGGAGACATGAAATCGGTAGAAGCGCGTGCTCAAGTTATATCGACAGTTAAGAGACAAAAGGGCGCAAGTCTCGACACTCTGAGCTCAAAATCATGGAAGTTGGAACTTTTTTTTTTTTTTTTTTCAGACGCCGTATAACTACTTTTGCTGCTTCTGCCTGTCTCGAGTCACCCCGAGACTGCTGCATCTCTGCGTGCAGTCTCCTGCATATATGCACCAAGCCACGCATTTTATGAACATATATGTATATGCGTCATTCCATGTCAAATCGACCAAGATTTGGAATCGACCCCTTTCAATTTTGATGAAATTCGGTCAGAAGTTTTCGTTTTCAATAAAACAAAGTTCTACCGAAGGAAACAAAAATTGAATTTTTTTTTTCCAAAGGTATGCAAAATTTATAATTTCACAATTTTTCAAATCTGTCAAGTTTTTTTTTTTAATATCTTGAAAACTATTATAGTTACGAAAAATCGTTCTGCATTCGTTTGAAAGAAAATACTTGAGGCTACGAAAAAAAAAAATATTCCGAACAAAAATTTTGGAAAATGATCAATTTGGAGAATTTTGAATGTTCAAAAATCGTAAAAACCCAGGTTCCATATTTTATATTTGGTTTAATTTTTTTTAATATAATACGTTGTACTGATCTTAAAAGATCCTGAAATTTTCAAAGAGGTGTTCTTTTTTGTTTCAAAAATATAAATTTTTGAACTTTTAAAAATCGTGCAAATCCACAATCAACATTAAATTTTTGGTTACATTTTTTTTATATAACACCTTGTACTGATCTTAAAAGATCCTGAAATTCAGGATGGTGTGTCTTTGTTTCAAAAATATAAATTTTTGAATTTTGGCAAACAATTTTTTTTTTTTCAAATTGTCATTAATTAAAATTTTGACTGCTAAAAATTACAGAATTACATGATTGCTGAATTTTACTTAATTTAGAGGACAAACAAAAAAGTTTTTTTTACTAAAATTCAAAAATTTTTATTTTTGCAACAAAAACACACCATCCTGAAAATTTCAGAATCTTTCAAGATTAGAACAAGGTATTATATAAAAAAATTTAACAGAAAATGCAATGTTTATCGTGGATTGAAAAGATTTTTAAAAATTCAAAAATGTATATTTTTGAAACAAAAAAAACACCTCTCTGAAAATTTCAGGATCTTTTAAGATTAGTACAAGGTATTATATAACAAAAATTAAACCAAATATAAGATATCGAACTTGGATTTTCAAAACCTCAATTCATCATTTTTCAAAATGTTTTCGGAATATTTTTTTTTTCGTAGCCCCAAATATACTCTTTAAAACTAATTCAGAACGATTTTTCGTAACTATAATAATTTTCAAGACATTTAAAAAATAAACTTGACAGAATTGAAAAATTGTGAAATTTTGAATTTTGCCTAACTTTCGAAAACAAATTTTCAATTTTTTTTCCGTTGGTAGAACTTCGTTTTATTACACTGAGAAAAAAAATTGTTGAATGAACTAAATCTTTAGTTGCATACGCACGACTAAATATTTATTTGGTCCAACTAAATAATTAGTTTCTTGAATAATTCTGCGCTTCAGTTGACCAAAATATGATTTAGGCAAAAAAATTTGGGTTTGTACAACTAAATATTTAGTCGTGCGTATGCAACTAAAGATTTAGTTCATTCAACCATTTTTTTTTCTCAGTGTAAGAACGAAAACTTCTGACCAAACTTCATCGAAATTGAGCGGGGTCGATTCCAACTCTTGGTCGATTTGACATGGAATGACCCATATATATAATCGTGAATGCATGAACGCGCTTTGGTTATCCAAGTCGCACATGTGCGCCACACGCCTCGTACCAAAGTTTATTGCCGCAGTTCTTCTTTTCTCTTATTCTCCGTCCTCTCCCTCGCATTTCTGTCTCTGCAGTCGAGTTATTTTACATACGCGAATCGACAGACAAAAGGGCGCGAGAGACGGACAGTCGTGAGTTTTAAATCGCCGCGATTCCACCCTTTTGTTTGTTAGCGATCGGTTTGTGCGTGTTTTCTTTTGACGCTCAAGTTTCCATCGATGAGTTACAACGAAGTTTTTTTTCCTCAATCCTTCTTAAGGATGGTCGGAGGGAATAAAATCGGTGCTATGCTTTGGAAATGGACTATGGAGTAATCGATCGGATAATTAAATCAATCGATCGAACTTTAAATGACCTAAGGCAGTATTCTACTCAAAAAGCGTGAATTTTGAGCTTTTTTCTTCGGTAAACAATAAAAAAAATTTAAAATATTTTTACCATCAATTTTTTGACTGCTTGTTTAATTATGTTTAAAGAATCGACAAAAAAAATTAGAAAAAAAATCACTATGATAGCAATTCACATTCCAAAAAAAACGGGTTTTGAGTCAAAACAATGTTGTGATCGTATGAACCGAACAAGAATAAGTTTGAGAATTGCAATTTCCCATGCAGAAATTTCTTAGGGAAGCCCCACGTCCCATTAAATCCCGACCGGGATTTGCCATGGATCCCCCAAAACCGGCGTCCCTATCAGAATCCCGACCGGGATTTTTCATGGATTCCCCAAAACTGGCGTCCCTATCAGAATCCCGACCGGGATTTGCCATGGATTCCCCAAAACCGGCGTCCCTATCAGAATCCCGATCGGGATTTGTCATGGATTCCCCAAAACCGGCATCCCTATCAGAATCCCGACCGGGATTTGCCATGGATTCCCCAAAACCGGCGTCCCTATCAGAACCCCGGCCGGGATTTGCCATGGATTCCCCAAAACCGGCGTCCTTATCAGAACCCCGACCGGGATTTGCCATGGATTCCCCAAAACCGGCGTCCCTATCAGAACCCCGACCGGGATTTGCCATGGATCCCCCAAAACCGGCGTCCCTATCAGAATCCCGATCGAGATTTGTCATGGATTCCCCAAAACCGGCGTCCCTATCAGAATCCCGACCGGGATTTGCCATTGATTCCCCAAAACCGGCGTCCCTATCAGAATCCCGATCGGGATTTGCCATGGATTTCCCAAAGCCGGCGTCCTTATCAGAATCCCGACCGGGATTTGCCATGGATTCCCCAAAACCGGCGTCCCTATCAGAATCCCGATCGGGATTTGTCATGGGTTCCCCAAAACCGGCATCCCTATCAGAATCCCGACCGGGATTTGCCATGGATTCCCCAAAACCGGCGTCCCTATCAGAAGCTCGATTGGGATTTGTCATGGATTACCCAAAATCGGCGTCCCTATCAGAATCCCGACCGGTGAGAAAAATATTTCTCGAAAAAAGTTATTTTTACCGATGTTTTCGAAATTTCCAACTTTTAAAAAAAAGTAAAAAAAATCCATTTCATGAAGTTTAGAGGATAGGAAAACTAGAGCTATCGAAGATTCCTACCGAATTTAAAGACCATCGGTTTGATAGAACTGGAGAATTTTAAGGTTGAAAAAAGGAGTTTCAAGAAAAACGCCTTTAAAGATTTTGTGCAAAACTTCAGGCAGCCCCATTTAAGGATGTTTTGCCTATACAGTCTGACAATTGTATCAATTTGTATCTGATTGAAATTTCCGTACTTCGGAAAACAATAAGAATCTGAAAAAAATCAGCGACATTCGGCTTGCCATCAACAACAATCATCAATAATATTATTGCCCAAAAGTTATTAATAAATTGTTTAAACAAATAATTATTCAACAATTTTTCGGTAAGTTCTTTTTTTTCTCAAACAGATCGAATGCGTTAATTTTTCTAAACACAAATGAATTTTTTCAAAATTTTCTCTCTATCTTGAAATACTATAAAAAACATTCTGAAATACGAACAAAAAATTGCCAATTTTGTATATGTTTTTGCATACAGGCTTATCGTCAGCTTTGAAAAGTTTCAAAGACACTCGGCCAAAAAATACATAAATTTGGTTAGTCTAAAAATTTCAGAACGAAAAATTCAAAATAAAGAGAAAATTCTGAAAAAATTCATATGAGTTCAAAAAAATTTACGCATTCGAATTGTTTCAGAAAAAAACAATTTACCGAAAAATTGTTGAATAATTATTTGTTTAAACAATTTATTAATAACTTCTGGGCAATATCATTATTGATAATTGTTGTTTATAGCATGCCAAATGTTGCTGAATTTTTTCAGATTTTTATTGTATCACGAAGTAAAATCGCAATAGCATCGTAAATATTGGGAATTGTTTAATTTTTTTTTTGCGAACTTGTTTTTTAAGGTTCAAACTTTTAGGATAAGAAGAAGAATAGATTGTTGCTCAAAATTCTAGAGTAGAATGCTGCCTGTATAAAATTGCAACAGTAACATTACAATTCTAAAATGACTAAACCATTAAAAAAATATTCAATTATTAATTATTAAAAAAATTATTATTATTTCAAAAATTGGCTACTACCGAATAATTATGAATATGAATAAAATAAAAACTACAAATAAACCAAATAATTCCCATCAGTGGGAAACAAAAAATACCCACAATCTAATAATCCTAATTTGACAATAAACTATCCAAATCGTGGCGCGCGATGCATATTATTTAATTGGCAACGACGGACATTTTAGTAACACAAAATAATAAATTAACCGCAAGGTTCGTAAAGGAGTTGCTAGGAGAAAAAAGGGACAGTCAATAATAACGAGTGACCAAACTGCGATGATCATTGAAATGACGCCACATAATTACACATCAACGAATGGGGAGTGCCTCTAAAAAAATTTCACCATAATTTCGGGCGATAAAAACCGCAGAAGTAACGACAACAGCAAAAAAAAATATAATCCCGAGCGAATGAACTCGGACGCATCCCGGTTAATTCCCATTTTGTTTTTCATTCGCCATTTTTTTTAATTGACGATAACCATCACAAAGGCGCGTCTGGTATAATTAAATCCGACGTGTTAACGAGGCGACGAGAGACTCGACAGAGCGCGTAATTTTTCGTGATTGCCAGATAAAGAGAGAGAGAGAGAGAGAGAGAAATATGGCACCTTCAATCGGGTGTTTACAAAAATGTGCAAATCGTGCGTGGCCCATTGGAATAGTGGGAGGAGAAGAAGAGGGGAGATGAGGAAGAGGGAAAAAAAAGATGGAGGTCCAAAAGTAGACGAAAAAATGACGGTTAATGCCATTACGGTGAGGAGGTAAAAGTTGTTGGAGGAGAGAATTCAGGAGGATCGAGGAGAAAAGAGAGAGAGAGAGAGGTCTTGTGTGTACAGCTTGTTGTCGGCTGGTAAATTACTATAATTGTGAAGTTCCGGCGATTTTTAGATTAGCTCTGGTCCATCAACGGGCATACATCTCTCTCGCTCTGTCTCACTCTCCCTCTCTCTACCTCTTGATGCCCGAACCTTTCTACCTACCAAAGCGGACCAGAGTCGCGCACACCGAACGGGAGCGCCACGAGCATCACCACGCCGACAAGTTCAAACTTTGTGAGCAGCGCTTCCTCTCTCTCTCTCTCTCTCTCTCTCTCTCTCTTTGGCTCTCTGTCTCTCTCTCTCTCTTTGGCTCTCTGTCTCTCTCTCTCTCTTTGGCTCTCTGTCTCTCTCTCTCTCTCTCTCTCTCTCTCTCTCTCTCTCTCTCTCTCTCTCTCTCTCTCTCTCTTTTGCACTGCCAAGTGAGACGATCCCGCACATGGAGACGATGCGGAGGCGACTATTGCCTCATACTTGCGGCGGTTCTCAAATGATTTTTCTCAATCCTCCGAAAATGTCGACCCAAAAGCTTGGCTCTAACGATAATCGCGCGTGCAAATAATCGAAGAAACTTGAAGTTTCAAACATCGGAAGAACGGAGAGTCAGAAGAAGCATTTATATTTTTTAGATAATTTTTGCATAATCTTTCAGTTCCAATGAATACATTTTTTATACGAAATTATGTTTTTACTACACCCGAAAAAAGCAAATTCTTCCACCCTTCAGATCTCAAAAAAAATATACTTTTTGAAAACAACAAAGAAACTAATATTTTGCCGTTTAAGCGCCATATCTTTTGGATATAAAACGCTTTTTTTTTTATCAAATATTAAAAAAAATTTATATACATTTTATGTTAAATGTGTTTCAATTTGAATAATAATGTTTTTGTATGAGTAATTTATTGTAGTATGTTAATTAATTTATGGTTACGTGACATGAGTGGTATGTGGAAGTGTGATTTTGAGTGTGTGAGTATTTTTTAAATAATAATTTAAAAAATTTGAAGATATTTGAAGAATTATTTCCTAAGTATAAACGAAGTCTCTTAAATGTTCTGTTAAAAAAATTATTATTTACCAGCATCTACCCGCGACTTCGTCTGCGTGGACTGCAGAATTGGGTCCATAAAAAAATGAAAATCGTGTGGAAAATAATAAATCATCAAAGTCCACACAGACGAAGTTGCATACACCCGGTTAGAACGAAATTTCTTTCACTTTGTATTGAGAATTCAATGATACATTTCCATGATACCCGTTACTATGATAACTGTTGCTATAGTAACTGTTATGGTAAATGTTGCTATAGTAACCGTTGCTATGGTATTTTTTGTCATAATGACCGTTGCTACATATGATAATTGTTGCTATAGTAACCGCTGCTATGGTGACTGTTGCTTTAGTAACCGTTGCCATGGTAACTGTTGCCATAGTGAGCATTGCTATGGTAATTATTGGTACAGTAACCGTTGCTATAGTAATTGTTGCTATGGTAATTGTTGCTATAGTGAGCATTGCTATGGTAATTATTGCTATAGTAACCGTTGCTATTGTGATTGTTGATATGGTAATTGTTGCCATAGTAACCGTTGCTATGGTAATTGTTGCGATGGTAATTGTTGCTATAGTAACCGTTGCTATGGTAACTGTTGTCATAGTGACCGTTTCTATGGTAATTGTTGCTATCGTAACCGTTGCTATGGTAACTGTCCCATTGTAGCCCTCATTCAGAAATCAATTTCTGGGAAAACGAATAGAGCACCATATTTTCCGATTGGGCACCAAATTAGCACCTAAAAAGCACCAAATTCTAGTAAAAGTTAAATTCATTTTCACGTATTGTTTTTTAAATTTCATATATGAAAAAAAAAGAATGAATTTGTCAATTCGTGCATTAATTTGTTCATCTTAATGTTCGGAACTTAAAGTCCATGAAGTCCAAATCCAATGTACATTTATGTAAACTTGACCCAATGAATTCCGGAAAAATTGAAAGAAAAAAAACGGAACCGTTCACGGAGTTTTCCTTGAGAAAAAAGGACGTGAAAAGCTAGCTATTTGTCAAGAGGAGATCGATGCTCGCGAAATTCGTTCCACAACAAATAGGAGCCAAATTCAAGGGGACTTTCGTGGGTAACATTCTCAAGTGTTCCATATTGCTCCTACTTATTTTGTATACCTGAAGAGTGACCTCAACACCATTATACATGACGAAATCGAAGAGAAAAATATGACGTGTGTTCCCTCCTCTTTCTCTCTCTCTCTCTCTCTCTCTCTCTCTCTCTCTCTCTCTCTCTCTTCTTCGATATCATATATCGATCGTTCGCAACAAAAAAGAAAAAAATTGGCCGTAACTTCACGTTTAAAATTGATTGGCTCGAGGTTTTTTGCTCGCCAAACAGTATACAAAAGTCCCCCGGACGCTTTATTGACGATCGTTCTCGATCGGAGTTTGTAACCCGAGAATCTTTTTTCACGGACGCGAATTTTATCACAACTTCTCGGAAGCGATGAAACGGCAATATTCAACGCGAAGATTAGAAAATAGGAAAAAAAAACGATGTAAAAAAAAAAGTGGACGGAGTTGAAGAATTTGTGTACGGTCTTCGTTTCCTGTTTGGTCCGTGGATCTCTCCGCGTGTTTGTTCATGCGAGCCCGAAAGTTTCGGGGATCTTTTTACAAGACCACGAACGAGAGAGAAAGAGAGAGGAAGAGAGATAGATGGGAGAATCGTCGATTACCGAGATTTTCGAGGAGATTAATTTGACGTAATACGTGTTCGGAATAACACATTTGCGGCGGCCACGGACATTCCCGAGTCCTTGTAAGAGAAATGGTTTTCGCAAGTCTCCGGTGTTTTCCCGAGGGAAAACCTACCGAGGTTAGGGAAAAAGAGGGAAGGAAAAAAAGGTCAAGGATTACCACCCGGGGAAGCACGATCAGAAGCAGGAAAAAGTGTATGTTTGTATGACTAAGAGGACCGTACACAGATTCTAAACAAAGACCAAAGTGTCTCTGGAACACATTAACGTCTCTACCGGTTACGACTCGACCGTGGAAAAATTCTGGCGATACATGAAAACTCTTACCGATACATCTCTACCATTTTGTAACTCCGCTCGAATAACATCTGTGTCAGATATGAAAAAAAAAACATCTCTACCATTTAATAACTCCAGCGAGTAATATCTATATCAAATGCGAGAAACATCTCTACCGGAAAACAAGTCTACGAGAATGATCACAGAATAACTACCGGATAGCAACTCTACCGATTGAAAGGGTTCGAGATAATCTATGTGGAAACACGTCTCTACCGGATATACAAAACATCTCTACAGAAAAACAAACCTACAGAGATAACTCATTCGAATAACAAGCCTACTACATCTATTGTAACTCCAGAGAGCCAAAGTGTTCGGGAGATTCTCTACCGGAAAACATCTCGACCAGATATAAAGAAACATCTCCAGCATTTCATAAACATTCTTGAAAATAATATACCCACCAAATATAAAGAACATCCCTACCAGAAAAAAGAAAGCCTACCGCATGACAACTCTACCGAACGAAAGTATTCGGAAGAATTCCCATCGGGAAACATCTCTACCAGATATAAAAACCATGTTTAACATTCCATAACCCCTCCTCAAATAATGTATCTACTAAATAGAAAAAAACATCTCTACCAGAAAAAAAATAAACGGAAAAGTCTCTGCCAAACATAAAAAACATCTCTACCAAAAAACAAACCTACAATAATAACTCTTCGAAATAAGCCACATTTAACCACACTTAACTCCACCGAGTCAAAGTGTTTGGGAGAATCTCTATCGGAAAAAATCTCTACCAGACATAAAAAACATCCCTAACATTTCATAACCCTTCCCCAAATAATATCTCTACCAAATATTAAAAAAAAAACATCTTTACCAGAAAGCAAATCCAGGGGGGTAACTGTACCGAATAACAAGTCTACAGAGTAGCAACTCAACCGATCAAAAGTGCTCGGGTTAATCTCTATCGAAAAACATCTCTACCAAGACACAGAGAGCGCCAATGACAAGTCTCACGACGTCACGCATCACATCTTTACCGAAAAATATTTTCCATCGGCTGATGAGCTTACCAAAAATATCCGGAGGCTAATTCCTAGAAAAAATTATTTGAAATATTTTTTCTAGTTATAAAATAGTATGGTAATGGTAATAAATAGCCCTACGAATGTAATTCGGTGGATTTGTTTGATGGGAGAGTTTTAGTCGGTAGAGATGTGGCGTCTTAGGTAGACAATCTATGCTAGTCTCTCTCTCTCTCTCTCTCTCTCTCTCTCTCTCTCTCTCTCTCTCTCTCTCTCTCTCTCTCTCTCTCTCTCTCTCTCTCTCTCTCTCTCTCTCTCTCTCTTCTCTCACTTGAAGCTACATCCCTAACCCGGCTGCTTCTGTCAATAGAAATGTGCGCCTGTGTCCGGTCTCATGGGTCACGACACGGGGGGTCCGAGGCACCCAAAAGAAATCAAAGGAAACAGCAATGTCTACAGGTATAGAGAAAACTTTTTCCAGCCACTGAGAGAGAGAGAGAGAGAGAGAGAGAGAGAGAGGAGCGAAACCGTTGGAGATTTTAACGTCCCTGAAAAGTTTTTCATCTTCCTTTTGGCCCTCTCACCCCTCTCCGACGACGCAACACCCTCGACCTCCCTCCCCCGCCCAAAACGATTTTACCTTTGTGCAACAAGTGCAATACACGCGCCCGCGCTTTTAGTCAAATCTTGTATTTGGTTTTCCACTCGTCCTTGAAAAATTTCACCGAGAAATCGTCGGACAAACGATGTTTTTCTTCACTCAGTTGTCCACGGTGATTGAAAAATTTTCCCATTTCGCGGTTTTTCGACGTATACCTCAGCGACAATCGTCCGTGTTTTCCTTTACAATGTAACGGGAGCGGCATTTTTTTTTCTCGACTTTACAGCGTGCAAATTTTTGTGGGGAAAACATAATTACACGGCTAGGGTTAGAATAATTTCTGACTCGCAATTTTCGTGATTCCAGGGAGTAATTTTTTGTAAACAAAGACATATCTTTCAGACTGAAACCAATTTTTGGGTTCTGGAATATAAGGAAACTACACTGGACTCTCGATATAAGAAACAAATCTCGCGGCCAGGACTCGAGGCCCGGCAAAATTGCATGCGGCTGTTTTAATCGTGTCCAGTTCAAAGCACTATATCTATGTATATGCTTCTCGCCATAGGAAACAACCCCCCCCCCCTCCCGACGTGTTTCTTATATCGAGAGTCCAGTGCAATATCCAGGAGGCGTGAAGTAAAACGGGAAAAATCTATGGGAATCATTGATATTATAAATCTTGCTGTTTCATATTTTTCTTAATCCCCATTGTTCCTCGACTATATACAACTCCCTTGCGGATTTTACGACTCTACCGAGCGTGAATGTCTCGCTGTCTTTTCCTACAAACAGAGGAGGTTTCGTCTCTTCAGGTATACGAAAAGAGAGAATCGGTAGTCGACCAACGAAAACCATAAGAAAATTATACGATCGAAAGCGTTGGTGCCTGTATATAAAGAACGATTTATGGAGGAGCCTCTCGCGCATAAAGGTAGAAAAAAAAATACCAAAATTCACAAACACACAAACTGATGTTTGTTGCCGTACATACTGATTATCGTCTCGGGACATAGAAAAAGAAAAAGAGAGAGAGAGGGAGAAACGCGGATATGGATGAGCACGTTTGTACGAAATCTTCATGTCCTTCTCTGTCGCCAATTAGATATTAAATATTGAGTTTAATAATTATGGACTCGGAGTTCCGAACGATCACATTAACGGAAAAATCGACAAATTTATTCGTTCAAATAACAGTTTTAAGGTTCGTTAATATTTTAGAAATAACTTTTGAAACATATCTTTCAATTTTAGAAATTACCATTTATCAAGTATTTGCCCAGATCTTCTAATTTTCGTTGAACAAATACATTTATTGGTTTTTCGTTCAACTGCACGCTCTAAACTTCAAGTACATTTATATTTAAAAACCGGACAAGTTGCGAGTCTGACTCGCCCACAGAGAGTTTCGTAAAAAATTTTATGTAGATTAATTAGTTAATTAATTATGTTTTTAATGGATGACGAATGTCGTAAGTTAACAAAGTTAACACTCATTTGATTTATTTGCATAGAGGTATTACACTCATTACAAATTCGTCAGTCAGAACTGATCCAACTAAGGCCCGAATTTTAATATCTTAAGAACACTCTTAGGATCGATATTAAGATCAAACTTTCCAACTTGAGTTAAGTGAAAAGATTGATCTTAAGTTTGATCTTAAAATAGAACTCAGGAACTTAAAATTCGGACCTTAGTCTACTTCCAATAACCAGATTATAGTAATGATTAATGATTAACAGAGTGAGAGACTGAACTTAGTGATTTCTGGAATTGTTACAGAGATAATATCCTTCGTCTTGCAACAATACAAGGTGCTTCAAAAACAAAGGCTCGGTTTTCACGACTTGCCGTAACATAAATAACATATAACTTTTTCATAAACTCTGTAGGGAAGATTTCGAGATTCGTCGAAAATAAGAAGTTTCTTACATACTTGGTTCTAAATATATGGTAAAGTGTGCAAGAAGTCCAGATATGCAGCACAGATCCAATTCCTGCCTGTCGCAACATAAACGCATTTCATCACTACTAAAACTATAAACTTAACTAAACTAAAACTACAAACTTTTTATTCAACATTCATTTACTTATGTATAATAAGGCCCGAATTTGAAGTCATAAGTTCTATCTTAAGACCAAACTTTCCATCGAACTCAAGTTGGAACTTAAGATCGAACTTGAGTTCCAATTTAACATGAATCTTAAGTTTGAACTTAAGTGTCATTATAGGTTCATACTTGAGTTTAAACTTAAGCGCGAACTTTAGATCGATCTTAAGTTCAAACTTAAACTTGGGTTGAAGTTTCATCTTAAAATCCATCATGGCTTTAACTTCGATTGAACTCAAGCATGAACTTATGGAGTTATGAACGTATGAACTTATAAGAACATTCCAGTTCAAACTTAAGCGCGGAACTTCGGATCGATCTTAAGTTCAAACTTAAACTTGGGTTGAAGTTTCATCTCAAAGTCCATCATGGCTTGAACTTCGATTGAGCTCAAGCATGAACTTATGGAGTTATGAACGTATGAACTTATAAGAACATTCCAGTTCAAACTTAAGCGCGGAACTTCGGATCGATCTTAAGTTCAAACTTAAAGTTGGGTTGAAGTTTGATCTCAAGATCCATCTTGAGCTTAAACTTCGAACGTATGAACTTATAAGAACACTCCAGTTGAAACTTAAGATTCACCTTCAATTGGAATTCAAGTTCGATCTTAAGATCGATCTTAAGTTAGAACTTATGACTTAAGATTCGGGAGTACGTACAACAGTGTAAGCTGCAGTTAGGTAATTAGGCTTTCATCTAAGTAATTAACATTACTGAAGTTCATAAAGTACAAAAGCATCAAACATTGCTCTAACGAAAGGATAAATCGGATTGGAAAACGAACTGAACTTTGTAGTTGAAAAAATGTTCTGCCGTACATCGATATGCGTCACGGCCAATTCTCCAACTGCAAATGTAAGTTTGTAATTGCAAAAATTTTTTTTTTCATGCGATATAACTATAAATGAACGATTTACGGATTCTTCCCTCAACTTGTGCAGTAAGATCATGCTTCTTGTCAAATTTCGTAATTCTAGGCCAACCGGAAGTACTCTGAAGGTTTAGATTTATTTGCGACCCGCGAGGAAACAAAGTATAGTCAAAAGTATATTTTTCCATCTAAGATATATATATGATGGATATAAAATGAATGTATGCTATGTATGAATTATATAATGAAGGATATAGAACTTTTGACCGTCGTAAATGTCCTGTTATTTGTATATAGTTCATATAGAAGCTAGTATGTCAGATGTATATTGATGATATATCCAATATATATATTTTATATATTGGGAATATATCTAACATAGATCTGACATATATAAATTATACATCCATGTATGTGTACAAAATATATGTCAAGTATATTATTCTTAAATTTCTGATATATGAATTACAAGTTTAATTTATTAAAATTATAATAAAACATTGGTTTGCCATGGGAAATTGAAATTCGAGCATATTGAGTTAGAGGCCATGGGTGGGCGATAGATTCCATCGATTAAAATTTTCTACTTTGACCGGGATTCGAACCCGCGACCCACTGTCTTGGCCATCTAAGAACGTTGACGCTAACAATTGCACCAGCGACGATTTGAAATATTCTTGTATTGAAATGTTCTAATGAAATGTTCTAAAATATGTGACAGTATATAAACGAACTATATTGATATTAGATATAGATACTTGCAAAATATATCGTAGATATATGTTACTTTTGTTTCTTATATATTTCAATATATCACGATTATATATCCATTTTATATGTTATACATTAATGGTATCTATCAATTATATATGTTATACCGGGTGTCCCATTTTAATCTTACAGTTGATTTATTTCGAAAAATATTGCTCCGATCAAAAATTAAGTAGGATAAAACTTTTAGGATTCAGAAGGGGACGTTCAAAAAAAATTTTTCTTCTGGTCCAAAATTCAAAATGGCGGCGTTAAGATGGCTGACATGTTTTTTTAAAATGGAAACATGATTTTTTTTTTCACCAAAAAATTTTTCAGATCAAATCTAACATCTTTTGTAGGAATATTTTTAGTAGGAAAGTTGTTAGTTTTGACTTGACACATTTTTTGGTGAAAAAAAAACCATGTTTTCATTGTTTAAAAAACCTTTCGGCCATCTTAACAACGCCCCTTTAAATTTTGGACCAAAAACATTTTTTTTTTAACGGCTTTCTTTGAACCCTAAAAGTTTTATTCCACTCGATTTTTTATCGGAGCAGTATTTTTCAAGATAATTCAGCTGTAAGATTAAAATGGGACACCCTCTATTATGGGCTGTATCGAAAAAATGTTCCTACAAAAGATGTTAGATTTAATCTGAAAAAAATTTTGGTGAAAAAAAAATCATGTTTCCATTTTTTAAAAACATATCAGCCATCTTAACGCCGCTATTTTGAATTTTGGACCAGAACAAAAAATTTTTTTGAACGCCCCCTCTGAACCCTAAAAGTTTAATCTGACTCAATTTTTGATCGGAGCAATATTTTTCGAAATAAACCAACTGTAAGATTAAAATGGGACACCCGGTATAACATATATAATTGATAGATACCATTAATGTATAACATATAAAATGGCTATATAATCGTGATATATTGAAATATATAAGAAACAAAAGTAATAAATATCTACGATATATTTTGCAAGTATCTATATCTAATATCAATATAGTTCGTTTATATACTGTCACATATTTTGACATATAAAAGGAATACATCGAAAATGTATGGGTCATTCCATGTCAAATCGACCACTTTTGAACCCGACCCCTTTCGATTTGGCTGAAAATTTTTGTCTTTTTTCTACCCCTTTAAAAACATTTTTCAGGAAATTTTCAAATTTTTTTACCCAACCCAAAAAAAGTTATGAATTATACAAAAAAAAGGCTTTTGTCTTATCAAATAGCTATAACTTCTTCAAAAATTGACTAATCGGGACGTTTTGTTTCGAAAATTTTCGTCTTTAAATGTACTTTTCGAAAAAAAATACAAATTTTAAGATATTAAAGTCTATGAAATTTTTCACTTTTTCGAGAAAATGATGTGAAAAAGGTTTCCGGCACTCGTTAATTTTTTGCCCCAAAGAGCATTCAATGAATAATCGATCCCCCCATCATATCTCATGAACGAAATTCTCAGACGCGTTCACATCCGGCTTGATGCAGCATCGAACGATTCTTCTGTCGTTATTGAACGAGATAAACGGATTTCGCGTGATATAAAGGTCAGAGTGTGGAATAAAGATGGAGTGAAATGTATACGAGCGCGTCGGGGCGCACCCTCGCGTAATATAATGGGGACCCTAAGGATTCCTGACGGGCCCCCCTGATGCCGGGCCCTCACCCGCTTCAATATGCATGCATTCAGCGGACGAAAAAAAAAATGGCGATCCACACGCGATGCATACACGAGTATACGCGTCGCATATATCCCAATGTATATATATATCTCCTCGTAATTCGCGCGACAGCATAAACATCCGTCTCAAAACACATCTGTGTATGAATAACGCGTTACATTGTAAAGAGGTTAAAAAAAAAAATGTACGCTATTTTGCTATCACCGATCGCATCGAGATTTTTGTAAATTTCACGTAAATTTTCAATATACTCAATGTTTTGAAAGTTCAGATGAACGAAAAATCAGAACGAGTATTTTGTTTGATTATAGATTAAAATTTTTTACAGAGGGTTAAACTTGAACTCAAGTTTTGAAATTGAGTGTCATTATAAGTTCATACTCAAAATCGAACTTTAGTGAGAACTTCAGATCGATCTTAAGTTCAAACTTAACTTTGGTTTGAAGTTTGATCCATCTTGATCTTGAACTTAAGTTCGATCCAACTTCATTATTTTGACAGCTAATGTCAAAACAGAATATCAATATATGTATGAGTCCAGAAATAAAACACCGTCGAGGAAGGCGATGAAGGAAGTTTGATCGAAGTTAAGTTCAAGCTTAAGATGGATCTTAAGATCAACGTTCAAACCAAATTTAAGTTTGAACTTAAAGTCGATCTGAAGTTCGCACTAAAGTTTGAACTGAAGTATGAACTTATAACGACACTCAAGTTCAAACTTAAAATTCATCTTAAATTGGAACTCAAGTTCATGCAATCTTAAATTCCAACTTGAGTTCGATGGAATGTTCGAACTTAAGTCTGATCTTAAGATAAAACTTATGACTTAAAATTCGGGCCTTAATCTGTGTTCACGATCTCAATATAATACAATATCTCAATTTTTGGCTGCGCTAGAGAACTTTGAAAATTGGCCAAAATTGAAGTGAAATTTTTTGGAAAAAAATACGTTTTCTCCGGGACCAAATCTAGACAGCTTTTTGGAATCATTACTGAAGATCATGACTTAAAGTTTTGATCGATTCGACCTCTGGCGACCTTGGCCAATCTCAAAAAGCACAAGAAAACCACATTTTTCGCAAATTCACCATCTTCTCATGAGAATTAAAATGTTCTGCAGATTGGTGATTGGTTATCAGCAATAGATTCAGCAATCGATCAACAGTCAATCAAGAAAAAATAAATTTTGCCCCTAATGCCGATATCTATTTTCAAATTAACTTTTGTTGATCTGCGAACCGGGACAGTTTAAAGTTTTCTGTTTTTCCATCTTTCAAGGGTTCATCTTGTGAGTCTGGAATCGGAAATAGTCTGGGCAACATGAATCCACGAAATTATGGTTGTAAAACGATGAGGAGAAAAAAATAATTTCCACTCACGAGCTGCGTGCTCAAAAACGGGAGTTTCTCCATTGAACGCCATCTCTGACGTCTCGCAATGACGATATTTCGAGGGAAGAGAAGGAAAAAAATCGTCGATGAATAAGAGAAGAGAGAGATTGAAGAGCATATATTCTGCCTATCAGAAGCAAAACAGCGTACGGCAGCGTGAGTATATATAATATAACGCTGAGCAGAAAGAGAGACAGAGAAAGAGAGGAAGAGAGAAAGAGAGAGAGGGAGAATAAAGGAGCGGGAGCAAACGCTGAGCAGAAAGAGAGACAGAGAAGGAGAGAGAGGGAGAAAGAGAGAGAGGGAGAATAAAGGAGCGGGAGCAAAGCCAGAAGGAGCGGGAAGCAGGCAGCCTTGGTTTGCGGAGGCACTGGCCAAAGGCACCCATTGTCCGCGCGCCGTCTCTTGTTACGAGACGAGACGAGGCCCAGGCAAACTGGGACCCCGGTTCTCGTATACCAAGAGCAAGAGAGAGAAGGAAAAAGTGGTGCGAGAGAGAGAAAACTTGCCAGGCAAACGAACCCACGGCTAGACAGAGAGAATAAGTGAGGGTAAGCAAGAAGGAGAGAGACGGGAGAGGGAGAAACAGCGGTCAAACGAGCGTATATACCCAAGAGCAGGTCCCGGGCCTCTCTTACCAAGCACCTCTTGTTTCTCCCTTTCCTTCGGGCCCAACGAACGAACCGGGGACCCAAGCGAGAGGGAGAGAGAGGGTGAGCCAACGAGATGGAGAAACAAGCGTGATAGAAAGGGAGAAAGAGACAGAGAGTTAAAGAGGAGTGAGATGAAAGAAGAACGAGAGAGAGAGAGAGAGGGCCTCAAGAGGCGAGTAAAAACCACGAGTGTTCTTGGGTCCTCGAGGCCCCAAGGCAGTGGGTCCTTTGCCTCTGGATCCTCGTTCTTTTGCGTCAGGAATTTCATGCCGTGGCTCCTCGATTCCTGCCCCGAACTTTCTGACCTCTGCCCGTACATATAAGGGGTTATACGCAGTCGGGATTTTCAAAAAATCGATTTTTTTTAATTTCATTTTTGTTTTGTACATATTAAACTGCGCCCAAAAACCAACCTTTAGTTTTTTTTCGATCTCCCACTTCAGGAAACCATAGTTTATAACATAACATTGAACCTCGTGAAAGGAAATCTCCGTGCGATTTTTTTGAGTGGTGGCTCATTGAGTAATTGTATTGGCAATTTGATTAACACGTAAGAAATTCAGTTCTAACGGTTGGAGAGAGATAATAATTTTTCTATACATTCGAGGAAAACATATAAATTGTCAAACGCTATCACACAGAGGACCAGAGAAAATTATCATTGCCCTCCAATCGTTAGAATTGGATTTCTTACGTGTTCAATCAAATAGCGTGAACAAAAACTCAATGCGTCACCGTTAAAAAAAATCGCACGACGATTTCCTTTCACGAGGTTCATTATTATGTCATGAACTATGATTTCATGAAGTTGGAGATCGAAAAAAATTAAGGTTTTTTTTAGGCAGTCTAGTACATACATTTTTAAGATCGGTTACAGCGCCTTCAACAATCATTATTTTTTAAAAAGAAAAATTTCAAAATGAAGTTGAAAGTTACCGAAGTATGTTTATAAATTTTTACGTTAATAAATTAAAATATCTTTCCAGAAAAAATTCTTAAAAAATCGCTTTTTTTACCTCTTGACTGCGCATTAGGGTGTCCGTTATTTACCAAGTTGGTTTGTTTTTTTACAACGCCACTTGAATTTTTAGTTTATGACCTAAGAACAAATTTCAGACCAAAAAAGCCCTTAATATTGACATCAAACCTTGCCCTTTTAACCATTATTTCCCGTTTAAATAACATGGGATTTTGCCACTTTTTGCATTCAATTTCTTTTTCTCCTAAACAAATGAGCATATAGCAATGGGAGATACATATTTGTATAGGAAATTAAACGCTCTACAAAAAAGGTCTCCTACGATTTTTCAATGAATTCACTCCTTCAAAAGTTATTCAAGATTAAAGTTGAACTTATAGTACTTTACAGATTTTCTTACTTTGACGGCAAAATTATAATCATTATTTAGATCAAAAATAATTGTTTATATCGAAAAATATCTGATTCTGACTGTATTATAATAAAAGATTGTTAAAATATTCAGTAAAGTAAGAATTAAGTAAAATATTTTTAGGTACACTGTACTCGGAAAGAATCAAATTTTATAATCTTGGGGCATTCCGTCACGCTCGATGGATGTCCAAAGCAATTTTTTGTTTGAAAATTTACATTTTCCGAGACAGTTTTGAGTTAAGTCAAGAAGACGAAAAAAATCTTCGGGAAATTTCATTATTTATCGTTTTTGTTTGTTCCATTTTGGTATATTTTTTGTTAGGTCATAAACTAAAAATTTAGGCGGCGCTGTCAAAAAAAAACAAACCAACTTGGTAAATAACGGACTCCCTACTGCGCATCAGAGTTGTGAAAATAGTAATGTAAAAGTAATGCATTACCCATTACTTCAAACAATGTGTATTGAACAAGTTTTCCATTACAAATTACAAAAGTAATGTGTAATGGATGGGTGCTCCATTACAAATGAAAATAGTAATGTGTAATGGATGCGTGTTCCATTACAATTAAAAAAAGTAATGTGTAATGGATGCATGTTCTATTACAAATGAAAATAGTGTGTCCATTACACATTACTTTTTTATTTGTAATGGAACACCCATCCATTACACATTACTTTTGAAATTTTTAACGCAAAACTTGTTCAATACACATTGTTTAAGGGAGCTTTCCAGTGTGAAATTTTCAAAAAATCGATTTTTTTTTTGCTTTATCGAATAGTAGAAGGGATATTGTATGGACCTGGCATCGCTGATTGACCGTAAGTAAACGATTTACCTAAAATTTCCTCACTTGAAACTTTGAACGCGTTTTTCTCGAAACAGCATTTTTCAAAACGGTGTCCAACTTGGAGGGCAGAGTTTTAAAGCTATCGAGTTGAATTTTTTACACAATATTCTTAACGTCATTGTTTATCGTGCTATGGAAGCTTTTTTTTTTGACATCTTCCTATTTTTTTGTAAAAAAAACTGCCAAAAAAAATGCTAAAATCGATACTTTTTGTTCAAACCGGCGCCATTTTTGCAAAAAAAAAAAAAAAAAAAGCCTCCATAGCACGAAAGCCAATTATATACCGATCAATAATCTTTTTGTGTTTTTTGTTTCAGATCAAAATTGTGACCCCCAACGTGGACACCACATCCAAGTGCATTTTCTGCAACAATTGTTTCATCATTTTTATAGATATTAATTAATAAATAAATCGATCTTTAAAAAATTGTTTTGTATTCTTCAATACCCAATTAATATACAAAAAAAAACCCGTCCGATTAGATTATTTTTTCTTTAAAAAAAAAATCGCGAAAAACAGCGATTTTTCGGGCTGTCACACTGGAAAGCTCCCTTAAGATAATGGGTAATACATACAGTAATGCATTATCAAAGTAATGCATCATTTACAACTATGCTGCGCATAACCCGATAAGAGATGCGAATTAAATTATTGGACGCTGATATGAAATGGGAATAATCGAAAAATTAACGAAATTTTGTAATCAAGAGGTTTATGGGAACAAGTTACAGAAGAGATTACGTAGAATAGTGATACAAGCGACAAGTGTAGGACGAGAGCAAAAAAAAGAGAGAGAGAGAGAGAGAGAGAGAGAGAGAGAGAGAGAGAGAGAGAGAGAGAATGAGAGAGCGGATAGTGAAACGAGCTCGCCGCGGACGAGAGAAAAATTTTCTTGGGTACGTGCGCGCCGGACCGTTGCACATACAGCGCGCTTTATGATAGCGGTGGGCAGATAACGCGTCGAGATAACAAAGACGAATACACACGAGAGATAACGCGATGAGGTATAAAAAGAGAGAGGGAGAGGGAAGAGAAGAGAATGAGGACGAGTGGGAGATCGGGTTGTGATGCTAATAGCGGAAGACGAGAGGAAACCTTCGTGTATACCAAAAGATAATACACATTCGTATTTTTTTTTCTCTTTTTTTTTCCATGTGTGTGAATCTCGCGATGCAAGCTCGCTCCGTGGCTGTTCTACTGATTGTACAACGTTACAAACATCAACGGGACGAAACGCCGCGAGAATCTGGAAGAATTTATGCGAACGAGAGAACAAAAATTCGTCCGGTTCGCCCACGAATTTTTGCCTCCGAGCCTTGGATCATATTGGTCAGGAATGGGGGGGGAGATTGTGAAAAATGTGGCAACAAATGTGTTTGTGACTTTTTTCGAGTCAGAAATCTCGTTTTTTTTTGTTGTTGGGATTTTGGGTAAGTTTGTGTGATTTTTTTAAATTTTCTTCTTTTTTTCGAAAATTAATTACTTAAATTCGAATTTTTTTAAAATCAAAATTTCATCATCATTTTTATGAAAATCCAGAATTTTTGTAACTTTGAAGCGACTTTGAATTTCTTTTCCACACAGCTATCCAAAAGATAGTAGCTACGACTATCTTTTTTTTTCAATGTGCCTTGAGGGATTTCGAAATATTTTTTCCGATATCAAAATTGAAAAGAAATAGAAATGTTTACGGAAATTCAGAGCTTGAATGGAATTTCACAAACAATTAAATTTTATTTGCATACAAATTAGTAATTAATAAAAATAATTCATTTTTTAATAAAAATGTATCATTCCTTTACTTTTGACAAATTGCTTTTTTTTTTGCAACCTTAGATCTAAAGTTGCCGAAAAAGCAATTATTCGTAAATATTATCATCTTTTGATAGAGATGGATCTCAAAGAATTGTTAATAAATTGTTTTATAATTTTTTGAAACAATGACTATCGATATTATTGATGAAATTCTCAGAAAACCTAAAGTCAAAACCTGAATGTCCCAAAATTGCTGAAACTGATTTCTAAAAGATGAAATTGATCAATAATTTAAAATCTATTGGTCAGAACTAGTTCAAACTCCACAGAAATATAGATTTGTTATCGCAAAAATTTAATATGATTTTTTCAGGATTTTAAAAAATGACGTTTTTCAGTTATTATTGAATTTCTAAAAAACGTAGTTTTACGATTGTGGCGTCATAAATGCACCAAATGAGGTTAATTAGTGCTCATTTTTAAGGGTTTTGAATACAGTTTCGATTTCTCGAAGTGAAATTTTTGAATTCCAAAATCCGGCGAAATTATACACAAAAGCAAAAAAATTATTTTTTGAGTCGTTAAAAGTACGCAATTTTCAAAAAATTATAACTCGTACAAATAATTTTATTTTGGGCCAGCGATTTAACAGCAATGTTTTCTCATGATAGAGGATACAGGAAAATATCGAGAGTACGATCGGGGACATCGATTTTTTTTACCTGCAGCTGGTTTAACGTGGAATCACTCCATATAATAATAATACAAAAATAGAAATAAAAAAAATAAAAATAAATAATAATAATAATAATTTTGCGGTTCAATTTGGAAACGGGCAATGCGGAAAAAGTGTTAACCATAATGGGGTCTCTGGTAGCTCAAAATCGAGGTAGCAAAGAACTAGTCAATTTTTGAGAAAACGCAAAGAGCACCAAATTTTCTAATTGGGCGCCAAATTAGCACCTAAAAAGTACCTAATTCTGGTAAAATTTCAATTCATACTGGAGACTTGTCTCGGCTAACTTCTGTGAAGTTAGCAAAAAGATCAGTACAGTAGCCAATCCATTCTTCAATCCCATCTTCAAATTTATATATTTAAAATATATGCAAAATTGTGTACGAAATATATTGAAAATATAATTACGATATATAAATGAATGTATTTAAAATATGTTTTTTTTATATATGTAATATATTTATTTGGATAGATTTTGCCGCTTTTCGCATATGTACGTATATCTTAAATGTATTCAAAATATATTTTAGATATATGTAAAATGTACGACACATACATACAATATATATATATATATTATAAATATGATACATACATCTGAAATATAGATTAAATATATGTTGCATGTATTCCAAATATAGTTGAAATATGGGCTGCATACATCCCGAATTTGGGTTGAATATGCCAACACGTGTAGAAATTTCCGAAAAATCGGAAATTATTTAGGAGAATCAAATATAAAAGTATAAGTTCATGAGAAGCCGCCATGAAGTCCTGAATCAGGACTGCTCATATGGCTTCATTTGAGACGGACTTTTGTTAATATTCCGTTCTCGTGCCCGTCTTTATAAGCATAACCTTCGCATCCTCCGTATGGGAGTTCAGCGGTTGCCGTTCTGCGACATCTCGCGGCGAGTCTGGAAACTAACGCGACGCTGTCTACGTTACGAACATGTGGCAGGCGCGCAATCGCTTGTTCTCGCGGGATAAAAATGATAATGTGAATAATAATTAAAAGTGTGAATACAATAAACTTAAATAATTAAATAAATATTATGTTAGTTTGTACTAATACTTCGCAAACATCTGATATATGTTGTTAGAGAGAATAAAATCGCATTACTTCCACACATATATGTTGCATAAATGGTAGCATATATTAAGAATATATGTAGAACATATGAGAGATATATGTGAATCACACGTATCTCTCATATATGTTGTACATATATATATTAATAATATATGTGGAATATATAAGAGATACGCGTGATTCACATGTATCCCTCACAATTTCCACATATATTCTTAATATATGCTAATATATATGCAACTTATATGTGTGGATTTAAATAAATATATGTACATTAGGGCGATTTTTTTTTCGACTTTTTTTAATTTTCATCCCTCCCCACCCAAAATGCTGTTGCATATGTCTAAAAGAAACTACCCTGAAAGTTGCAGCCCTTAATATTAATATTAAGTACTCGCCCTTCGCGTGAAAAGATTTCCCATCTAAAATACACGTAAATAAAAAACTTTTTTCTTCAAATTGCTATAACTCCGCGGCATTTCATGGTATCATATTGTCCTTGGTCGCAATTTACGCAGAATTGAAAGTTTTTCAAAAGTGTCCTAAGCAGCATAAGTGTAATTTACACTGGTGAGATGGTGCGAGTCACTAAAGTTGATTTTGACCCACACTTCTCGTTTTTTTGCTGTTATTTTTGAAATGATCAGCGTTATCGAAAAATTGCAAAGGAAAGTTTTGTTGGAAATTTAATTTCCTACAAAAAAGGTCCTTTAGACCTACTTGAGAAAATTGATATTTCTTGAGATATTGAACCTTAATTTATTTGCGGTATAAAATTTTTACGGTTTATCGAACCAAAAGTTCTTAATTGTTGATATTCCATATCATTTCGCCACTGGTGATATGATATGTGATATGGTGATATGATATAGAATATCAAAAAATTGAAACTTTTGGTTCAATAAACCATAAAAATTGTATACCAAAACCAAGTTAAGGTCCAATATCTCAAGAAATATCAATTTTCGCAAGTAGGTCTAAAGGACCTTTTCTGTAGGAAATTAAATTTCCAACAAAACTTTCCTTTGCAATTTTTCGATAACGCTGATCATTTCAAAAATAACAGCAAAAAAACGAGAAGTGTGGGTCAAAATCAACTTTAGTGACTCGTACCATCTCACCAGTGTAAATTACACTTATGCTGCTCAGGACACTTTTGAAGAACGTTCAATTCTGCGTAAATTGCGACCAAGGACAATATGATAGCATAAAATGCCGCGGAGTTATAGCAATTTGAAGAAAAAAGTTTTTTATTTACGTGTATTTTAGATGGGAAATCTTTTCACGCGAAGGGCGAGTACTTAATATTAATATTAAGGGCTGCAACTTTCAGGGTAGTTTCTTTCAGACATATGCAACAACATTTTAGGTGGGGAGTGAAAAAAATAAAAAAAGTAAAAAAAAAATCGCCCTAATGTACATATATTCGAAATATATCCACATATATTTTGCGTATATTAAAAGTATATAAATTTCCGTGAGGGATCTCTCCCTCTCTCTCCCACTTTTTTACTGCCGAGGTTTTGCGATAATTTCCGCGAAGAAATAAACGAACCGAGGAATTTCGCGATGTTAGGAGGGCGAGAGGATCTCAACGATGGGCGGAAGAAGAGTGCGAGGAGGATCGTACCGATGCACGTGCCGAACGCTGATATTTCGGTCCATCGACCTTTTCCGCATAAAGCCACATGCCCACGCTCGTGGTGAGCATTAATAATGATTCACCGAAACAGAAGTAAGAGGAGTAAGAAAAATAATCCCTTCTTCAATAATCCCCAGGACATTGTTTCAAATTTCTCTCAGATATTCCCCAAAAAAACAAGCCAATAACCGCTATTTGCTCCAATTAGAATTGTCCCTGCCGCCTTTCCCTCCCTCTCTGTCGCACGTTCATTCACTGACGAGATCACCTTTTATCCCTCACAAACACACACACACACACACGTGTATATTTACAGAGAGGGATTCGCGCCGGGAGCAAACGCGTGTGTGCCTTCGAGCAAAGCCTGCAGGGCTCGTCGTCATTTTCCCTCTCGCTCTACCTCGTTTTTTCGATTTTTTTTTCTCCATCTCTTTTCTCTTTCTCGTCCCATCTCGTGAAGCGAGGCCGCGAGCGGTCGTGAATTTATTTTAAAAAGCGGGGGAAGGCCTCGAGAGCTCACGCGTCCCCCAAAGTTCGCGGGGCGTCGTGGCGTCGTCGTCGACGCGCGTTTGGGCCTTTTTTCCATGAAGCGAAATTCTCCCTCTCTGTCTTATACATTTCTCTCTCCCTCTCTCTCTTACTCTCTCTCGTTTGCGCAGCATGTCACGGTGCCACGTTTCTCGCTCCTTGTGGTCCCCCAAGTCACCGAGAGAGGGAGTTTATAATGCGAGCTCTGAGATACGAAAAATACGAAATGGCAACGCCGCAAGGCCGACGCCAAAGAGTATGGCTCGTCTCTCTCTCTCTATCTTCCTCTCTCGTTTTCCTGGCGAGGAACGAGCTATAAGGCAAGAAACGAACACCGAGCCCAGTGAGCACCATCATCAAGCTACTCGCTCCAACGCTACACTCTCTCTCTCTCTCTCTCTCTCTCTTCCTTCTTCTTGTTCCTTATTCTGCCTGTTCTTTGCATCCAAGAAAGACGAAATGAAAAACAGAGGGGCAGAAGGGAGGGAAAGAGAGATGGGAGAAGAAGAGATTTACACCGTGCTCCGAGACCCAAGTGCCTTAAGAGCTTCCTAAATACATTTGCTGGTCACACAACGCGTTTTACAAGATATATCAAAGCCCCAATGTGGCAGCTACGGCGTGAGGTACGAGCCAGTGTCAACGGGAGATCGAAATTGGACTACGCCATATTTGGATTATTCCGGAAGGAAAAGCATCAATTGATGTCAATGTCCTCACCCGGAGGAAGCATGAACGCCTCCAAAAATCCGGAAGAACAATAAAAAAGGATGTAAAGGGTGATCCTTTTTAATCCTAAACGGAAGAGACACTTGAATCACAATAATTAAAAAGGATAATATACAATTAAAAAGGATGTAAATTAATTTTTTTTTTTAAATTAAGGATTAAGAACACTTAAATTACAACAATTGACAATTGAAAAGGATCCTTTGGATTGAAAGGATTCAAAGGACGTAAAAGGATCCTTATTAAATGTCATTTTTGGGTTATTCCGGAAGGAAAAAACATCAATTGTCAATGACCTCACCCGGAGGAAGCATGAACGCCTCCAAAAATCCGGAAGAACAATTAAAAAGGATGTAAAAGGTGATCCTTTGTAATTCTAAACGGAAGGAACACTTAAATTGCAACAATTAAAAAAGATAATGGATAATATACAATTAAAAAGGATGTAAATGAATCATTTTTTTAAATTAAGGACTAAGGACACTTAAATTGCGACAATTGACAATTAAAAAGGATCCTTTGGATTTAAAGGATTGAAAGGATGTAAAAGGATTCTTTTTAATTGTCATTTTTGGGTTATTCCGGAAGGAAAAAACATCAATTGTCGATGTCCTCACCCGAAGAAAGCATGAACGCCACCAAATTCCGGAAAAACCATTAATAAGGACGTCAAAGGTAATCCTTTTTAATCCTAACCGAAAGGGGCACTTAAATTACAACAATTAACAATTAAAAAGGATAATAATGGATAATAAACAATTAAAAGTGATGTAAATGAATTAACTTTTTTAATTAAGGATTAAGGACATTTAAATTACAACAATTGAAAATTAAAAAGGATGTAAAAGGATCCTTTTTAATTGTTCTTCCGGATTTTTGGCGACGTTCATGCTTCCTCCATGAAATGACATTGACAATTGATGTTTCTTCCTTCCGGAATAACCCTTTTTAGCCCTCCAGAATCCTTTTTAAAAAAGGATTCGGTTGAACAAAAAATCGACAGATGCATTGATTCGAGGAACAATTGAAAGATCTTTGCAAATAATTGGTCAATGATAATTCCAAAAATTGAAAGATGTTTCAAAGTTTATTTCCGAAGTATTAGCAGAGTCTCAAAATTGTTTTTTAAAGACATTAATTTCTAGAAATTCCCATTTATCTGAACGTTCGAAACTTCGAGTCCATTAGAAAGAAGTAAAAGGAAGAAGAATTTTTTTCTTATTTTTGTCCATCTAACATTGAGTGAGGAACAGAGCTGGAAAGTGTTTTGAACACATGGCACTTGTTTGATATCATGCTGAAGCTTGAACCGATGAAATTAAACGAAAATGTTTATTTTTTCAATTCAATCGCCATAAAAGTGAGTTTTGGAGGAAGAAAACTTTTGAAACCTTTTTCGGGTACTTCATTAAAGAGCTACAAATTCACACGTGAAAGTAAAACATAAAGAATACTTAAAATAGAAAAAAATAACAAAAAATAAAGTTCTTTGCGGATGTAAAATATTTGAAGTATTTGAAGTATTTGAAGTATTTGAAGTATTTAAAGTATTTAAAGTATTTAAAGTATTTAAAGTATTTAAAGTATTTAAAGTATTTAAAGTATTTAAAGTATTTAAAGTATTTAAAGTATTTAAAGTATTTAAAGTATTTAAAGAATTTAAAGTATTTAAAGTATTTAAAGTATTTAAAGTATTTAAAGTATTTAAAGTATTTAAAGTATTTAAAGTATTTAAAGTATTCAAAGTATTTAAAGTATTCAAAGTATTCAAAGTATTCAAAGTATTCAAAGTATGTAAAGTATTTGGAGTATTTGACATATTTGACATATTTGAGGTATTTGAAGTAATCGAAGTATTTGAAGTCTGAAGTATTTGGAGTATTTGGAGTATTTGAAGTATTTTGAGTATTTTGAGTATTTGAAGTATTTGAAATATTAAGTACTCGAAAATTACTCCGAGTACTAAGTAATTTGTACTCAAAGTATTAGGATACTTTCGTAGTTCATTAAGTACTCCAGCAAAACGAATGAAACGAAATTTAAAAATCTATAATCTCACATTTGTAGCCTGTTGCCGAAAAAATGGATATGTTTGCTATAACTTGGAGGTTATGCGGTCTTTCAATGAAATGCGTTTAAAATGAAATGCAAAATATATGTAATGAACCTGCAGTTAACTTTGACGAAAAAAATGGTTTGAATTGAAAATTATCGTTGAAGTTTGCATCTTTGAATGTTGAATTTTTTTTGGATCGACATTGAGGATCTGAAGCTCTAAACTCGTAGGATACGCGTTAGCCATATTATAATTATAAGGAAACATTATTTTTCTTGCTTTCCAACGATGCAAAAAATTCAAACATTAAAAACTTCAAAATGTCATCATTACTTTCGTTATTAATTTTTTTTCCCATTTCCCTCCAATACTCGGTACTTCAAAGTGCATTTCGAAGAATGCGCGTCACTCGATACTCCAAGCTATACTTGAGCCAGAGAGTACTTTACTTCAGATACTTTGAACATTTAAACCTACTCAAACTACCTCCAGCTTCAAGAAGTTCCTCGCACTTCAAGGCACTCCGTCGAGTTCTGACGAGGAGAAAAACCAGTGTGTGAGAACGAGAGAGGCGATTTAATAGTTTATCTCGTAAAACGAGGCAATATCAAGAACGATAAGATTAGCAATGAAAGTCACCAGCGAATACTCGCGGTGAGTATAAAAATCCGCAAGTGAGCACATTCGCCTCATTTCGCTCATTTTTCTCCTCTCATATCCTCATTTTCTTCGTTTTTCAACTCAATGATAAAATTGCGATTTGCTTTCTGATACGCGCATTCAAGACAAGGCAACCCTGGATACAAATTTGCAAAAGAGTAAAAGAAAAAGAACGAAAAAGCTACAACGAGGGAAAATCGCAGCGATAGCGATGAAAGCGCATCGACGTGGAAAAAGGAAGAGATCCGAAAGTTCTGGATTTCATTGTGAAATAATTGCGGCAATGAGAAGAAAAGGGACGAAAGAATTTAAATAGAGAGAGAGAGAGAGAAAGAGGGAATGGATGAATAATCGTGGCTCATTAGGAAGAAGAGAAACGACTCTCGACGCATCTCCCAGAGTTCCTTCTCCTCCCCCTCTCTCCCTCCCTCCATATCTTCAGCATTTTTTCAGTTCATGCACAAATACGCGGAGAGAAAGAGAGAGCGAGAAAGAGGGAAGAGATCATATGCTCAATGTGTACAGTGTCCCAGAAGCAAGAGAGTTAAAAGAGAGATAGCGTACTCGGGCAAAAGCCATTCGCGTTTTGTGTTCTCCTAAAGCTATATCGGTACACGCTAAGGAGCAACGAGCCGAGGAAGAACGATGCGGCAAAAGAAAGGGAGAGAGGGAGGAGAGCGAACGGGTTGGCAGGAGGGAGAAGAGATACATAGTGAGAAAGAGAGAGAGAAAAGGAGAAAGATGGAGAAGCTGCGAGAGGAGTTTGTATGTATGAGACTTTGCCTCGCGAGACTCGCAGTCTCATTGGTGTAGATGCGCGTATTAGGGTGGTTCATTAAAAACACCCTTTTTCCAAAATGCCCTCCATATGCAGATTATCTTAGCTTTTTTTCTGGGGAGTAAATTAAGCACAAGCTGAGAGCTGTGGGATTTTTTTTACTACTGCCTCATCGAGGTTGAAATTTCATATCACAATGTGGGGGACGAAGGGTGCAAAAATGGGCTCTACGTCGGTCAATTTTGAGGATGCGGGCGCGAAATGAATTCTGTGTGGTACCAAATGAAAGAGCATTATCCAGGAATCATAATGGACACGATAAAATTCGAGCTCGGCCCCCCCCTCCCAGGAGGGGTAGGCTAAAAAAAGGTTAATCCCTCGTTTGGTGATAGCCTGGAAACGGCTAATTCGATTGAGCTAATCTTTGTCGTGGGTACATTTTTTACGGTCCTCTTTGATCTTATAAGAAGGAAATTATGAAAAGTTGACCAGATCTGGCAGTTTACCTGTGTTGTCAAAATTAACTGGTTCATTTTACCTCGTGTTACATATCGAAGAACACAACGCCGAGAATCCTCAGTTACGGAAATGAAAAAGGACATTTCAATGAATGAAATGCGTGGTCGTCCATATTTTTAAGTTACCTGGTTCAGTTCGTATACGCGCTTGAAAATAGGAAGGAAAATATCGTGATATGTCGCATGCTAATTGCACGGCGCGCATTCTTCTGGGATTCCATAACTGGTCCAAAAAAAATTGCACACACCTCGGAAGAACAAAGAAACTTAAGTTTTCTGACAAAAAATATGCATGCCGAACGCGATATTCAAATTTAGACATTTCTCGAATACTTCGTTGCTAGACTTCAAGTCGATGAGGCAGTAGTAAAAAAAATCTCACAGGTCTCCGCTTCTGCGACAAGTATCTTACAAGAATGAGGTACACAAATTTTGAGAAGGAGCAGAATAAGGAAAAAATGGGTTCGATTTAATCACGCTAATGTTTATAAGTGCGGATGGGCTGTGTCACGTTGCCGGTTGAGCAGCCGGCTGTGTTGCTGCAAACGACGAGTATCACCGGCAACCGCCGCGGAATCGCGCTATAAGATGCAATGACGACGAGAGTCGGCGGCGTTTCGAGGCGTAGCAAGTGTCGATATGAAACAGCTACGCCCATATAAATCCCTTAGCTAGTCCGCTTTTACGAGTTACAATTATTTATAAAGAGATAGATCCGCGGTGGGAAGGAGGAGGGTAAGAGGGAAGGGGCAGGGGAGAAGAACTAGCTACCTTATTTAGAGGCAAGTTAACTCAGCACCCGATGCCGTACGGAACGATTGATCGAGACCACCTCTTATTCTCCCATCTCCCCCCCCCCTCCGATCCTCGCGGCGTTGATTCCCCTCTTTTTGCATCACTTTATCGGCGTTACCCTATAAGCGACAAGTCTCTTTTGAGACTTATTTTGACCGTCTATCCCCCGATACCTTGCATTTCCTTAATCGTAATTTCCAATCCTGGAATATCTGTGTTCGGCACTTATAAACCGCGCGATTTGTCGTATCCCGACTCCAACAAGTTTTACAGGCATACCGAAAATATCAACTCTACCGGAAAATATTTTGCCGCGATAAACAGTAGGTGAAATAGAATTTACGATTAATTTTACATCGTTAAGAAAAACAATTTTTTTCTCTCCACACTGAAAAAAACGAATGGTTGCAGTCGCCATTTTCTGCTTTGCCTCCGCATACTTCAAGGTTGTGATCCCCACCTTAGCAGTATTTTGAGCCAAACCATCGCGTATTGGCCCAGGAGTTATATTTATAATACCTATGCAAAATAACGTTGCTGCCATAATCCAATATTTTTCAGTGCAATTCAAAATCAAAATTAAAAGATTCTAAAAGTTGAAATAGTTTTCGGCAGTGATCGGTAGTATCGATTTTGTCGTCAACGATATTAATTATATTAATCATTTTTCCGAAAAATCAATAATTGGTCAAAAAATATTACTAATTTTTTATAAAAATTCATAATTAGCGGAAAAATATTAGTAATCTTTCTAAAAAATTAGTAATTAGTAAGCACATATTTTTACCCGTACAAACAGATCAAATTGCAATATATCTAATATCACGAACACACAATAGATTCATGTTTGTATTTAAATTTTATTGTATGTAAACTTTTTTTTTAAATATCTATAAACATGAGAAATAACAAATTCAAAATATTTATCGAATATTTACTTTTTTTGTCTTTTTTTTTTTGGCTCAGCATTTGAATATACCCGTTTGACATTTTTCCTTTTCCTAATTAGATAAAAAATTTATATATTGGTATTTGTACTATGTAATACAATACAATTATTCATTTTGAAAAAGCGAACCATAGTAAAACTGAAATGTACGCTGTACCAGAGCTGGGCGGTACTTGAAAGTACTCGGTACTTTCAGGTACTCGAAGTACAGTACTTGCAAGTAGACAACTGGGAAGCTGCGTCTCCGAACTGCTGACTCCGCAATCTCCTTTACCTCTTCGAAAGCCTTTCAGGGTAGACTATTTTTATTTCTATCAACATTAACAATGAATTATTAAAATATGTCCTATAAACATTAAACAATAAAAATCTATGTCAGCAGCATTGAATGAAAAAACGTTTTGAAGGTTAGATTTTCACAAATTATAGTTTCACTGTTGTAATTTTTTTTCCATTTCTTCCGTTTACGAAAACCAGTATTCTTTTCTCAAATTGGTTTTTTCACGGCAAATTGGAATAAAAAAAAAAAGAAAATTGTTCGATGCAACAGGTGACAAATCGAGGCGATCGAGGCCCAACAACAGGGGCACAACCTCAATTATATGACCCAGTTATTGACACCGCGAATTTCAATAAATACCTAACCAAAAGTTAAATTATTTCTTATCTCGTCGATAGTCTGGTTCCTGCTGAAGATGTTGATACCATTTTTATGTTGTTTTATACTTACATGACGAACAAAATTCACTATACACTGAGACCTCGATATTCGGAATCCGTCGGGACCGGCTCTTGCAAGAAGTGGGGTTGCGCACATTGCACAGGACCGTCTCTGCGCCGCTGGTGGCTGACGGCGGCCTGACGCGATTGGCTTGGCGCTTCTCCCACTACGCTGCAATTGCAACGATCGAGGTACCGATTATCGAGGTTGCAGTGTATGTCGCTTCCCATAGCTAGTCGTTTAGCACTGCCGCTGTGGAGCCACTGAGACGCGTGTCGCACGATTCCCTGGTCTATTTATATTTTAAATATTGAATTTAAAAAGGTGCATCTCTCCAATAATTGCAAGAGAACAATTCTCTCTAATTAGCCGGTAATTGGATTAGAATTCAATAAAAACTGTATTTATAGCAATTAAAATTGTGCTGTCGGTGTCACAATCTGGGACAGTGTCAGAAACTGGGCCGTTTACCTTAGAAAACATATTTTTACGGTCAGTCTGAAAAAAAAAAAAATTTCAGCATCAACTGTACCGAAAGAAACTCGACCATACTATCCCTAACATAATTACAGCGCGATGAAACGCGCGTAAATTTGAAATTACGCCCTTCTGCTTCCAACTGTTCTATCAATCGTGATTTTTGGGTCAGCGGAATTTTTTAACGACGCCAATTCATGATAGCGCTCAAAGGGCTCAATTTTAATTCCGCAAGACGGAAAAAAGGCGTCAGAGACGTCGTCCAAGAACTTTGTAGTGCGTATCTAGTTTTCTAGAAATCGTAATGCACAACCCTTAAAAATCCAGCATGAACTTTCTTTCTCTCTCTCTCTCTCTCTCTCTCTCTCTCTCTCTCTCATCGTCATCCGCGCTTATTTAACGGACACAGAGCGACGATGGAAAAGGAGGAAACGAAACGCGACGAAATAATTCGCACAAGGTGGAAAAAAGACGAAGACGCGACCGAGAGAAAAGACTGGCGGAGGTGAAATTGCAAACGGGTGAAAGAAAAATGCTCCGTGACGACTTCGCAATTCCGTTTTCAGCGTGGCCCCGTGAATTCTCCGCGCGCGTATGACTAACGATCCGACGCGGACGAGAATCGCAGACATCATTGACTGCACACACGAAAAACGCGAGAAGGGAGCGTACACCAAATGAGACTGCGGATGTGCGGAAAGAAAGAAAGGAGAAAAAAAAAAGCTGTAAAAGGGAGAGAAAGAGACGTCGTCGACGTTGTCGTCGTCGTCGTTGCGGTCGTGGAATACCCGTAGAAATTATCCCGGTATGCTCGATTTCGTGTTCGAGATTCCAGGGTGAAGATAAAGTTGATGGGAACGACCGGCATTCTACGAGGTCATCGAATTTGTCGATTTTTTCACGAGATAAAAGGGAATATATGTACGCGTTTAGCAAACTCTACCGACGATAAGACCTTGCGAAAGATATTCCTGGTGATCGCGTGCACTCACTCTTTCTCACTCTTTCTCTCATTCTGTCTCTCTCATGCCACGTAAATCCAATCCTTGAATATTTTTCTGTATGTGTATGTATATATTTATATATATTTATGTGTGTGTATTACGAGATAATTATCTACGCACGGGCCATTCCTGCAAATCGCGATGACATTAACCGCGTGTTTATGTAATATTCAAATTACCGTATCGAATGTAAGATTTTTAGCGTGTACTCAAACTTGGCCATAGGAGAGGAATTTTCGTATTGCGTGCTTTGTCGTTTGTTGTTTTGTGCAAAAAAATGTACGGTGTAATTTATGTAACATTGGGACTGAGATCAGCTGTTGAGTTTTTTGGACACGATCATTCGTTTGGCTGATTGATCTTGTTGATTGAGAACAGAGTTTATGTCTAGTTACAAAGTGTGAATTTAAAAAGCGTAGAGTTTATACGTGTAGAGATGAAACGTGTTAAAATGTTGAAAAAAGTTGTAATGTGTAGAGTTACAACGTGTAGAGTTGAAATGTGTCAAGTTCTTAAATGTAGAGTTTTTACGTGCAGATGTGAACTGCGAAGTATTAAAATGTAGAGAATTTTAACTCATTTATATGAAAGTTGATTGATGTGGAGTTGGAACGTGTAGCGTTGAAACGTGTAAAAGTGAAAAGTGTCGAATTTTTTACGTGTAGAGTTGGAACGAGTAGTGGGCAAACATGTATTGTTGGAACATATGGAATAAAACCGCACAAAGTTATGGAGTATCAAATTTGAACGTGTTAAATAGTGTTGAGTTTAAAAGTGTGAAATAACACTGTATTGAGTCAGACAGTGTTGAGTTTAAAAGTGTAAACTAAAAGCGTACTGAGTAAAACCATATTGAGTTTAAAAGGGTACAACAAAGCTGTATTGAATCAAACCGTGTTGAGTTTAAAAGTGTAAAAACACAGTGTATTAAATTAAAACATGTTTAATTTAGAAGTGTAAAATGAAACTGCATTGAGTTAAACCGTGTTGAATGGAAACGTGCAGAGTTGAAAAATTGTAGAGTTAAAACGTGAAAAAATAAAACTTTTATTGAGTTAAACCGTGTTGAACTTGAAAGTGTAAAATGAAACTGTACTGAGTTAAACTGTGTTGAATGGAAACGTGCAGAGTTAAAACGTGAAGAAATAAAACATGTAATAAGTTAAACCATGTTGAATTTCAAAGTGTAAAATAAAACTGTATTGAATTGAAACGTGTGGTTTAAAACTATTCAGCGTTTAAACGTATAGACTTGAAACGTGTACTGAGTTAAGACGTGAAGAGGTGAACCGCGTAATATCAAAATGTGCGGAGTTGAAAGCCGTAGAGTTCAAAAATTAATTGTTAAAACATATAAAGTAAAACCATACAGAATTGAAAAGTATCAAAATGAAACGTGCAGAGTTGTCACGAGTAGAGTTTATAAACGTACAATTTGTACGTACAGCGTCTGAACGTATAGATAATTTAACCGTGTTAAATAAAAGTCTATTGAGTTAAGCCGTGTTTAATTCAATCCGTGTAAGTTAAAACGTGTACAAATAAAGCGTGTTTTGAATTAAAAGGTGTTTTGACTCGAATCGTGTATTGAGTTAAAACGTGTAGAGATGAAACGTGTTTTGAGTTAAAGGGGGTTTCGTCTTGAAACATGTATTGAATTAAAACGTGTGGAGATAAAACGTGTTTTGTCTTGAAATGTGCATTGAGTTGAAACGTGTAGAGGTGAAACGTGTTTTGAGGTAAAAATGTGTTTTTGCTTGAAACATGTATTGAGTTAAAACGTGTGGAGATAAAACGTGTTTTGTCTTGAAATATCTATTGAGTTAAAATATGTTTTCAGTTAAAAGATGTTTTGACTCGAAACATGTTTTGAGGTAAAATCTGTTCTTACTTCAAACATGTATTGAGTTAAAACGTGTGGAGATAAAACGTGTTTTGTCTTGCAATATACATCGAGTTAAAAGGTGTTTTGACTTGAAACATGTATTGAGTTCAAACGTGTGGAGATAAAACGTGTTTTATCTTGAAATATACATTGAGTTAAAACGTGTAAAGATCAAACGTGTTTCGAGTTAAAAGGTGTTTCTACTTGAAACATGTATTGAGTTAAAACGTGTGGAGATGAAACGTGTTTTGTCTTGAAATCCGCATTGAGTTAAAACGTGTTTTCAGTTAAAAGGTCTTTTGATTCGTAACGTGTATCGAGTTAAAACGTGTAGAAATGAAAATGGTGCGAAATAAACGTGTTGGCTGGATACGTCGCGAGTTAACGCTGCTTTTAATTGCAAGTTTCATCGCTAAAGTGATTTCGATCAATGTTGAACGAAAACCTGCGGGAACGGTTCGTTAACGCGTCAAAGATGGCGCAACAATTTCAAGGTCAAGGACGACTCGGTGCAATCGCAAGGACAACGAGATGGCGTTTAACCCTACGTGGTGAATCCTCGTTGTGTCGATGGAAGCGAGATACTCGCGGCTAAACATCGAGTGTGTCTCGTCGGAGGATCGAAGGAGAGTCGGTGAGGAGAAGAAAGGTGGCTCAGAGCAGCACAACAACACGGGACTTTAACGTTGGCGAAACTCGCTCAGGGGATACGAAAGCCGGACAAGCCCGCTCTAAACAAAGAGCTTTATGGCCATATTTATAGTTGCCGTAAAACACTACACAGATTGCTGAACCTCGGCCCAACGACGAGCCAACACGCAGAGAGAAACTTTGCTCCCGATCCTTTACCTCCCCCACTCTCTCTCTCTTTCTCCACCGTTCCCTTTTTCTCCCTTCTCCTCTCATTCTCTCCTCTTTCTCTCCTCGTCGGGAAGTTCGCTATTCAATTTTTCGTCTACCTCGCGCCATGTTTGACTCCCCCGTTCCCCCTCCACTGTTTTTCGTTGCTACCGCGCCTCTACGTATTCAACTGTTCCGCAATTTATTCCTACCGTCTCATCCGCAAACGCCTCTCGTTATATCGTTTTATAATCATTAAAGTATATCCCACTCTCTTCGTCTCTCATCGTCATAAGCGTAATTTGACGTACGTAATGTTGCCTCATTCTTGACGATGGTATTTAGCGGCGCAGAAAAATAAAAATAAAAATAAGAAAAAAAAATAACGCAAGGCAAGGAGACGAAGAGAGCCTGCATTTACAAAGTGGTTTACGATCGAATTTGAGTATTCGCTTAATTATAATAACGATCGGTTGCGTGGTCATCATTTATGCTCGACAGTCTGTTATATTGATGCTCAGTGTGCGTATGACTGATTTTTCGATATAACGCCTGGTCAATGTTATAAAAAAAAAAATTTGGAGGTATTTTGAAGCAGTTACTGCGTGTAATGAAAATTATGATTGAGTCGTTAATTTTTTATTGAATTAAATTTTCCCAAAATTTATAGTCACGAATTAGTAAAATTTATGACGATTTATCACGTCAACTGTATTGGGAATGAACTTCGCACTTTTATAATGACGATTAAGAAGTTTTGAATCGTTTCTAATTTTAAGACTGGTTAAGCTTCTAAGTTTTATCAAGAGTAACAGTTTATCTAACAGTTGTTGCGCGTAATGAGAATTAAAATCGTCTCGTGAATTCGTGAATTAATTATTTCCGTAATTTATCCTCATCATCTCGAATGAGCTAAGCTTATCACGATTCATCTCGGCAACTGTACCGTGAAATAACTTCGCACTTTTGAAATGACAATTGAGAAGATTTTAATAATTTCTAATTTCGAGACGGGTTTGATTAAAGAATAATTCATGCATTTTCTGAATAATTTGTATCTATTCAAGTGATTCTATTATTTAATTTATTTGTGTTACAATTATTACAGCTTCTAAGTTTTATTAAGAGTTTCTAACAAGTGTTGCGCGTAAAGAGAATAAGAATCGTCTCGTGAATTCGTGACTGAATGATTTCCGAAATTTGTACTCGTTGTCTCGAATAAGCTAAATTTATGACGATGTGTCCTATCAACTGTACCGTGAAATAACTTCAGACTTTTGAAATGACGATTAAGAAGATTTCAATCATTTCTAATTTTAAGGCTGGGATTTAGAGATGATTCACGCACTTTGGAAAGAATTTGTATTTATTGAAGTGATTTTATTATTGAATTTATTTATTTCACCATTATTACTGCTTCCAAGTTTTATCGAGAGTTCCCAACAGTTGTTGCGCGTAATGAGAATAAAAATCGTCTCGTGAGTTCGTGACTAAATGTGTTCCAAAATTTATACTCGTCGTCTCGAATGAGCTAACGATAAGCTTATGACGATTTATCTCGACAACTGTACCGTGAAATAACTTCGCGTTTTTCAAATGACGATTAAGAAAATTTTGATCCTTTTAATCTCAGCAACACTACCATGAATCAACTTCACAGTTTACAATTGAAAATTAAAAAGATTGTAATAATTTCAATTTTGCCATTAATTCCATTCAAAAATAATTAATCTGCGATTACTAAACTGTTTTTATTAGTAAATTTATTTATTCAACAATTATTGAAGCTTCTAACTTTTATAAACAAATCTTCGGCTGATTTGATATTGTAGCCATGAAAAAAGGTGCAAAATTATTTTTTTTTTTACATTTGTCAATATTCAGAATGAATGATTGACTAAAAAATCTGATTTCGTTTAAATTAACGTTTTCAATGATATTGACGATACATTAAAAATTATTAAAACATTATTAAATTGGTACAGCATCAGAGACCACGCTACAAACGAAAAGTGTGCATAACGTCAAAAAAAAACGATGATGATGGTGAAAATAATATTATTCACCGTTTCCCAGTTACGTTTTACAGTGTGCCAATTTGGCTCTCATTAATCAATCATGTGTGATGAGATCCTGATAATAGTGTTAAGTATGTCTTGCGACAGTGCTGCGTTATTTATAGTTTTTTGGTAACTAGCCTTATTGGTGCGTTATTTCGCGACTTAGAGTGGTGGTGATGATAGTAAAAAAAACGATATTAAAGAAAATAAAAATAAAACCATGAGATGTAAGCTAGTACACTGTTAAAAAAATGTATTTGATCCAAATAATCCAAATTACTTTAGTGGCATTTACTTGAGACAAATCAATTTTTCTTTGCAACGAATAAAAACAGAAATTGCGCTCAGTATTTAATTTTCTTGGTAGCAGTTGTCTGGTCAAAATAATCTAATTCATTGATACTAGTTACAGTTATTTCATTCGAATGCAGCAAGTAATTTACATCTTTTACATCAATTGTGTTTTTCTTTGGTACAAGAAAATATACCCTGATAAACAGACTTGGTATCCTGAGATAACAAAAAAAAATTACTCGATTCAACTACTTCAGATGATCCATCGGAACATTCTGTTTTATCAAGCCAAATAAAAATGATTTAATATTAAAATAGGATTTTATTCATTTTAAAAATCAATATTATTTATCTGAATTGATTATTGTATGTGAGCGCAATATTTTATTCATTTAACACAAATTCAAGTTATTAGCTGTGTACATGGAAAATTTGTGATTGAATTACCTAACCACAATTTTTTGACGCAAGTAATTTAAGTTTTTTACCTTACCGTGTATTTTTCCGGTACAAGAAAAAATTATGTAAGATTATGACATGGTATTCTTATTTTGATATTATTATTATTGTTATTATTATTCATCTGATTCAATATTTGATCTTTTTAAATTAAGTTAAAATACAAGTTGAACCAAAAAATGGTCTTCGGGTAATGAAAATAAATTCTTAATACTATTTTGGTATGTATTTATTTCTCGGCCTGTGTTCTATGAATATGATATTTACATCAGTATATCAAAAGTAGTCGGTGGTGTAGTGGTTAGCGTCCCAGTCTTAGGTCGTTAGGTAGGCTCGGTAGGTAGGAAGGTTTCAAATCCCAGTCTGGTCTCGTACATATTCTAGGGTCCACGAATATGCAAGAAAACTAAATCAGTCGGAAAAATCCATGAACTTTCAACTTATCTATTTTTTTTTTAATTTTAATTCATGTTGAATTTGAGGATATGCGTAAAAACGAGGGTCGCGGGTTCAAACCCCACTGGGGGCAAATTTTTTTTTCTTGAAATTTTTTTTTTCGTTACTTGACCCTTAGAAACTATTAATTATGAATATGGAACTGATTTTCATCGTAAAAACTAAAAAATGTATGGGAAAAATAGATAATTCTGCACGAGTGGTCTAAAAGAATATTTGATTGAACCAATAGATTTGGGTTTGGAAGAAACTGATGGGATGTTCCATTTAAATGAGCATTTTCTAGATCCAGAGAGAGCATTTTCTAACTTCTATGGAAACATACACGGCACCAAAAATTCGTAATCATTTCAAGAAAAGTATTTAATTAATCCAAAGTATGACCTGTATGAGTACAACCATTGAGTTGAATGGAACAGTTCAATTTTCGGAACCACGTAGTCGGAAGCTTTATTCAAATTTTCATTTATTCGACTGAAGTAAATGGGTTTGATATTTTAGTAGCCCGTACATTCCCGTATAGTAACTGTGCATTGTTTTAAATGATTTCATATTTGCTCTCATTGAAGAATGATATTTCTAACAAAAATATATTTACTTCATCCCAATAACGAATTACGGGATAATATACTAATAATTAATTTACTTGCATAAAATAATTTTTTTTTGTTTCAAATAAATTTTTTAAACAGTTTATATCAAAGAATCAGTCATACGCATATTTTTGCATGTTTGTGTGTTTAAACGTCGTCGTGGAATCCGCAAATGAGACGGAGTTAGTCGAGACGATAATACATACAGCAATAAGACCTTATCGATGGTCTCTCGACCGAGCGCGAATTCAAAGGATATGATTCATATACGAGAGAGAGCAAGTATCTTCGCGACGGAGTGTGCGAGCTGCATGACTAATTGAAACAGAGGCCAATGACACTGTGGCTTAGTCCAGTGAATCGTCGATTTTTTCATTCTCCCGTTCGTTCTGATTTCTAACGAAATTCTCCAGATCATTATATTAGTCGCTATCAAAAAACAAATGCGCCGCGAAACGGTCTCGAAAACAACCAGAAAAATCACTCGCAACATTTTTGCTCAATCAGCAATTAGTCAATTTTCGATTTGGCGTGATTCAATTAACAATCGGATGAGAAATTTGCCGCTTCTCGAAGAAGCTAATTTTCGTTCGAGGGTTATATGTATATATATATTGGGGTGGTCCTCATTCAGAGCTCGGACGAATTTTTTATCAGACGCCCCCTAAATCGACTCCAAATAATTAAAAAACAATACCCTAATTTTTTCAATTTTTTATCTAGACTCTAACCCCTCCCGAAAAGAGGGTAGATTTCAAGATTAACACGTTTGATAATGTGAATTTTTCCTCAAATAGTGGCAACAATGAACACCAAAATCTTGCAGTTACAGATTTGAAAATAAAATTATTACACTTACAATAATATATATCCTCAGAATATGGCCGAAACACGTGTATTTCAAATGGGAAAATCTACCCTATTTTCGGGAGGGGTTAGAGTCTAGATAAAAATCTAAAAAAATTAGGGTATTGTTTTTTAATTATTTGGAGTCGATTTGGGAAGCGTCTGATAAAAAATGCGCCAAAGCCCAAGGACCACCTTAATATATCTACTCATATAAATTGACGTGAAGTATCGATAAGGAGACTTCCAGAATAAAGAGCACAAGGGGGATAACGATGGCAAAGTGAAAATGTATCATGGCCGATTAATTAACGCACTGCGGGCGAGATAACATTGGAATCGTCTGAACTCTCGTGACTCCAAATTGATTTGATAATAAACATACCCTCGTTTTCTCTGATCTATCCACGCGTGCATTGTACGAGGACTTTTTTCAACAAGAAAAAAACAAATTTTTTTCGGCATATTTACATCTCTAACGGAAATAACTCTGACCAAAGTCGACACAAGTTAACTGGATTAATCTTAGTGTCAATAGGATTCCTGATCAATAATATTGGAGTTTGGAATGCCCTTGAGGGATGCGTTAATAAAATCAAAGATCATACAAACTTTCCTAAGGGTCCAAAAAGTGTTTTCTGGGTGAACGAATTTGTGGAACATTTAAGCAAAATCGTACAATCTTCTCTCGCAATATTTTGGGAATTATTCGAACCTTCTCTTTTAATTTTTTTATTTTATTTTGATCAATCGGTCCGGAAAAACCGTTCAATGAACCGATCTGCAAATTTGCAGGGTTATTGGGGGTACATTGAGCTATAAAAATTCCTTCCCATTAATATTAGCAAAGCTGCAGTCGATTTACCAAATCAAGGGAAAAAGTAACTTTTTCGTACTTTTTTCAACTGAATATTGAGGGTAGAAAAAAATATTTCCCAAAACTCTTGAAAGAATCGTGTAGAAAATTCATTCCAGTTTCCGAAATTGTCCGATTAATTTTCTGTACGCACTGAGGGAAATAGTTTTGTCACCACAGCAAAAGTTGGTTTGCTAACCATTTATTAGTTGTATTAGCAAATCGATATGCACATATAGCAAGTCGATATGCACATAAAGCAGATTTCTTGCTCTGGCAGCAAACGAGCATTTGCTACTGTGACAAAAAATGCAAATCCGCAAATCTAGCAAAATAATATGTAAACGTAACAAATGATTTGCTAGTGGTGCATATAAACTTTGCTCGCGGAACAAATGCGAGCATAGGCGATTTGCAGTACCAGCAACTCGTTCATTTACTAGGGCGTGAAGAAATTTTAGCATACGTCATTTGTTAATCTAACTCATTATGTTTGCTAGCGAAGCCTTACACGATAACCTATTCACACAAACGAACGATTACCAATTCCTCGATATAATCTCCCAAAGCTATGATAGGCAGTCACGATTATGTCTAGAATGAATTTTCAGGTTATGGACTTTCTCTCGCTCTGGCATGATTCTTATTCTTGGCGCTGTTTGTTGACAGATTTTGAGGTTATGTCGAGGTCTTAAAACCACTGCGAATGTAAGATTTACATACACGACATGCTAACCTCTGTAACTGGAGAATTCGGTTTTTAACACAGATATGCTTGCCTGTGATACTGTGATAAATTATAACCTGCATTATAAATAAATGTAAAATTCATACATATATGAAAGAAGTCAAATTTTCCTTTCGGAGGACAACTAATATTCATAAAACTCCCTTCGTGCGAAGGAAGTTTTATGCATTTCAAAGTTTACATTCGAAGAACTATTTTTCACAAAATCCTCTTTGCAGATTCTGAATAACTTGAAATTGTTTTCATCGCTTAATGACAAAACATGAATTTTGTCATTGGGCGAAGGGAGTTTTATAACATGCATTTCAAAGTTTCCCTTCGGAGAACAATTTTTCACAAAATTCTCTTTGCGGATTCTAAATATCTTGAAATTGTTTTCTTTGCTCAATGATAAAATTCATATTTTGCCAAAATTCATACTTTTCCTTTAAGCATCAAAGAAAACAGTTTCAAGATATTTAGAACCCGCAAAGGGGATTTTGTGAAAAATAGTTCTCCGAAGGGAAACTTTGAAATGCATCAAACTTCCTTCGTGCGAAGGGAGTTTTATGAATATTAGTTATCCTCCGAAAAGAAAATTTGACTTGTTTCATATATATATGAATTTTCAATTTATTTATAATAGTATTTATAATTTGTTTATAATAGTTGATTTGTCACAGTATTACAAAAAAACATATTTGTGTTAAAAAGCGAATTCTTCAGGTACAGAGGTTAGGTACGTGTACGTCATCACATCAAGTCCTATATGAAATTTACGACGGAACGATTGCAAATGATACCGATGCAACTATTATATTATTTCAATAAAACGTTTTCCAAAGTAGTCTGTAGCGAATTCGTTAGCGTGTGCATTCGTATAGGTAGTTAGGTAGGCAGGTTCAGGTTCGAATCCCCTCATAGGCAGAAAATTTTCTTCGACAGAATCAATTACCTACCCATACCCAATAACAGAATATCTACAATAAACTAATTTAAGAGAGTAAAATAATATTTTCAGTTTATTTTTGATATTTTTTTTCTCCGGTTGGTTTTGCTGACGCAAAAAAGAGCATAGCGGAGAAAACAATATAGCAGTCGTTAGCAAATCAGTTTGTTTGCCTAGCAAATCAAACGACGGCCATGTTGTTTCTCAGCGCAGGATTCTCGCACATGATTTGTTGCGATAACATACCGATTTTGCTAGGGACCAACAAGCGGTATTTGCTAGAATAGCAAATCAAACTGTAGCACGCCATTCTTGTAACTGTAGCAAATACTTTGGCTGTCACTATGTTAACATAGTAAATTTGCTGCGGTAGCGATCAGTGTGCTGTCGGGACAAAAATATTTCTCTCCGTGCGACCATTGGTTGCTTAGATATCAGTGGTTAAGTACAAAAGATCCTTTTTCATTCAAAGTCGGACATCTCCACAAGAAATCAACGTAGAAAAAAAATAAAAAAAGTAAATTGAAGCTGGATAAACAGGCTACCTGGTCCATGTATTGGTTTAGCTGGGAAAAAAAATCCAAGCCCGCGGACCAAAAATAAAAAGGTAACAGATTTGCAAAAATTTTCTTTCGCGCCATTTCTTAAAATTTCGTACGAATCGTGGCTCCTAAAAATGTTTGACCGAAAGATCTGGAAACCAGAATGTTGGAGCTTCAAAATCCTTTTTCAATTACCTCGATACGACCATTTTTCACTGAAATAAAGCCTGTCGAAAATCACTGAAAAATTGGAAATTTTTCTTGCTCCCTTAATTTTTGCGAGTAGAGTATGGGAAGGATGAAAATCACTGGACATTATTATGTGTAGAATATTTTGTGTAGGACTAAGCATATGTAGGACAGAAAATGTGTAGGATCGAACCCCACTCGTAATTTCACTGAACAATTTATTTCTCTCAAAAATCGTTCTACTCTACATGAAATAACTACATAATGTGCGTGTAGAGACTGGTCGAGTGGCTTCTGTCGTTCGCTTGCAACTATACGAACCGAAAACACGCTTCGTGATTCGTACTGTAAACAGGACCACACCGTGTGCTCTCTTTCTCTCTCTCTCTCCCTCTCTCTCACGCGTTCTCGCTCTCCCTCTCTCTCTCTTGCTCAAGCTCGCGTGACACATTGCGTGACGACGTGAATTAAATGACCCCACGTGTCGAGCACGTGTTGCCATGGGTCAGGAACCCGATTTCCGTCACTCGCATCAAAGCGACTCTATATATAAAAAAACATTAGAAAAAATTAAAAAGAAAATTTCCCGAAGAAATTTCGATTTCCTCAATTTTCCAAGCTCTCCCTCTGACTGGTGTCCCCTTCTGGTGAAAACTAACGTGAACCAAAACGAATTATTTCCGTCCAAAAAAAAATGGATGCTGGTAGAAAAAAAATTTCGAAACATCCGTGCTTTTTTTTACAGTGACACGTGTTGGGGCGAGTAAATTATTTTGCCCCTTTTTTTCATGCGAGTGTCAAACGCATAAACATGTGTTTCGGAATTTCACATATTTCTGCAAAATGGGCCCCTCTGCCCTCCAATTTTTTTGGACTGAAAAAATTAATCTCAAGGAGGAAAGTAAACGCATTGAGTGACTTCGGAGGTAAGGAAAAATCCCAGGGAATAATGAATGAGAAAAAAGAAGTAGGGGCCCAATAGGGGGGAGGGGAGGGGGGCTGATTCAAGAAGTGCAACATCGCATTCCAGGACCGAGTAATAAAAAGAAGGAAAACAACCTTTTGGATTTTCTTTCCCTCCATCCTGTTTTTCCTTCTTCGAGAGCTTCCTTCCATCTAAGAAGGGGGCCCCCCGTCCGAATCTTCACAGGACGTCCATTTTTCCCTAGTTTATCCCGTTTTCTCACCATTTCCTTCTCCGTGTATTTTTCCCCGCGGGGGAGATCAACCCTGACGCAGGTGTTTCTTGGAAAATTTCGTAGAAGGTTAAATTCATTTAAAGGGGGGCCCGGTCCCCAAGAGGGCAGAAAAAGAGGGGGATTCTTGTGATTTGTTTTCAAAAAAGACAGCACAAGTGAAATTCGATTTTTACATCATTGAAGATGCGATATTTTCGTGTATATTTGAGGAAAAAATTACGTGCCCCTATGAGAGGAGGGGGGATGAAAATCCACGTAAATTGTGGGTTACAGGTGGGGAGCGATGAAAAGAGGGTTCTCGTGGAACGTCGATGAGAAAGAGGGGCCCGCAGAGAGACGCGCAGAGCGTTGTGTACGATGAACGCCACGAAGGGGGGGCCCAAAAAGGTGGAGAAGCAAGCGCAGAGCGCATCGCACCGCTTCGCTCGCCCTAGAGCCCCCCCCCCCCTTTGTTTTGCTCGACCAGGGGAAAGGAGCGCTCTCCCGCGCAACCTCCAACGAACGTAAGAAGTGTGCAAGCAGGTAGGCTCGTTAGCGAACAGGTAGGTATAGAGAGAGATCCGAAGGTTCGAAACGATATATATTAGGGTGATCCCCAATCAGGTCGTCACTGAATTTTAACGATTGGGCCCCCCTCAAAAGATTCCAAAAAATGAATAATATTAAATAAATAAAATTAATAACAAATAACAATAAATAATATAAACGATAAAATAAATCTGCGCAAGTCGCTGGTTTTTTTTATTTTTTTACAAAAATTCTGGGGGTAAACAAATTAATGCATTCGTACAAAAATACTGTACATGTTTATAAAAATAAATTTGATAATTTTAAATTTTGTGTAAGTTTGAGCAAATGAATAAATCTAAAATTCCATCCGGAAGCCAACCAATTTAGTTACAAATCTGGCCACGAAAGCCTTAAAACTGTAATTCTAAATTTGTCTTTTTTGAATGAATTTTTTTTTAGAATGATTTTTTTTCAAATTCGCGTTCCTATTTTTTCGCACCTGAGATCACGATTTTCTCCATGAAGATTACCATTTTATGGGGCACTTCACCGACATTATTGTCGCTTGTGCCATAAAACATAATTTACTGCTGCAAATATTTCCTCTGCTTGTTGTATGCACTAAAAATGGTCTCGAGGCGCGAGCAATTTTTACTCAATGATTTATTATACGTACGAGTTTAATACCAGAGTCTTTTAAGCTTGGAATAAAAAATTTTGATTCATCTAGAAGCATTTTTTTCATAAAAATCGAATTATCATTAAATAGAAAGTTCTAGAAAACCGCTAAAAATCATCATAATATTTCAATTCAATGCATTAATCGACTCATCTATGGAAAAAATTTTGAAAATTTGGCACGGATTCGATCGGTGTGAAGATTTGAAAAATTCCTTGAGAGAGGATTAGACGGCAGAAAAGAGGGTCCGAAGTAATGAGAGAGAGGAAAAAGGGGACGAGGAGAGTAAAGAGAGATTTGCCAAGGGTACGAGAGACAGAGAAACCATGAAACGAGCGGAAAGGCAACAGGGGAAGAGTGAAAGAATGCTTTTCGCGCATATTTGTGTCCGTCTGTGTACGAGGCGTCAAGAGGAGGAATGGTGGGGATTCAGGCCAGAGAAATGCAAGGGAAGAAGAGACGGGAAAACGGAACGACAGATGAAGAGGAATGAGAGAAAGAGAGAGGGAGAGAGGGAGAATGCATTTTGTGCATTGGTCGAGTATTTATATGAGGCCCTCTCCGTCAACTCCGCCACTTTTTTTTCGACAGAAAAATCAGTAACCCTAATGTGGATTTTTCTGTACGTCCTACTAATACTATTAGAGATTGTATAAAATTGACAGCAGAATTGAAGGTGTCGGACCGTGTGAAAAAATTAATTTCCATTCTTTTTCGCAGAAAATGGTCTTTGCAACACGAATAAAAATATAACACATATTGCATTCAATAGCTGATGGAAAAACATAATTTTTTTGTAGGAATATTTTTTTTGTACATCCTCTCCGTTTTAAGCTATATGGATTTGAAAAAATATATGCAACTTCTTAATTCACCGCTTAAAAAATCTCAAAAAAAATCGAAGAGTCTACTTTCAAGAGGGACTAAACTGTGGCAAGTTATGGGACGGATCTGAGAGGGTCGAAAAAAATGGCTGAGTTGACGGAGAATGCCTCATATGGTGGACTTGGGAGGAAAGGTATTCGGGCAAGTTCAGGGTGATGCAGCAACCAAATTCTCTCTCTCTCTCTCTCTCTCTCTCTCTCTCTCTCTCTCTCTCTCTCTCTCTCTCTCTCTCTCTCTCTCTCTCTCTCTCTCTTCTCTCTTTGTGTCTCCTCGTAATCTCTCGTCTCTTTCTCCCTGTCGCTCCTTGTGCTCCCGAGCACACCTTATATAGGGGAGGGTGGGGCAAGACGGCCCTCCTAAGCCGTTTAATACTTTTCGTGGCTTTCAACCATCAAATCAGTTTACTTTTGTTATATCTTGAACGACTTTACCAACATTTTGCCGAAACTAAAAAAAAAAAAAATTCTAGAGTACGACGGCCCCCCTCTAAAAAATTATTCATTTTTTGTTTTATTTAATACAATGGTTTTCAAGGCTAAAAATGTTTTTCTTTTTGATGGTCTATTTTACCCCTGATGTAGTACATCGGCCTTAAAATGGATTTATCAAATTTATCATAATTTGACGAAAAAAATGTTCTGTCCTAATGTTTAGGGTGGCCCATTATGCCCCAGATATCGCGGATCGGCCTAAAAATGAGTCAATGAATCAAATTTGTGATAATTTGGCGAGAAACCAAAAAAAAAATTTACTGAATTTTTTGGGGGGGGGGCCATCTTGCCCCAACCTTCCCTATTCTCGCCTCTTTCGCCTTTTCCCGACAGGCCCATACTCAACTTGGACCCATCACGTACAAACATGGTATCCCCTCGGTGGGTCATCTTTTACATTGGTAAAGAAATCCCCTCCCTCGCACGTTTCTAGGGCCTCACTATCGTAAGATCTTTTCTCTGATTCTCGGAATTCAACTGCCTAAAAAAAAAAATAAGACCCTCGTGTTTGAACTATAGTTATCGTCATTTGGGAGAGGAAAAAAAATCACTTCTCATGAAAATATGACGAAGAATTTTCATGTCTTCTGGATTTTGCCTCGCTCTCGACGAACCATAATTTTCGTATTGGGTCTGATTCTACTTTTAAAAAACGCCTGAAAGTGGGATAATCATGTTTTATTGGTCGTTAGTTCGAACTTTTTGAGGGTACGTGAGGAAAATACGGTTTTTCCCTGGTTTCTTTTATTATTGAAGAGTCCACCTCTATTCTACACAATTTTATTCTACACACGATATTTTCTACATAAAAGTTTCTACACGAGAAAAGTGACAAGGAATGTTATTCTACACAAGAGAATATGCGAGAAATATTATGCTACATAAAATTATTCGACACCAGTTTCTACACACGTTATTCTACACAAAATTATTCTGCACATTATTATTCTACACCTTATTATCCGACACATTATTTTCCCACACATCGCATGCAGAGTTTTGCTACAGGCTGTACACTGAAAAGTACTGGTCTGCCGCAGCAACGGTATTTTGTTTAGCTGTCAGCTGGTGGTAACTCGAGCTAAACGTACTGCCCCGATCGCCAAATTTTAATACTTCATAGTACCGCTACAATGATATTGCCGTTTCAAGCATTAAAACTGGCGCTAGAGCGTTACCTTATATAGCTGATTTGCCGATACCAGTGAATAGGCGCTATAGTATGCATGTGAGCGTCGCGAGCGTGTGGACTTGCGGTAGAACCGTAGAACGTGGAACGCGCCTTTTTGGATGCAAACGCACATGCATTTAAATAATTATAAATTAATATTACGATGTAACTCTTTACCATATGTGATGTCACAATAATATTATGTTTAATTACTTTTTGTAATAATTTATGTTGTCTTTGAAATACATTCTTACGTCTAATATCAAACTGTTACTCATTTTCCTAATATTATTGTTATTTAAATTTTCATTATTTTCATATTTGATATTACATACATTTATAACCTAAATATTCAATTCAATCACGCGAGAATAATCAATAACGATTAATAATTAAAAAATATAATATTTTTAATTAATAATCCTTATCGATTGAATATTTAGGTTATGAATATATATTTTTCTCATACGGTGGTTATCCGGCATATATCTGGTTGAATAAGAAAACAGGATATACTTTCCATCCAGATATATTGTTTATCTACGATTAGCATGCCGGTTGGCCACCGTGCGCAAATCGCGATTGCCCACCGTCAGCAAACTAAAATATAGCTCGTGGGCCGATACGAAATGGCTCGGCTCACAGTTGTGCTTTGGTGGGGACCGTAGCGGTAAAGTTTGCGGAGGCTTACCAAAAAATAGCCACTGCGGCAGTACGTTTTTTTCAGTGTAATGTGTAGGATATAATGTGTAGAATAATAATGTGTAGAACAGAATATTGTTTCGTGCCACCTTTTCTTGTGGAGAGTAATGCGTGTAGAATAACCCGGTGTAGAATAATTTTTGTGTAAAATAATATCCTTTGCTACTTCTCTTGTGTAGAATAATGTGTGTAGAAACCGGTGTAGAATAATTTTGTGTAGAATAACATTCCTTGCTACTTTTTTGTGTAGAATAATTTGCACAGGAACTTTCGTGTAGAAAATGTCATGTGAAGAATCAAAATGTGTAGAATAGAGGCCTTCTCCTTGAAGAGTTATACATTTTTTAACATTGTATTTAATATAATTTCCAAATGTTCGTGATATTGAGAATATAATTAAGTAAGTTAATTTAAAACTTGAGTTAGAAGGGAAAATTTTTTATTCATTGTCCGACTATTTGCATGTTAATTTGTTTTTAAATAAAAAAAAAATTATACATTCCAAATACAACATTTAACGGGAATTATTGGTGTACGGAATATTCAAGGTCAAAATTAGGCCAGTAAAATTAATTTAAAGAATAAAAAAAGTCTGGCAAATTTTCATTTCAAATTGATGCAGAATGGCAAATATGCAAATAAAAAAAATTTGCGGTCAATAATTTTTGCCGGCATACTGAATTAAAAAGTAAAGTCAATTAAAATTAATTGGAGAGGTGAAAAAAAATGGCCTGACAAATTTTTATTTAATATTTGGCTGGTCGAATTCATAGATTTAAAAAATCTATTGCCATTTGCAAATATATGATTTTAAACATTTGACAGGCTATAGCAGCCCCCTTAATTTTATTTTTACTACAAACGAAATTATTGCTACTACAATCAACTACATACCAAATAGTGCTAAAAAAAAATTAAAATCAAGTCGGGTAAAGCCACGGTCGTATAAGTAAGGTCTTGCAACGAAGCCAAATTTTGGTGGTGGGGGAACGTCGCCTTAGCGTCCACGAATTAGTGCGTGGTGACGCCACAGCGAGTCGCTGGTGTAGGGGTATTTTATGTGAAACATAAACTCACACCTTAAATCTGCAGCAACGGTGAACGGCTGCGTTCATGATATTTTCTATTTTTGTGAGTTTTGTAGTTTTGTGTGACAAGAAATAATAATTGTTAATGTCAATTGCTGTATTTCTATCGTTTATTTGTTTGGAAGGATTTATGAATATTTTCATATGAGAGAATAGGTTAGGATTTCGTGCGCAGGGCGCTTGCTCAGTACAGGACCCCGATAGTGGCGCGGACCTTACGGCAAAAAGTCAAGGTAAAAAGTTGACACTAGGGCGACGTTCCCCCACCACCGCCGTTGCAAGACCTTACTTATACGACTGTGGGTAAGGCTAATTTGCCGGAAATCGATCGATTCAAAAAATTCCTCTGAGAAAATAATTCTGCTACTTGGCATACAAATGTTGTTCAATATGTAACGACAATGTTCAAACGAAATGCTCGAAGCTTTTGGTCGTTTTCGCACTTAAATATGCCCGGGCATGAAATATACACGTCGATGAAGACGACGAAGAGTTGATCGGGGATATTGTGAGGAAAAATAAAAAAAATAAAAAAAATATATATAAAAAAATGGAGAGTCCGACGCTCGGGGCTATCTAAGCGCCCGGACCGCCTACACGCGAACTCGTCAATTACTTCTCGCACAACGAGATATCATTGACGATGAGGGGAAAGAAAGCGAGAGAGAGAGAGAGAGAGAGAGAGAGAGAGAGAGAGAGAGAGAGAGAGAGAGAGAGAGAGAGAGAGAGCGAGAGAGAGAGAGAGAGAGAGAGAGAGAACTTATACATGAAATGAGTCTCGTTTGTGGACTCTGCAGCTCGTTCGCTATATCTACACGTTATAAATACAGACACAAAATCGTCCGAAAATTAAAACGGCACAAAAATCACTATTTTTTCACCTTGAATAAAATAACTTGCGCCCTTTTGCCCTTGAGCAGTCTTTGTGCATGTAAATCTCTATATACGCCTCTAAACGTTGAATCTCTCTCTCTCTCTCTCTCTCTCTCTCTCTCTCTCTCTCTCTCTCTCTCTCTCTCTCTCTCTCTCTCTCTCTCTCTCTCTCTCTCTCTCTCTCTCTCTCGCTCTCTCTCTCTCTCTCTCTCTCTCTTTCGTCAGACTTACAACTCGACAGTAATATCGTGCGAATAACCCACCGAATTATCCTTCGGACTCGCCTCGAGCAAAAACTACACACGAGAAAACTATAGGACGGAAAAAGAAGAAGAAGAAAAAACCCCATACAGCAACGTCCAAAAGTTTCGTATCTCGATTGAAAATGAAGAAAAAAGGAATGAGAATGGCGGAAAATTTTTTTAAAGCAAATCTAAAAACTTAGATTCGAGAATTTCTTAATGATGAAATTCCAGAACTAAAAAATTCGAAAAAATATTTAAATTTTAGAAAGCTGAATTACGCTAAAATTTCACAATTTTCTTGTCGTCCTTAATCAATTGTATCCCAATGCTAAATCTCGTCTTGTTGTTAGTTATTGAATCATTGTAATATCTCTGAAATTTTTTTTAAACGATTGTGCGGAAAAAAATGCGAGAACGGTTAAAACTTTGAACTTTCCGAATTCATAACTTTTGGATGTTACTGTATGTCTCATTTAGTTTTTGCATTTCCTGACTGTCCGGTCTCGATCTACAGGAGGGCGCCACACGCGATTCTTCAAATTCGCTGAGAAAAATCGTTAACTTTAATGTTTTTTTTTTTGCCATTCGTTCTATTCTAAATGTCGAGTTTCAACTTGTTTTGAGGAATAAAAATGGTTCCTCGACTTTTCGAGAACGAGAAAAAATATAGAGGACAAGAATTGCGAATCTTTCAAAAATTGTAATCAACGATAACGATAAAGTTTTCTTTAACATTTTTGGATTTGGTGTAAAATTTTCGATCTTGACATCGAAAAGTTTTGATTAGCAGAATAAATTTATGTCACTGATTTATGTAAATCAAATTTTAATAATTGCAATGGAAATATTTTATTTTCACCAAAAATTAAAAATGGTTGTCGCAATGAACTAGACGTGGTTATGGCAACTATATTATTGGTTTTCAAGACTAACTAACATCCAACCAATAGAAAGTTGGGAATTTTCATTTTTTTTTAAATTTGTTTGTATATTGTCAAAATATTAAAAAATAGGTTAGACAAAAATGGTAAAAATATTTTGTTTGAATGTTTTTTTTTTCAAATCGAGTTCGAAAAAGCGCTCAAAATGTATGTCTGGACCGAAATACCGCCTTAACTATTGCAAGTAACCCCCTTAAATGCGCTAGCGTTGGATATACGTGCGCTAATACATGGTATCGCGAAAAGTCGAGCGCCCAATCGTTCTGGATTATTAACCACTTGTGAGTTAATACACATATACATCGTCCTAACGTAATCTCAACGTCGCATCTGTATAGTTACATGCGAGACACATCTTCGTGTTATCAAGTTACAAGTATCCTAGCTCATCGTTAAAATTTTAGTGCTTTTTTTGCTATTTATGGAGAATGTGCGAATATTCATTATCACGATTGTTTATTGTTATTAATATACTAATAAAATAATAATAACAATAAATAATCATGATAATAAATATTCGCACATTCTCCATAAATAGCAAAAAAAAAGCACTAAAATTAATATACAATACGAAAAATTTGAAGTGCGATTTTTTTGAAATTCCAAATTTTCGAAGAAAAACTCGAAATTCGAAAAAATGTTCGCCGGGGTCAACCGGAAATTTTGTCATCTTTCCATTAAATTCGTCGCATTCGGCTTTGCTATTTATGGAAAGTGTACGAATATTTATCATGATTATTTGTTGTTATTATTATTTAATTAGTATATTAGTATTTCATTAAAATATTAATATATATATAACGTTAATATACAGTACTGAGCATTTGAAGTGGGATTTTTTTGAGAATCCAAATTTTCGAAGACAAATTCAAAATTCGAAAAAATGTTCGCCGTAGTCAACCGGCAATTTTGTCATCTTTCCATTGCAATCAAGTTCGTCGCATTCGATTTTGCTATTTATGAAGAGTGTGCGAATATTTATTATTCATGATTATTCATTGTTATTATTTCATGAATATATTAATATATTAATATACGTCATGTTAATATACAGTACTGAGCATTTGAAGTGGGATTTTTTTGAGAATCCAAATTTTCGAAGAAAAACTCGAAATTCGAAAAAATGTTCGCCGTAGTCAACCGGCAATTTTGTCATCTTTTCATTGCAATCAAGTTCGTCGCATTCGGTTTTGCTATTTATGAAGAGTGTGCGAATATTTATTATTCATGATTATTCATTGTTATTATTTCATGAATATATTAATATATTAATATATGACATGTTAATATACAGTACTGAGCATTTGAAGTGGGATTTTTTTGAGAATCCAAATTTTCGAAGACAAATTCAAAATTCGAAAAAATGTTCGCCGTAGTCAACCGGCAATTTTGTCATCTTTCCATTGCAATCAAGTTCGTCGCATTCGGTTTTGCTATTTATGGAGAGTGTGCGAATATTTATTATTCATGATTATTCATTGTTATTATTTCATGAATATATTAATATATTAATATACGTCATGTCAATATACAGTACTGAGCATTTAAAGTGGGATTTTTTTGAGAATCCAAATTTTCGAAGACAAATTCAAAATTCGAAAAAATGTTCGCCGTAGTCAACCGGCAATTTTGTCATCTTTCCATTGCAATCAAGTTCGTCGCATTCGATTTTGCTATTTATGAAGAGTGTGCGAATATTTATTATTCATGATTATTCATTGTTATTATTTCATGAATATATTAATATATTAATATATGACATGTTAATATACAGTAGAGCATTTGAAGTGGGATTTTTTTGAGAATCCAAATTTTCGAAGAAAAATTCGAAATTCGAAAAAATGTTCGCCGTAGTCAACCGGCAATTTTGTCATCTTTCCATTGCAATCAAATTCGCTATTTATAAAAAGTGTGCGAATATTTATTATTCATAATTATTTATTGTTGTTATTTCATGCATATATTAATATATTAATGTATATCATGTTAATATACAGTACTGAGCATGTGAAGTGGGATTTTTTTGAAAAACCGAATTTTCGAAAAAAAAATCGAAATTCGAAAAAATGTTCGCCGTGATCAACCGTAAATTTTCGGATCGACCCATCCAACATAATTAATATAACGATGAAAATTATGAGAATTTAGCACGAGTTCAAAGATTTATTCCGAATGAGAGGATTTTCTATGAGAGGGAATACATAATGTCGTGATACAACGAGACACCTGTTTCTCGTAGAGCGTTATCATAAATCTTTTCTCCGTCTCTCAGGGAAGTTTAAAATTTTTGGCAAAGCTTTGACAACGGCGCCAACCGAGCGAAATGTCAATTTGTCAAGAACGTCCAAGTGGACCAGCAGAACATAGACACTCGTTTCTGTACATATATGGGGTATTCCATACCAAGTCGACCTGAGTGTGACCCTCGACCTCGCTGATTTCGTTTACGATTTTTTATATAATTCTTCCAACTCGAAATAGCACTCAGAATTTTTTTCAGATTTAAAAAAAAAAAATTGAGTGCGTTATGATTTTTTGAACATTTTTTTTCGAAAACCTCGATGGCCGTAATTTAAAAATCTGAAAAAATTCTCAAAAATCCGGTGTCAAAGATGAAAATTTTTTACCCAAAATTCATGATGCCCAGGCTTTCGCTTCCACCTCGATTTTAGGTTTTTATGACGGAAGCGTAAAAAAATAGATGCAGAAATTAACCAACTATTTTTGCATATTGTTGGTTAACGATAAAAATATTCAAGTCACTTTTCACGGTAGATCAATTTCTGCATCTTTTTTTTACGTTTTCTTCATAAAAACCTAAAATCGAGGTGGAAGGGAAATCCTCGACATCATGAATTTTGGGTAAAAAATTTTCATTTTTGACACCGGATTTTTAAGAATTTTTTCAGATTTTTTAATTACGGCCCTCAAGGTTTTCGAAAAAAATGTTCAAAAAATCATAACGTACTCAAATTTGGTTTTAAAAATCTGAAAAAAATTCTGAATGCTATTTTGAGTTGGAAGAATCATATAAAAAAATCGTAAACGAAAACAGCGAGGTCGAGGGTCGCACTCAGGTCTACTTGGTATGGAATGCCCTATATATAAATATATCTATTTCTTTACGGCTCAGTTACGAACGAGGATGTGAGGAACGAGAGTATCATTACAATCGTACAAACTGACCGAGAAACGACGTTTAATTTGTCACGGAGTGAACGAGAGATGAGGAGGGGGGAGAATGAGTAAAATGAACGCGTTGGCCCGGAGAATGAAAAATCAAGTCGAAAAATAATGTTCTCTCTAGACACTCAATTTTCTTACGGGATCATTTTTAAAATAATCATAATTTTAAAAATTTATATTCAATCAATCAATTATCTTTATTTTGTTTATTTATTATATTAATTATTACTTTTTTTAATACAATAAAATTTTGAAATTAACGATGGAAAATCTGTGGTAATTTTTTTTAATCTTTCACTGCAATATTCTATTTCGACATTAAGGGGCACATTTTTTTATTTATTTTCAATCTCAACCGGAAGTGAAATGTAATTTTACTCTTCTTTAGTTGTGTCATATTTCCTGATATTAAGGGAGCTTTCCAGTGTGAAATATTCAAAAAATCGATTTTTTTTTTGCTTTATCGAATAGTATACACTCTTCCGAATATTCCCTGGCATCGCTGATTGACCGTAAGTAAACGATTTACCTAAAATTTCCTCACTTGAAACTTTGAACGCGTTTTTCTCGAAACAGCATTTTTCAAAACGGTGTCCAACTTGGAGGGCAGAGTTTTAAAGCTATCGAGTTGAATTTTTTACACAATATTCTTAACGTCATTGTTTGTCGTGCTATGGAAGCTTTTTTTTTTTGACATCTTCTTTTTTTGTAAAAAAAACTGCCAAAAAAAATGCTAAAATCGATACTTTTTGTTCAAATCGGCGCCATTTTTGCAAAAAAAAAAAAAAAAAAAAAAAGCCTCCGTAGCACGAAAGCCAATTATACACCGATCAATAATCTTTTTGTGTTTTTTGTTTCAGATCAAAATTGTGACCCCCAACGTGGACACCACATCCAAGTGCATTTTCTGCAACAATTGTTTCATCATTTTTATAGATATTAATTAATAAATAAATCGATCTTTAAAAAATTGTTCTGTATTCTTCAATACCCAATTAATATACAAAAAAAACCAGACCGATTAGATAATTTTTTCTTTAAAAAAAAAAATCGCGAAAAACCGATTTTTCGGGCTGTCACACTGGAAAGCTCCCTTAAAGAGTCATTGAGGAATTTATTTTTCTGATTTTATTGGGCACGAATGAAACATTGTATTTGTGCAAATTACTTTCCTGTGGACTTTGAATTTTGAGGATTATTTGGTCTGAGTGGAGGCGTGAATTTTTTTTTTTTTTTTAATTTCATAATACCGAACGATTTGATTGACCGAGGCGTGAATTGTCAATATTTTACTCTAATCAAATATGTATAGCGCGTTTATTTACATCGACGCCGTCGTTCGATTGTCTGCGATGAAGACGAACGACGTTTGCATTATTAATTAAAGATTGTCCCGTCGTCGCCGTCGTCATTGACAAATAACGACGAATAAATCGAGAAACGATTAACGGATGTTACACGAAGAGAAAAATCTGTTAAAAATTACCGTGCTGTTTTATAATCGTGATGTAAAAGACACGTAATGCAGTATTTCTAGATGCGTGTTACAAAAATTATGGGTTTTTATTTTAAAAAAATTTTTTTTTAAATGACGAATTTGTCTGATGCAGCACGGTAATTTTTCTGACGCAGCACCGTAAAAATGCCCTGTCGTGTCTTTTACATCACGGTAATTTTAAACAGATTTTTCTCTCCGTGTAGTAATTATTATGCTTTTTTAAAAGTGGTCGTTTTTCCCATTATTTCGCTTGGCGGGAATATATCACGAAAAATCTGCTGCCACGATAGATTTTAATTTTCCACCCCTTGAAACAAGGGGTGAAAATTTAAAAATTCATTATGCAAATTATCATAATTTTCAAAGTACAAAAATCGGCATCCGCTTTTCGAAGAAATCGATGCACCCAGAAAAAAGATCTAGTCGTAGGTACTATAATCATTTATTTGATTATTTTTTAGTTAATTGAAAGAAAATTTTCTTTCCATCCAATTTTGGACGATATTTACTTGCATTATATTTATTTATTTCAATTCCCTGTCTTTGAGAAACAGGCGTTGAATAAAATTCTATTCGCTGTTACTAAATACCTATTCACCCGTAATCTCATCCGATCATATCTGCAGATTTGTCAGTACCCCAAAAATCCGCCAGGTGGCTACCTCTCGCACAAGCGAACCTGCCTCTCGACGCCTATATCCTTTCCAAGCTCGCCTATGTTTGATACAGTGTTGCCAGGTCTGAGGAAATGTCCCCAAATTTAAAGAAATTAGTGAGACTCTGAAGAAATTTTGAAGATTCGAAGAAATTACAAAAAAATCTGAGGAAATTTTAAGAAATTGTATACAAATCTGAGGAAATTTTGAAGATTTGAAAAAATTCCATAAAAATATGGGGAAAATTTGAAGATTTCAATTGCATACAAATCCGAGGAAATTTTGAAGATTTGAAGAAATTACCTAAAAATCTGCGGATATATTGAAGATTTAAAGCAATCTTGACAAAGTCTTGCGCCAAATCTAATCAAGACAGGTATTTATATTTATTTATACCATCTTGGACTCATCTTGACCAAGATTGCTTATAATAGATATAAGGTTATAAGGTAATTTCATTTCAATACTTGTGTCAAAGAAAAATTGATATCTTTATATGAAATTATTTTATTCAAGACAAATAATTGATAAGAACTTTTGTTAAGCAATATTAATATGATAACATAATTTATAAAATTGATAAAATTAAAAATATGGTTTTTATTATATTACTGAATAATTATCCCTAATAGTATGGAGAAATAATACAAGATTTTTATGTATTTTAAAATGAAAGAAAAAAAATTTTCATAAGTAAATAGTAAATAATATTCGAAAAAAATGTGAAAAAAATCGATTTTTTTTTTACTATGTTGCACCAAATAGATCAAATTGAAAATCTTACTGTATTAACAAAAGCAAGGAAGGAGTTTTCTGTGAAAAATTCGTAATTGACACCCGAAAGGAACATATTTAAATACAGAGAAAAAAACTTAAAAAAAAAATTTTTTTTCAAGTAATGATTAAAAACTTATTGAAAAATTACTTTTCAACGTCTCTTATCGGTATTCTAAGCAAAAAAAAAATTTTTAGATAAATATTCAGTATGGATACTCAATACATTGAACATTGTGGCAAAACGCAAGATTGTCGAATCCCCGAAATGGATTCCCATAAAAAAGGGTCTTTTTTCTTTTCCCTTCTGTTAAAGAAAAGACGAAGCTTTACGAACTTGTAGACTTCATATGTGTTCATTTTAAACCCTGTTAGCTATACATTCAAAGATTGAAATTTTAAAAATGTATATTGTGTGAATATTTTTAAAAAAAATTATTTCATTTAAATACATATTTGTTCAGTTTGAAATAATATTTATTAATATTAAATAAAAATTGATTAGATCGCAATATATTTTCCTAGTAAGTCATTAAAAAAAAAAAAAATTTCGTTGACATGAATAGAGTTGTATTGGGCCGGCCTACAACTAAAAAAAATTATTTGGCTTGACTAGGATTTAGTTAAATGTACTAGATCTTTTTTCTGGGTGTGGATGATTTTTCGTCGATCGAGAAAATCGACAAAATTAGGATGGCTAAGAAAATATTGAAAAAATTCGATAGTTAAAAATTGTGCTGAGAAAAAAAATGAAAAACTCACCAAAGACTGGACTGAGGTCGGACCTCGATGAGGTTTTTGTCGCGTAGCTTCCTCCGGCGAGCGATCCCTTCTCCTGTAACAACAAACGCGATATTTAGAACGAACTTTTGTTTTTTATTTTTTGTTTTTAAATAAATAAAATTTAAAAAATCGTATGAATTCGTCGAATTTTAACAAATTCGTAGACGATTCATTTTTATAATATATTTTCTCATCAGATGAATTCTTTTAACCCTGTTGGTATAATTTTTTCGTTGAAAATTATTTCTACACACTTTTGCGCGTTTTTTTCTTTTGTTCTTTTAAATGAATTTATTTCAGAATTTGGGGTCTTTAATTTAATAATTTCTCGTTATGGATTTGAAATTTGGAACGTTCAGCTAAACGAAAAATCGAAGACTTTTTTTCTTTTTACAAAAAATGGAAAGACGTCCAGTTCAACATTCAGAACTACATAATTTTATGGATGGGTCATTCCATGTCAAATCGACCAAGAGTTGGATCGACCCCTTTCAATTTCGATGAAATTTGGTCAGAAGTTTTCGTTTTCAATGAAATGAAGTTCTACCAAAAGAAAAAAAAAATTAAATTTTTTTTTCGAAAATTATGCAAAATTCAAAATTTCACAACTTTTCAAATCTGTCAAGTTTATTTTTTGAATATCTTAAAAACTATTATAGTTAAGAAAAATCGTTCTGAATTAGTTTTAATGAGTATACTTGGGACTACAAAAAAAAAATATTCCGAAAAAAAAATTTGAAAAATGATGAATTTTGAGAATTTTGAATTTTTCAAAAATCGTAAAAATCTAAGTTCCATATTTTATTTTTGGTTTAATTTTGTTTCTATATAATACCATGTACTGATTTTAAAAGATTCTGAATTTTTCAGAGAAGTGTTTTTTTTTGTTTCAAAAATATAAATTTTTGACTTTGGTAAAAAAAATTTTTTTTCTAATTGTCGTGAATTGAAATTTTTACTGCTCAAAATTACGGAATTACATGATTGCTCAACTTTACCTTACTTAGAGGAAAAAAAAATTTTTTTACCAAAATTAAAAAATTTTTATTTTTGAAACAAAAAAAACACCAGCCTGAAAATTTCAGGATCTTTTAAGATTAGAGCAAGGTATTATATAAAAAAAATAAACTAAAAATTTAATGTTTATCGTGGATTTGCACGATTTTTAAAAATTCAAAAATTTATATTTTTGAAACAAAAAAAAACACCTCTGAAAATTTCAGGATCTTTTAAGATCAGTACAAGGTATTATATAAAAAAAAATTAAACTAAATATAAAATATGGAACTTGGATTTTTACGATTTTTGAAAATTAAAAATTGTCCAAATTCATCACTTTTCAAAAATTTTGTTCGGAATATTTGTTTTTCGTAGCCCCAAGTATACTCTTTAAAACGAATTCAGAACGATTTTTCATAATTATAATAGTTTTCAAGATATTTAAAATATAAACTTGGCAGATTTGAAAAATTGTGAAATTTTCAATTTTGCATAACGTTCGAAACAAAATTTTTATTTTTTTTTCCTTTGGTAGAACTTTGTTTTATTAAGAACGAAAACTTCTGACCAAATGTCATCGAAATTGAGAGGGGTCAATTCCAACTCTTGGTCGATTTGACATGGAATTTAATTATCATTTTTGGAATTAAAACCTAACTAAAAAATTGAGAAAAGACCGGATATTGCATCACAATAATTGTTGAAATTTTTTTCATAAATTTAAAGAATTCCTTGTCAAGTAATCTCGTAATTTTTTAAATTGCTCATTGTAGGAAATCTACAAATTTCACATTTGTAGATTTAAAAAAAGAATCTAGAAAAAATATGTACAAATTTTCACACTTGTAAGACATTTGGAAAAAAATCTAGAAACATATTAACAAGTTTTGAATTTGCAGATCGTTTGGAAAAATTCTAGACAAATCTACCAAATTTACATTTGTAGATCGTTTAGGCCGATTTTAGAAAAAAATCTATAAATTTTTCATTCATAGATCATTTGAAAAATTTCTAGAAAAAATCTGCACATTTTTCATTTGTAGATCATTTAAAAGAATTCTAGGAAAAATCCAGAAATTTAACATTGGTAGATTAAAAAAAAAAATTGAAAACATTTGAAAGAAAACTAGAGAAAAATTCACAAGTTTAACATTTGCAAACCGTTCAAAAACATTCTTGGCAATAAATCTACAAATTTTTCATTCATAGATCATTTGAAAAATCTCTTTAAAAAATCTACAAAATTTACATTCGTACTTCTTTAAAAAAAAAGTTTTTAGAAAAAATCTACAAATTTTACATTCGCAGATCGTTTAAAAAATCTCCAGAAAAAATCTATACATTTTCCATTTTCCATTGATCATTTAAAAGAATTATTGAAAAAATCCGCAAATGTAGCATTTGTAAATTTTTAAAAAAATTCTAGAAAAAAAATGGAAAAAATTCCCACTTGTAGAACATTTGAAAAAAAAAGTTAGAAAAAAATGTGAAAATTGTACACTTGCAGAACGTTCAAAAAAATTCTAGGCAAAAAATCTATAAATTTTTCATTCGTAAGATTATTTGAAAAATCTCAAAAAAAATGAACCAATTTTACATTTGTAGTTCTCTTAAAAAAAATTCTAGAAAAAAATCAACAAATTTTACATTCGTAGATCATTTCAAAAATCTCTAGAAAAAATCTACACATTTTCCATTTGTAGATCATTCAGAAAAAGTTCACTAATTTAACATTTGTGGATTTAAAAAAAAATCCAGAAAAAATTCAAGAATTTCGTACTTGTAGAACATTTAAAAAAAAGCTAGAAAAAAATATTCAAATTTCACATTGCAGACCGTTCAAAAAAATTCTAGACCAAAAATCTACAATTTTGACATTTGTAATTCTTTTTAAAAAAATACAAGAAAAAATCTACAAATTTTATATTCGTAGGTCATTTCAAAAATCTCTGGAAATAATCTACAAATTTTATATTCGTAGATCATTTTAAAAAATTCTAGAAAAAATCTACAAATTTTACATTCGTAGATCATTAAAAAAATCTCTTTAAAAAATCTGCACATTTTCCTCTTGTAGATCATTTTTAAAAATTCTATTAAAAATTCCACAAATTTTACATTTACAGTTTAAAAAAAAAAAATCTTGAAAAAATCTAATAATGTTACATTCGTAGATCATTCGAAAAATCTCGAGAAAAAATCTCTAAATTTTATATTTATAGATCATTGTAAAAAATTCCAGAAGAAAATCTACAAATTCCATCAATGTAAAAATCCGTTGCAATTCCAACTACAATAATTTTCAAAAAATCTTTCTTTCAAAAAAAAATCTTTCTAACCTCAGATTCCGTGAGATCGATGAGTGAGCTCTTCTCCTCGGTGAGATTCTCGGATCTCTTCTCGTCCTCGCCCTCATCCTTGAATACCTTGACCTCGTCCTCGCTGCCGAGATCATCGCCACCGCCGCTGCTGCTCACGTGCGGCATTATTGTCGCGACGACGGCGACGTCGTCGTCGTCGCAAAAATCGCCGCGCCCCGTTTATCGGCGCGCGTTCCGTCGGTCAACGATTTTTAACCGAAAAACTCGTCTATTTCCAAAAAAAAAAAAAACAAAAAAAATCCGCTCAAATTCCGCTCAATTCGCGACGAGAACAGATTAACGGCGAAACAAACAAAAAAAAACACCTCTTTTGATCTCACTTCACTTATCTCGTACCGGCCGAGTTTTTTCTCCTCAAAACCCGTCAAAAATCACTCGCGCCCTCGCACGTGTAAAAAAAACAACACTCAATATACATACACATATATATGTATTTAAAAAAAAAAATTCACTGGCCGACGCTTCTCCGTCGGCCGACACTTTTTATCACTTTGTACGAATTACCGCACGAAATACAATTCGAAGATAATTAAAACTACGTTCGCGTGAAAACGTACAAAATAATGGCGGATTAAAAAACTCGTCGAATTTCGATGAGAATTATTATTTGAGCGAAAGCTCGAGGTAGAGGCTTTTAGAGGTTAGAACGTAAGAAGAAGAAAGAGATAAAAGAAGGTGCTTCCAACGCCACCAAACTTGTCTCCTGCGACCGTCGGCTCCTCTTCTCTTTATTATTTTCTTCTCTTCTCTTTATTATTTTATTCTCGCGTTATTATTCGCGCTTCTTGCGCTGCAAATTCTCAAGAAAAAGAAAAAAAAAACCTCCTTTTGTTTGTTAGAGAGCGAGAAACAAAAAATGAAGCGCTGCGGCGCGCTCTGTCGTGCAAATAAGGAACCACGCACTCGCGACAATAAGTATTAATGGTCAAACAGCGTGACGTCTTTATTCTTCAAATTTAATATCAGTCTAACGCGCAATCTTTTCAGTGTCGCGCAAAAAATGACGAAAAAGCGTTATCTCTCGTTTCTCTTATTTTCGCCTTTCGCGCCAACAAGTTTGACCTTGACCAATGATAGCCCTCTCTATCTCTCTCTCTCTCTCTACGCGTTAATGAAATATCCGGAGAGCGGGCCGCTCTCATTCACGCGCACTCGCGATTACCGTAGAAACGATTTTCCAATATCTCGCCGAGGAACGATCCGAGAACGATTTTTCTCTCAATCTTTCCGCGGGAAAACGACGACGCCGACGACGATACTTTGACAATCGAGAGAAGGAGCTTTTTACGTACGAGCGCATTATAGTCGCTGACGCGCCGAGGAACGGCCATCTCGAAAAATCTCACAGACTCGCGATAGTGTATTTTGCTCCCCACTCCGCTGGTGATTTTTTTTTTCTACCGTCTCATGTCGATTATGTTTTTTTCTCTTCTTGTTTTTACTTCAAGATTGTTATTGCACTTTTTTTTTTGCGTTCAATCGTTATTTCAAATTTTGGTTTTATACTAGGAAAAAAAAACAATGCGCACTCGTGACGAGCATCTACAAAGAATGCGCCTTCCGTTTTGTTTTTGAATTTTTTTAATTTATTTATTTATATTCGGCGTGGTCGGTAAAATCGCGCAGCACCGCTCTCAATGTGTTCTACCTGGATGCTCGGCGCTGACTGCCGGCCGGATCAACTCGGGCGGGCGGCTCTCCCACGCCGCGACCAATCACGGCGATGGAACCCCGGCTCTCTTCCCCCCACTCCGCGGACTCCCTCCGTCCCTCTCCTCCCCACCTGACGCTGCTACCGCGCAACACTCGCTCCTCGCTCGCTCTCTTTCGGTCCTTCCCGCTCTTTCTCTCCGTCTCACTCTATTCGCCCCCACCACTCGCCCAGTCGCTGTAGAGTCCGGAACGGCGGGAGACGAAGATCAGCACGCCGAACGAAGCGAACACGAACCCACACGAGTTTGGCGACACCGGACTTTACCACGAATCCCGAGACTTCGGTATGGTGTTTTTTTTTCACACACGAGTGTGCGAACAAAAATACGCGAAAATTTTCACCGATAAGCCTTGATTTTCCTTTTTCCCACATTTACAATGGCTTTTTCCATTGCGAACTTTTTCTATTTTATTTGTTGAGGGAATTTATCTTTTAAAAAATCTGCTTAATATGGATGTGGAAATATTGAGAGAGTTTTTTTAATCGACGGGTTTTAGAATTGATTTTCTGTCCTAAGAGTATTTTCGTCACTCTCTTTGAAAATTTGAGGCATTTTTTTTATGTTTTTATGTGCTTTTTAGGGAAGCAAGATTTTTGTTTGAATGGAAGATGAATTTTTTTTCAAAATCAATTTTACTTGAGTAATTTTACAGAAGTCGAGGTGAAATTTGAAACCCAAACCAAAATCCAATTTGTGACAAAGATTGTTGATATTCAATTTGAGGCAAATTTCAAGAAGTTAACATTCAGTAAAAAAAATTCAATTAATAAAGAAGGCTTGAAACCGCATTTGCAATTTTGCAGAAATTTTAGTTAATTTTTTTAAACAAACCAATTGCTTGACAAATTCAAATTTCGTAAAATTGTAAGAATTAAAAAATAAAATATTAAAGTTCTTTAACCCTCCACGGGCCATATCTCCGGCACCCCGGATCACATGGGTCATATCTGTCCTGCAGGTTATACCTCACGTATTTAGAAATAATAAAATCTGAAAGAATTCAGGAATACTATTTACTGATTCTACTTTAAGGTCCAATCGTTCTTATAGCCTCTGCCTTTTTTAATTTTTAAATAAATTGCTTGGAAAAAGCTTATTTTCGAAAAAAAGTTTTTTTACGAAAACCCAAGTCTGCCCATGTGAAAAAGTATATTTATTTTGGCATCAGAAAGGAGGGTATGTTTCGAGAATCAGAACTACTAATAAATAACGTATTTTCTACCATAAAATGTTTTATAATTTTTTTATTTATTAAAGAATTGTACAAAATGTATGAAATAGTAAATGGCGTGTTTTTCGATTTATTAATTACAATAACGAAAACCCCCGAAGATTATTAACAAACATTGAAAAGAAACGCGAAAAACACAAATTTAAGGGGGAAATTTCTCTTGGGACAGATATGACCCATATGATCCGCGGAGGATAAACTTTTGTAATTTTGCAGTTATCGAGCTTGATTTTTTGACAGAAATAAACTGAGCAACAATGGTTGAAATGGAATTTGGAATAAATCAATTTGTAGATTTCTATACTGTGAAAATTTTAATTTAAATAAAAAGGTTGTAAATGCACTGAGTTTTGTAATTTTGTAAAATTTCTGTCAAAATTTCTTATCTCCGAGGATTCCTCATTTATGGATTGAAAGAAAATTGAGGATATTTTTTATATTTTTTTGTAAGATTCAAACAAATTAAATAAAAAAAATTCTCGACTGAGCCTTTTGTTAATTATTGAGTGGTTTAAATTCCGAGCAATTGTGTTTAGCCAAAATTTAGAGACGTTTATTCCAAAATCCCAAGATTTCTGTTCTGTGGCCCTATTAATATTGAATAAATCATTGTACAATTATTAATTGTAAAAAAAAAATTCTGTAATGAAAATTGGAGTTTTTGCAAACTTCAATATTTACCAGAGTATAGAAGCGCTTTCAAGCAGAGTTGTGAAAATAGTAATGTAAAAGTAATGCAATACCTATTACTTTAAACAATGTGTAGTGGACAAGTTTTCCATTACAAATTACAAAACAATGTGTGATGGATGGGTGTTCCATTACAACTAAAAAAAGTAATGTGTAATGTATGCATGTTCCATTACAAATGAAAATAGTAATGTGTAATGGATGCGTGTTCCATTACAATTAAAAAAAGGAAAGTGTAATGAATGCATGTGCCATTACAAATGAAAAAATTAATGTCTAATGGATGCATGTGCCATTACAACTAAAAAAAGTAATGTGTAGTGTATGCATGTTCCATTACAAATGAAAATAGTAATGTGTAATGGATGCGTGTTCCATTACAATTAAAAAAAAGTAAAGTGTAATGAATGCATGTGCCATTACAAATGAAAAAATTAATGTCTAATGGATGCATGTGCCATTACAAATGAAAAAAGTAATGTCTAATGGATGCACGTCCCATTACAAATAAAAAAAAGTAATGTGTAATGGATGCGTGTTCCATTACAAATAAAAGAGTAATGTGTAATGTATGCATGTCCCATTACAAATGAAAATAGTAATGTGTAATGGATGCATGTGCCATTACAAATAATAGATGTAATGTGTAATAGATGCGTGTTCAATTACAAATAAAAAAAGTAATGTGTAATGGATGCATGTGCCATTACAAATAAAAAGAGTAATGTGTACTGGATGCGTGTTCCATTACAAATAAAAAAAAGTGATGTGTAATGGATGCATGTCCCATTACAATTGAAAAAAGTAATGTTCAATGGATGCATGTGCCATTACAAATAAAAAAAGTAATGTTCAATGGATGCATGTGCCATTAAAAATAAAAAAAGTAATGTGTAATGGATGCGTGTTCCATTACAAATAAAAAAGTAATGTGTAATGTATGCACGTTCTATTACAAATTACAATTTTTAAAAAAAGTAATTTGCAGTGGAGAATATTCCATTACAAAGAGAAAAATTACCGTGATGGTATTAGAAACTTGCACATTGCTGTAATGGAACGTGCATACATTACAATTTATTTTTTTATTTGTAATGGAACACGCATCCATTACACATTACTTTTTTATTTGTAATGGGACATGCATCCATCACACGTTATTTTTTTAATTTGTAATGGCACATGCATCCATTACACATTACGTTTTTTAATTTGTAATGGCACATGCATCCGATGCGCATTACTTTTATTATTTGTAATGGAACATGCCTACATTACACATTACTGTTTTTATTTGTAATGGAACATGCCTACATTACACATTACTTTTTTTATTTGCACGTGCATCCATTACAGATTACATTTTTATTTGTAATGGCACACTTATCCATTTAAGGTTATGCAGTGTAATGGGTAATAAATACAGTAATGCATTAACAAAGTAATGCATTATTTACAACTCTGCTTTCAAGTATCGCGCAAAATTTTGGGTCAAACTGCAGCAAACTCGCGCAACACCAAAGTGGCATAACGAGCCCACAAATCGACTACCCACAAGACCAAAATAGTGTCCAATGTCGACAACGATTCTGTGGAACTGCATTATAGCGATAATTTCATTCGCCCTCCTTTACTCGCCTAAAAGCTAAATTTTCATTCGACGCGGTGAAAGAGAAATCAGAGAGGCATATTTTTTAAGAGACATTGGAAACATCTTTTGCGGCTTGAAAAAATCGACAAACTCATTGATTAAGGCGGTATTCTGGTCTAGAGACATACATTTTGAGTGCTTTGTCGAGCTCGATGAAAAAACAATATCTTCACCATTATTTTTTTTTACAACATATTTATTAATATTTTGAAAATAAAGAACAAAATTTCAAGAAATAAAAAATGAAAATCAATAAGTTATAAGTTGGTAAAGTTGGGGGTAGAAAAAGGGGATATATCTGGATATATCTGGAGAACGGTTTGAGCGATCAAGTTGAAATTTGGTATACAAAAGTAGATCATCTACGTCCCTTTACTCAGTGCAATTTTTTCCGAAATTGAAAAACAATCGTCAATTTGGCGGGACTTTTAATTTTTTGAAAAATGTCTGTTGGCGCTCTAAATTTCGTAATTTTGCTGTTATCGGGCTGAAATTTTTTGCGGACATCAACTTTATAATAAGGACGGTTGGGATTGAATATGGAAAAAATCGCTTCACACTGAGAAAAAAAAAATTGTTGAATGAACTAAATCTTTAGTCGCATACGCACGACTAAATATTTAGTTGCACAAACCCAAATTTTTTTGCCTGAATCATATTTTGGTCAACTGAAGCGCAGAATTATTCAAGAAACTAATTATTTAGTTAGACCAAATAAATATTTAGTCGTGCGTATGCAACTAAAGATTTAGTTCATTCAACAATTTTTTTTCTCAGTGCACATGTTCGGTTAAAAAAAAAATTTGAAACTTTCAAAAATTTTTGTCAACGCTCCAGCATTCGCATTTTTAGAAGTATCGAGCTAATTTTTTTTGCAAAAATACACTAGATGACAAAAATGATTGGTGTTAAATTTGGTGAAAATCGCTCAAGAGGTTTGTTCTCAAACAAATTTTTTTTTTAATTTCTGAAAAATACTTGTGAACACTAAGGTTCCTAATTTAGCAGTTATCGAGTTCACTTTTTTTAGCACCAATACACCAGATGACAAAAACAATTGGTTATGTAGTTGAACGAAATTACCAAAAAAAATCATGCAAATTAGAAATTTGCACATAGCTCCTTCATTTGGTTCCGTCATTCGTAAAGCTTCCTTTATGAGGAAGCCATGATAATAAACATACATGTCATAAATTTCCAATTTACATGATTTTTTTTCATAGTTTTTTAATTTTTTTACAGTAGTAAAAAAAAAAATTTTGATACAAAAGTGCCCGTGTAGAAATTTTGGTAGGGAAAAACTTCTGCCCCTGACTTGCCCTCCCTAACTAATGTAGGAAAATGATCCGCTCATCCTAACAGGCCCTGTTATGCCATGTAACACCTGGCTGGCCATTTTCGGATCCGGCGGTCATGATCAGGCCCCTATGATGATATGATCCGGCCCTAGCAGATCCTGATCAGGCCCCTAAGATTTTTAGAATCATGCCCTTAAAGGCCCTGATCCCGGTCACGATCATACACCGAAGCACTTTTTGAACAATTCGTTTTTACGAGGTACTCCTTTTTCAATGTATGCATCTTATTATTTATTTCGAGGCAACCCTTTCTTAGGGTACACTTTTCTTTTGGCAATCCTCGAAGAGAATATTAGATTCCGAGTGAACGGAAATTCTCTACGAGAATTAAATAAATAAGTACAATTACATAAGACGGCAGGAACTCCTTGTATGGATTCTTCCGACACAGACTTCTGCTGACATCCATGCTCGCACCCGTCTATATAAGCATACTGAACACATTATCCGTATGGGAGTTCAACGGTTGCTGTCCTGCGACATCTCGCGCCAAGCCTCGGAACTAACGCGATGCGGTTCGTGGTGATAATATTAATAATCCTCTGCCTACGTAACGAACTTGTAACAGGCGCACAATTGCTTGTTATTCTCGCGGGATAAGAGTGATAATGTAAATAATGATTAAATAATAATAATAATAATAATAATAATAATAATAATAAGAAACGAGGCAATGATTGTTAATTTATTATTATTGTTATTACTATTATTATTATTATTATTATTATTATTATTATTATTATTATTATTATTATTATTATTATTATTATTATTATTATTATTATTATTATTATTATTATTATTATTATTATTATTATTATTATTATTATACTACTGAAAGCCGATATACAAATAATTTTATTTCAATAAATACTCAGGCCAATCCAATAGTTTTCACATCAGAGCCCTGCCAGGGTAATAAAATAAAAATATGTTTTGCTTAAAAGTGTAAAAATAACATCGTCGGAAACTGTTCATATTTTGATCATGCAGGGCACTGGTAATGAGTGATTATTTCAATGTAATAACTAGGGACCAGGTCGTTAAGTTCCATGTCAGGGCCCTGCCAGGAAAATCGGATCAGGCAGGGCGGATCAGGGGCAAGAATCAACTAATGGTTGCCCTATCACATTTCTACGAGGGTGGTTTCGAGGAAAATGCGTTCAAAGTCGAGCTCTAACGTGACGGGCCTAGTTGCTACGTCACTAAAATAGCTATAAGTTTGTAAATTATTGGAGTTAAAAAATTCCTTTTCTAGGATACATTCTTAAGGGTCTAAGCTTCAAGAACATGTTTTTCAAAAAATAATTTTTTCAAAATTCTATACCAGAATACGTCCTTAACCCGAATCGGTCATCGTGGGTCGCTGGAGACCCGAGCGATGTTTCTTTTCTCGGGTCACCAGCGACCCACGATAACCTGACAAGATCTCGAAAAACACGATAAACTCATCGGGTCGATTTCATGGAAATCTTCGTATTTAAGGACATTGCTACCATACACTCTCAACCAAAAGTTTGCGACGTATCAAAATTTTTATTATTGAGATCCAGCTGCAAATTGGAACAAAAATAGTCTCAAACATTAAGTTTGTGCAAAAATGCCCCTGAAAGAAACGCTTATTAATTAAATAATGTCGAATGTATAATAAAAAACGTATTTATTATGCTGCGTCACCAACTTTTGTACGTCAGCTGCCAACTTTGGAAAGAAAAAAACACGCGCTTGAAAAAAAAGAAATAGACGTTGATGAAAAAAATTTAGAAAAAAGTGCACTTTTTTCCGATGACTTGTACTTAAAAAAAAAGATGAAAATATGAAAATAATGTTTACAAACAGATTATTTGTTGTTGTTGTTTGAGGACGATAAATCGTGCAGCACTGTGAAAATTTTATGTTTGTACTCATGAAAGTCAGCTGTTCATTAAAATTAGGAGTGAAATAATCGAGTGAACGAAAACATTACCCGATGAGTGAAAATAAACCCCATATATGGAAAAGGCCCATTGGACACAGTATAATGTTGCAGCAATATAACGGCAATGTTACCGTTTGTAACATGTAACATTACATGGACGTTACATGTAAGTTACAATTTCCTACTCAGCAATATAACATTGTCATATAACAGTTATGTAACTGTATTACGTTACCGTAACTAAAATTAATTGTTGTTGAACATGTTATAAAAAATATATAGCTCTTGTAAAATAATTTAATATGCATAGTTTACCGGCCCCAAAAAGAGATTCATGGGGGGAAAAAATCTGCACGAATTTCCGATCTAATTTTTCTCAGAGACCGTGTATCGAACCCTCGACCTTACCTATCATCCTACCTATCTACTAAACACGCTACCTATTACGCTATCGACTATACTTATGAATTCCCTTTAAGTCATGTAAACCCTCAAAATATGTTTGAAAAAACCGTGACCTCTGATAAGTTAAGCGACCTCTCACAACTTAATTTCAGGGCCCCTGACCCCTCATAAGTTATTCGAATTCTCAAAACTTTATTCCAAAATACCTGACCCCTCGTAACTTAAGTGACCTCTCATAACTTAATTTCGTGACCTCTGACCCCTTGTAGGTTTTGTAAAGCCGCGAAACTCAATTCCAGGATTCCTGACCCCTCATAAGTTAAGTGCCCCCTCATAACTTAATTTCAGAGCCCCTGAATCGTTATAAGTTACGTGAACTCTCAAAACTGTATTCCAAAATACCTGACCCCTCGTAACTTAAGTGACCTTTCATAACTTAATTTCGCGACCCCTGACCCCTCAGGGTAAAAATGTTTGAAATTTCAAATCTTTTTTTACAGTGTGTAATTTCCATGTTATATTGCCGCAATATAACATATGTAACATTACTGTAATGTAACAAATTTATCTAGCAGTTATGTCACCTACATGTAACAAATGTTGCATAACATGTTACTTGCATGTTATATAACAGCAACGTTACATAGGAATAACATTACATGTAAATTCTATGTTGCATTGCCGCAATAAAACATATCTTACACTACTGTAATGTAACAAAGTTATATTGCCGGAATATAACGTATGTTACATTGCTGTAATGTAACAAAGTTATGTTGCAGTTATGTAACCTACATATAACAAATGGTACATAACATTGTTACTTGCACGTTATATAACAGCAAAGTTACATAGGGATAACATTGTAACATTACATGTAACTTCTATGTTACATCGTGGCAACGTAACGTGTTCACTGGGCGCATTATACTGTACAGTTTCATGAAAATCTCTATTTTTTTAGGTGAGGTGTCAACATCCTTAAAAAAGTCTTTTATTCCCGCCAAAAATGGGCCAATGAATCCCCTCCAATCGATCAATACCGAAAAATTTCGTTTTAGCTCGAATAGACTAAATAATATTAGCAAAAATGGCATTTTTACAATGTTATAATATACCAGAAACGCTCAGGCATCGTAAATCAGCGTAAAACCTTTTGTGGGTAGAGATATTTTCGGTAGAGCTGAAAAATGGGCTTGGGAATGTCCAACGTACATAACCTAATCGTAAATTGCAACACTCGACGGTCTTTGCGATATACGGTCGTGGTGTAGTGAACTTTTGGGACGATACACACCGTCGACGTATCTTAACGACGCGCAAGGCATATAAAACGCGAATGAGGACTTTAGCGAACGGGCAATTTAAATCTGCCAGCGCTACGTCGCTACTAGATATTTCAACGAGGCATTTCTCGCCTTCATTCTCTCTCTCTCTCTCTCTCTTGCTCCCGCACGCGAGAGAAGCGCCGCGCGGCACGCGCGAGAATTAATTCGTTGCATGCACGACAGAGACGAAAAAAAAAACAGAAACAAAACGGACAAAATGCGAGGCAAGTTTGTCGCGCTGCAAGAAAAAACGAAAAGACGAGAGCAAAGAGATCGCGTAGCGTCGTTTTCCAACGCCTCATTCGACTGGTTATTATTATTATTATTACGACTAAGATTCGAGGAAAATGGGCGGGATAAGAAAAACAAGAGAAAAAAAATAAACTCTAGCCGGATACTTTCTTCCTCGCTCTCTCCACCTTTTTCTCATTCCCCATCTTTTTTTTCGCAGTAAAAATAAGGGCGCCCGGAGAATATGGTTTTCCTCCGGAAATAACACAATCTGGACTGATATTTCTACAACAGGCAAATGAATTTTGGAGATGAAATAATGGAAATCATGATTTTTAAACGAGAAAGAATATACGATGTGCGAATGGTCAGTCGTTGGAGCAAAGTGTTGGCCTGACGCTAACGCCATCTACCGCATACAGCGCCAGTCACGTCGATAATGTAGGAATCTTTTTTATCGTCGGTAGTTAAATTGTAAAACGCGATATTTTGGCTTTTTTCACGATGAAAGTATTTTCTTTTCATTATCGAGGCGAAGAATAACTTGACACAGATCATTGTATTTGCATTGTAAATGTCATTTGGCAGAATGGTGCAAATTTTCGAGAACGACGGAGGGTAAGAAAATATTTTCAGCATATCCATTGGGTAAGAAAACTTCGTTTTCTCCGCCCGATCGGTAACGTGGATTCCTGTGCAGGAGAATCGATTAAGAGTGAATGTTTTTTTTATTTCACTGCTGTTGCCGTAACATCATCATTATATAATATTTATAACATTACTTTTATTATTTTATTATATATTATTATATACATATATTATATCTTATATAGAATTACAATATACATTTTTTTATAAATAAACCGTAGTGGTTTATTTATTTGGAAAAATGATTATCTCCCTCCAACCATTAGAATTTGATTTCCTACGGTTTAATCAAATGGCAAACACAAAAACTCAATGAGCCACCGCTTAAAAAAATCGTACGGCGATTTCCTTTCACGAGGTTCAATGTTATGTTATAAACTATGGTTTCATGAAGAGGGAGAACCAAAAAAAGGTTTTTCGTGAGGCAGTCCAATAAACACATTGAAACCTAATCGATAAAAGTGTGAGAAAAAAATATCTTGGCGAAAAATTCGAATATTATTTGTCTCATTGCGAAAATAAAGAGTAGAAAAAATTATTATTAATGGGCAGAGTCCTTTTGGCATTAAAAATTCTCAAATTTTTGTATATAATAAGGGTGTGCGAATAGCATTCGAATCGAATCGAATCGAATAGTGATATTTGATTCGAAATTCGAAACGAATTCGAGTTATTCACATTTGAATTACTCGAACCATTCGAATTATTCGAATAATTATTTTTTGCTCTTAAACTGATCGATTTCGACGAAGAAGTTAGGTCGTTCTATCATATATTTAACTTATCATAATATTTTTTATATATAGCTTTATATGAAGTAATGAAAATTTTAATAAAACATAACTTTTTAAAAAAAGTTTTATTATCAGCCTTTTAATGAAATGTAAGATATCAAATATTTTTTTTAGATATTCAGAAAATACATCGTTAGAAAAATAAACAAATAAATTCAATACGCTGATTATTATTCAAGTGTAATTGAGTTTTTCAAAAGTTATACTCTTTTTATTTATCTGCAATATACTTTGCCCAAATTTTGAAAAAATTTTAACGACAATAAAAAAAAGTCAATCGTTATCGTTAGTTTCTGTTTCTCAGTTTTAACAATTATTAAATGGTAAATAAGAAATGATTTTTTATCGTTATGATCGATGACTGTTTTTCTTCCTCGTTCTGAAATCTGACTCTATTTTCAGCTATTGACATTAATTTATTCAATAATTTCGACGGTGCAAATATTTATTTAGGTTTTCATTATAAACAGCCATTGCAATATCATAGTCTCTCATTTTTTACTTGCGAACATTCGAATTTACGAATTATTCAAGACGAATCGAATCGAATAATTCGAATCGAGTTTCTAATCCAATAATTCGAATCGAGTTTCGAATCCAATAATTCGACTCGAGTTTCGAATTGAATAATTCGAATCGAATAATTCGAATCGAGTTTCGAATCGAATAATTCGAATCGAGTTTCGAATCGAATAATTCGAATCGAGTTTCGAATCGAATAATTCGAATCGAGTGTCGAATCGAATAATTCGAAGCGAGTTTCGAATCGAATAATTCGAATTGAGTTTCGAATGGAATAATTCGAATCGAGTTTCAAATCGAATAATTCGAATCGAGTTTCAAATCGAATAATTCGAATCGAGTTTTGAATCGAATAATTCGAATCGAGTTTCAAATCAAATAATTCGAATCAATTGAATTTTTCGAATAGTTTGAATCTCGAATCATTCGTAAGTTCGAATATTCGCACCTATAGTAATCAATACACATTCAGATATTCGTGCTCATTATTCTCCTCGCAACTTTTCGTTTGACGAAGGATCTCGTTGAATTTGAATTCACTCGAAATTCTTTGCGCTCCGTGCTCTGTAATTCGCGAAGCAAATGCTCCAAATTCGTCAGTGCAATGCGCAAAGAATCATCGT